>JAPMOQ010059770.1:575441-603107 GCA_026543055.1 Argiope trifasciata
CACACACACATTACCCACTCCAACAACAGCCCTCGCCTCCACACACATTACCCACTCCAACAACAGCCCTCGCCTCCACACACCTTACCCACTCCAACAAGCCCTTGTTCCCCACATAATGCATCCCAAAAACTCTACAATGTTCATCCCACTTACAACCTATCCTAGAACCCAACAATGTTCATCCCACTTACAACCTATCCTAGAACCCAACAATGCTCATCCCAAACATCTCTCTCTTCAACAAACAGCCCTCAAGCATCTCTCAGATTTCAAATATCCATGTACTCTTCCACTAACCATAGCTTCCAAATTCTTCCCATTGGATCCTATTTAATCATCTCTTTCCTCACATTTATAGCCATAGTTTCATTGCTCATACTCCATGCATTATCCATTTCTACAAATCAGTTGTCACATCTTAGCACAATGCTCATTTTAAAATTTTCATAAACTACACGGTGTCCATATATTATTGTCAGCATTTACAGTTCTCCAAACGTTATCCTTGACGCAAATTACAGATAACATGCCACATTTTATGCCAATACAGAGCATTCATTGTATTTAAATTACAATAATTTTGCTTATATACTCCTGATATCCTCGTGGGAGAGAATCCTAAAAATTACTTCATATAAGAGCACTCCATTCACTATCATTTGACCTGAAGAAATTCCTGACTACTTTTATAACTCACGTATCGATTTAAGCGAGGATATCGTATCGTTTTAGAAAAAGACGTGCATGTGTGTTTAGGGTTGTTAGTCCAATCCTTCCTGGTAGGAGATTGGAGTCAATTTTGTTAAGCGCATATCAAAATTAAAAAAGGGGGGAAATTGGATCCGGTAATAAGAAAACATTTCAGAATTAACATCGATTAATTTCATAAAAATTATAAATTAAGATTTAAATGAAGAGATCATTACATATAACCCCAAAACAAATTTTTCTGTAAATTGAACGAATTTCGTGGATTTGTAGCACCAAAATATGTTACGAAATGGCGATTGCTTTTTTCACCGATTCTGTGCACTATAGGGATAGACAGTTTTTTCTTCGATGTACGGGAACATTTTTAGTTCATGTTTCAGCAAACTCGAATTTTCAACAACAAACTTTTTAAAAATTGACTCATTTCATTAAAATTTCAAATTGATGAAACAAAAAGCTCCTTTTAATGTAGAACGAATACTGCTTAGTATAATTATTTACTAATCGATAATTATAAACGACCGATCCATATTTTTTAAAAAAAAATCTATCTCATATTGACTATATTGACTTTTTCTCCTTAAAATATCTTAAACTTTCTTTCCTGATCAGCGAATATCAAATATGAAAATTAAGTTTACAATATAGCCTTTTTAATGCCTATTTTCCTATCCAAAGTAATCTTTACAGATATCTGCATCACTAAATTTTTAATACGATCCTGTTAAACATTGGCTCTGTTACTAGAACCTATTTGAAAGATGATTAATTCCTAACATTTTATCTTGTATTTTCCTTTCCATTTAGACAAGATGAGAAGTTATCGATATAGTAAAATATTCCCGTTTTAGTCCTCTCCAAATCCTAAAAATGTTTTGAGAATTATTTCTATATAAATGCAATGACTCAAAACTTAAGCTAAGTGAATGAAAACCATTCAGCGATCTGTACATCAAAATAGTATTTTAATAAAATTTTGGACAAATTCTGTCCAATAGAAGTCTATAGGTTATTGTCCATGTGATCACGTCCACTGAAAAATTAGATGAATGGCTTCGATGGAATCAGGGATATGATTTTATTAGCAGAATTACAGTTTTGTCACTTTGAGAATTCGTCTTCGAAGGCGCGCAAATACTTCTACACGAGTGAATGCTATTACTAAAATCGAACAAGCAAAAAGAATGAATTTTAATTTGATATTTATATTCACAGAACAAAGGACTGCATTCTAATTTTGGCACATTGTCAGTGGGAAACCTGTAGATCCATTTGAATGAGGGCATTGTATCAGAAACAAACTAGATAAATAATTCAATAAATAGTCTCATCTCAAAGATTAGATTTTGCCAAATAATGGAATCAAATCGATGAATAAAAAACAGTCCAAAATGCAAACTCCATTCTCTTTACAATGGATACAAAACCAAAGATAAATATCAACCTTATGTGTACGCATACTTGAAAGTCAAAGGAAAGATACTGCAGATGATTTCATTACCTAATGTTTATGCAAACTGTCACATCAGAAGGTTCAGAAGCATCTTGCAAATATAATATATTCCATTACTTTAAAGTGTTGACATTTTATTCCCTACCTTAAAATGCAAGAAGTAACCTAGTTGGTAGGCTTATTACTACTTTTTCCTAGTTTTGGTTAAATGCGTCCACGTATGTTGGCGCATGTCGAATTTCATAGTCATTAACTTCACGCAGATCCAGATACGGTACGATCTTAATTTTAGTATATGGTATAAACATTACCTTTTTTTGTCTCCTTTATTTTCTATACATCTTCATCGTTTGAAGTTCGAATCTCGGCATGCACCGAGTGCATTCATCAAGATTTCTTAAGATTTGCATCGGATGAAATGCAAAATTTCACAGGACCAAGGCCAAGATGAAGTTTCTTAACTTCTAAATGACTGGCAAGAAAAACTTTAGATGCGTTAAAAATCACCAGAAATGAATGTTTTAAATGAAAGCATTTATTAATATCGGAAAAATTTAATTGGAAATTGGCAATCGCAAAAATTATCACAAATCATACGGATTTTAATTAATATTGATCAATTTAATTGGACGAAATATACATCAGTATTTATCAGAAAATAAAAATTAGTTACAATTTATAGAAATTTCTAAATACCTTTTCTAGAATAGCGAATTTTTCACCTCAAGCTGAAATTTTAAATTTCGGAAACCCATCTGAAATTTTAGACTGTCTGCTGAATTGGAAATAAACTACAACGAATTTGATTATTCGCGAGAATTTATTTTAACTGATAAAACGGCAGTTTCTATTAATTCCTATTATTTTGCGTATTTCTACCATTTTAAATTACTCGAAAGCTTTGACAGTGAGTTACGGATTGATGAAAATTCTGATAGTTTTCTAGCTTGATTTAATCGGTATAGAGATCAGGCGAAATTCCATATGAAAACAAACGCTCTATTACTCAAGCATCTTGCATCTAGTACTTGCTTACGAATCACCAATTAGAAGGAATACTATATATTTTTAAGAGACACCATTCTCAAGTTGTGGAAGTTATGATTATTTTTACATGATTGTCAAGCAAAAAGATAAATGTCGGATTCGTCTTCAGCTTGTATCATCTTCCAGCGAAATATTGGAACTGGGAAAAAAGAAAAACATACATTCCATACACTTAGTCTTTAGTTTTTAAAGAATTTGGTTGCAAATTCTATGATTATCTCAAAATAAATTTAGTAGAGAAATCCATGAGTGGTTTTTATAAGTAATTTATTCAAATAGAAAGATATCAAAATCAGTTATATTTAAACCAAAATAAATACACATATTTCAGCATTATTGGAAATTAAAATCTGTGAACTTAGTCAATACTAAAAAGGGAGAAATTGCGAACTTCATTTCAGCAATCAACAGACTGGGTTTGAAAATTATATTGATTATCAAGAGAATTATATTAATTGAGAATTTTATAGAGTTATTATATTTACTATCAAGAGAATCATATTCACTGTATTATTTTTTAAAATAAATAAAATTTCCAAAAAATTGCACGAGTTAATTTTTTTTAATATAATTTTTAAGATTATGTATCTATTGAAATTCCAACTATACAAATAAAAAGGAAATTAAAAATTGTTCGTAAATTCAAAAATATATTTCTTCCAAATTTTGCTGATACAAGAAAACTTAAAAATGAGACCAAAAAAAAAGATTACTTTCAATTATTATACGCCTTGCTTCCAGACTTAAAATACATTTCTTGACTGTTGCCATTCATTTGAAAGAAAATATTCCAAAGATTAAAATTTTATTTTGTTCCAGATGCAACTAACAGCTTAGTTAAATATTATGCACTTCTTTAAAAAAATGAGTAATTTAAGGATAATCACTTTTTTTAGCTTTTAAATATCGTTTGCTATTTTTCTAAAAATAACCTCAAAAGTTTTATTCAATTCTAGAAAATTCAAAAGTCGTTTGGTGCAAATATTCTTATTTTGATTAAAAATAATACACGAGAGAATTTCTTAATATATCCCATAATTGTATTTTTCACAAAAAATGAAGTAAGAAATGCCTTTATTTGAATACGTATTGCCATTTCCTCAAGTTTGTAAAGCATCGTTTACATTTCCAATATATACATTTTTCAATCATTTTCAGTTTATTTCCACATTATAAAGTAGGTCCTTTATAAGATGCAAATCTTTGGTTTTGCACAAACTTTCTGCTTTCCTAAAATTCAAATTTTCTGCCTCAATCATATTTATCCATTTCTTTATGAGAGCATGAACCTAGAATGCAGAGTTATAAACAGACCTTTCTTCCTTTCTATTTCCTTTAATCGAAGATGAATATTATTTCTCATTTCAGAAGATGGAAAGAGAAACTTCGAACTTGTTCATCCAAATTCTAGTAAACAGCGAACTTAATTAGATTCGTAATGTTCAGTTAATTCTGAATCAGCACGACAGACCAATATTGTAGTTTTGTTATGTTTAAAAATATAATTTTATTATTCATATAATTAATATGTATAATTAATACTTAATACACTATAAATGTATTATTTTCCATTTACAAAATAAAATGAAGTTGATACTGGTATACTAGTTTAAATAGGCTCTGAATTATTATTTATAAGTAAATTTGCATTAAACATCAAAACTCGTATTCAAAGTTATTTGAAAATCTATTTTTGTTGAAGCTGAAATTTTATTTATGCATCGTTTTAATCCAGCCTCTTGAAAGACGGATAAATGGTGCTTTGTCTATCAATAAAAATGGATGCATGTCTCATACCTTCCTAAATCGTTCATTCAATTGCGATGAAACTTGGTCCGCTTATTGTTTACACCTACAGAAGAATAAGACTACTACTATAAGAATAGTACAATTATCTAAAATTTAAAAAGTTTCAAATCTTAACTGAATATTTACCAAGGATTCATTCTGTAGAAATGCTAAATCTAAGTTAAAGGTTAATATTTTGTAATGATATGATGCAAATATCATGCATAACAACTTTATTACAGTTTATGAAAGAAAGTTTGGGGGAGACCAATTCTGGAATTTTTAAATTTTAATTTAATTTTAGCGTTTTTTACATTAACTACCAAAAATATTGTAGTACAGATAATTTTTTGAAAATTAAGATGGTGCAAAATTATCTTTTCAACTATATTAACGATTTTATGGAATAAATATATTTTCTACGTTGAATCAATTTCAAAAAGAAACTATTTTAATCCCGTTTTCTAAAATTAAAGTTGAGCATTCTGAACGAATATTAAACGAGACATAATAGTTTCTTTCATTACTATTCTGAAAGAACAACAATATGCAATTCTAAACGAATACACGAATCTAAAACATAAAAATGAATATTTGCTTGTTCGTATTTTATACACTGTCGTACCTCTCATCCTATTTCCATACAACATTGCCAAATTATTGGTTGATTACACTTAATATTTTTTTTCGGCTAGCAACAGCGTTCCAGCTAGTTATATAATTCCGATATAGATGTAAGTAAATATTCAACAAGAAAATGCTAAAACCGTAGTGTATAAAGCATAAATTAAATGGTCAAAGCATTATCTAATCCGTCACAATTTTTTTTATGAAAATCGTCTTGTGATTATAGACTAATATTAAAACCAGATAACGGCAGACAACACTTTATCTATAAAAAATGTAGACAAACTTTTACAGCTAATGTTGGAAATAAACAATCGACAGCAAAGCAGATTTAAATGATAGAAAAAGTGCAATAATGTTTGTCGCAGCATCTCACAATACAAAAACACATCAAAGAGAATTCTTTTGCCCCCGTTTCGCTTTTAATAAGCTTCTGATACTTTTAGAATTTTCTATATAAATTTAAATCCCAGGTTCTAATAGAGATAGAATCAAATCCTTGAACTTTCCAGAATCTGCTTTCTCGGAAAATTCTGCTGCAAAAGTCATTGACGTGGCGTCCATTCAACTTTCATTAAGAATCTCTGTTAATCTGTCTGGAATTAAGTCTCTATCGTTAAAAGAAAATAGTGTAGCATTCGAAGTAAGGTTGCATTCAATAGAAATTTAAAAATAACTTTTTATTAGTAATTTAATTTTGCCCAACCAGCCACTCCGATTTGTCTTAAAATATTTCAGGTGATAAATAAAGTATAACAATATTAGTACAAAATTCAATACAAATACTCAATGCAACAATAAAAAATATTTGCTAATTTACATTTTTTACATATAGAATTCGAGCAAGAAAATTGAATTTCTCGAAAATGTTGTTTAATAACTATTTTTTGTCTTTTGAATATAGCAAAATTTTTACTAACAAAATCATATGTACTTTAAAAGGAGGGAAAAAATGCATAGATAAAAATATTATTATACTAATGAACAAGCAAAATAACTTACCTTGCCTATTATTTGAAGTACTGTAATTTACAAGTTCCAACACAATACCAAAAAACAAAAAAAGGCAACTAAGGAAATAACTCAGCAAAGGAAGTAACAAAGAGGGAGTTGAATTCGGTTCAATTACACTATACCACATTCATTTCATTTGTCATTATTATATGAGATATCACGCAGTGAACTTCGAAGTGTAAACTGGCTAATGGTATTAAGGTAGGTTCACAAGATTCTCACTATTGTGAGCAATAGAAGATCACGCCTACTTCCAGAAAATCACGTGACCACAAAGGGACAATGGCAAATAATTGTCCCGTCGGGACAAATGCTGTGCACGCTGTCTCCACTATTCACACCAGGACAATGCCGGAACAACAGCAGAGAGGCAACGTTTGCGGATAATAATAAGCCTCATGTGAATCCACCTTTACTTTAGTAGGATTTGAAGTTAAGGTGGGTTCACACGAAGTTAACTATTGTGGGTAATCGTTGCCTTTTCTACTGTTGTCACTGTATTGTCCTCGTATGAACAGTTAGGACAACGTCGTAGGGACAATGGTCAACGGTTATCCCGACTGGACAACTATTCGCCAATGCCCCGTTGTTGTCACGTGATTTTCCGGAAGTAGGTAAATCACGTTCTATAGCACGCAATATTTATCCTCGTGTGAACCCACCTTTACAGTTGAAGAGTATCTTTATTGGCTTATGCTCTAATTGCTCTATAGGTAGGTTCTCACAGGGCTAACCATTGCGCGCAATAGAACTAGCCTACTTCCCTAAAATAACAAATGAACAACCGTTGGCCATTGTTCCAATGAAGTTGTCTCAACTTCATGCGAGGACAAACTACAGAAACCATCAAACTATATCACAGTCATTTCATTCCACATTATTATGTGTGATAACAAGCAGCGAACTTCAAAGAGTAAGCTGGTTAAAGGTATTACTCTAGTAGGATTTGAATTTTGAGTTGAAGAGTATCTTCACTGGTTTATGCTACAATTGCTCTATAGGTGGGTTCACACGAGGCTAACTATTGCGCATAATAGAAGAACACGCCTACTTCCTGAAAATCACGCGATTACAAAGGGAAAACCGTTGTCCATTGTTTCAACGAGATTGTCTCAACTGTTCATAAGAGGGCAATACAGGGACAATAGCAGAGAGACGATGATTGCGCCCAATGGTTGACCTCGTTTGAACCCTCCTTAGCATAAAGACTGCTTCACTAACTCTTCATTCTCTTCTTCCAGAAATTTCAGCATCATCGTTGTTCAGATGTCATGATGATTAAGAAAAAAAATCCAGGAAAAATATCAGGTGTATGGATTCGAACAGCATTTAAAATGGGAAGATCTTAGTCTAGCCTGTGTCCTGACATCGGGGTGGAGTATCTTCCCATTGACTTGGTCGTCTCGGGTTCGAGTCCGGTTTGGACATGGTTGTTATTCTGTGTTCTATCTGCAAGTAGTGTGAATGTGCCCCTCCTGTAAAAAAGGGTTGTGCAAGCAAATGTGAAGCATGAAGTAGCCAAATCGTACTCTTGGCCCTAGTTGGAGCTACTGAAAAACAAAGGACGGTAAAATAATGTTTAAATACCTGATTATCAGATGGCGGACTTGAAAAAATTCCATTAGATACAACAACAACAGATCTTAGTCTAATTTAATCGCATTTATTTAGTTTATCATTAGATTAGACATTTAAATTCGAACTATGAAAAAAGCATACATTTATATGCTGGGAGATCTTGGTACTGTTTAATCATATGATCGTCTTATAATGAAACAACAGAAAGATTTTTCACTTTCTCATATCGATGTATGAAAACAAAAAAATATTTAAAAAAACTGAATTTCTCCGTTTCAAAGCCTTTCGAGTCTGAAAAATGCATTTTTTTGAATTATACCTGTCTTTGAACATGATGATTAACAATGTCTGGACCAATACCAATCAAAGACATATGATTACCACAAAGTATAAAGAGACAAATTTATTCAAATAGTTTCAAAATCTAAAGAGTATCAAATCAAATCCATATATGGATTGATCGTCTGTTAATCTGTACATTCTTAGGTATGTTTATGTCATAAGTCAAAAACTAAATGATTTAAAAGGAGTGAAATAAGTGATTTTTGTGTAATATACTCAAAATAAAAATTTGAGTGCAAATGACGATTTTATTTAGTTCCATAATTTTTATGTGGAGGAGAAAAGAGTTTAGTTTATTTTAGTTCTGTTATATTAACATCCCGTTGTAAAACAACACTAGGACTATTTTGTGACGGACCTCGTGATATTGAACCTCTGTCAGACGACGAGGACAGCACCTGACCCGGCATCCCTCTCTCCACCCCACACCGGGGGTAGAGGTGGACAGGTGGTAAGGTCTCGGCTTTGGAATGGGAGGGTTTCAGTTTCGAGATTGGATTCCACCGATGAACCATCGTGTAAGGGAGTTTGGAGCACGTTAAATCCGTCGTGACCAAACGTCCTCCCGCTGGTGTGGCGTGGTCTGGAAAGGGGGATGTCAGTTCTGGTGTCGTCTTCCTCATCTGACAGTGGCTCAAAATGACGAGGTGCGTCCCAAAATAGCCCTCGTATTACTTTAAAACGGGACGTTAATATAACTAAATTAAACTAAATTATTTTGCCACCGCGGCCTTTAAAATTTTGATGGGTGGTCATAAAATTTTAAGATTCTTTTTTTAAGTTTGAGACTTTTTTGAGATATATAAAGAGGGTATTCACCCATTTTAAGGAATATTTCTGGGTCTTTTAAGTAATTTTTAAATTGCAAAGACTATTTCTTAGATGTGTTGTCTTATCACAAAGTGATACTCAATTGCGCTACCAGCGCATCTATGAACTGTGCTCACTGAGAATAGCTTCAAGAAACTCGAAAGACCTTCAAAAGTGAGCTGAAAGTTCGAGATGAAAGCCTTTAATTGCATCCATTACGTTTATTCTTCAGAACATATACTAAAAAAATTCAAATTTAAATCACAGCATTTTCAAAAACAAATCAGTCATTAGGTTACAGTTAACAACAGTACTAAGTTACAGTTAACAAAACCAACATTAAATAAAAGACAGGCAGACACGATGTAATAAAAGATGCAGACAAAATGATCAATACCTATCAAATAATTCCTCAAGGGTTTGATCGATTGCCAGTTTGTCATTTTTGAATACCTAAACGTGATAATTTTGCGATTTGAATATATCAAACTGGGTGTATGACAGTGTGACAACGCATACAGTACTGTGTCAAATTTCAGTTTAATATAGAACTGCTAGGAATTGAAGGAGATAAAATAAAAAAAGAGAAGGAAGGAAAACTTTGCCAAAATGCAAAATTTGATTTTCGGATACTATTGACAGAGTGCATAGAATTAATCCCCATATAAGTTAAAACGTAAGAATGTGAAATTCGCATAAAAAAACAATATTTTGTAATTTTTGTTCGCCAATGCTATGTAGGCATTTGACGTCTTCCAAATGGCAACAAATTGCATGCTGGGTAAAAGATAAGTAATAAGTATTGCGTTTGAACATTTATTGTATAATGTTCAAATGCAATCAAGTGACATCAAGTTCTTTTTATTAAAACAGTTCTTTTTCATTTCAAAATAGATTCTCTCATACCAGAGGGAATCTAAGTTCTTGAAATTAGTTTTGAAAACCTGGATCGATGCAATCCAAATACCACATACATATAGCAAATGCGAACAATAGAGTGATATTAAGCGCTTTTAGTTGTTTAATAAAACCATTTGCAGATATTTGATAATGATTTAGTTTGATATTTCTGACATTTTCTACAGGTTTTTATTAAATTGAATGAGTATTTTTCGATATACATAAAATTAATAGTGGAGTAATACATCTTTCAAAAATGTATCAAATTATTTTATTGTTAATTGATTTCTGTTTCACATTTCAGCTCTAAGTACTGATGGTCTTAATTGATTCGGATTTCATACTGTCTTAGTTTTTATGTATTATCAGAAAAACTCAAAATCGTAAGAAATAATTATAAAACACCAAATACCTTAAAACTGACATATTATAAAAATGATATATACTTACAAAAATTATTTACACTTGAAAATTGACAAATATATTTCCAAGAAATGTGTTTAGTTACAAGCACATTCAAAGAGAGCGTGTTACCCCACGTTTCCTGAAAATTATTTAAATTTCAGTTCAATAAATTTTGTAATGACTTGAACTTTTTAAAATTTTATTTTAGCCTACATAATTTACCTCCTAAGCAAGGGAAAATACATACTTGTATTTGAATTTCACGCTCATAACTACAAGGAAACTCCTATCTAGTGGAGACAAGAGCATGCAAATCTGCGGGAATTCATCGTAACAATAAGACAAAGGATAAATTGAATAGAGATATATTAGAAGATATTACAATTACAAAAACTACAATTTGAAGACAAAAATTAACCTCGACGAAGGTAAAATCAATTTACAGCTCAGTTAGCAGTAAAAGAGTTTTTAAGTACATTGATCTAAATAAGCATGAATTTTAAAATCAGTGCAGAATTATGGGAAAGGTCTTACTTTTAAAGGAATTTTGTAAAACTCTACTTTCTATTTCAAGGACAATACCAGGGATATAATTCAATGCATTTCAAAAAGCCTCCGATTGTAGATACTGCTGCAGAAGAAAACTTAAAAATACAAAACAATAATGAATGTTGAGTATTCTATGATTTACCTTTTCAGATGTTTGCAATATTTGTTCCTTGCATTGGGCGTTGGCATATTCCTACAAAAACTAAATCAAAGTTAATTTCTCTTCCTTTTTATCTAACTGGGAATCTCTTTGGAAATATCAGGGCAAAATGTTTTAACAAAAGTTAGGAATAAGTATAAGGACTGTCACTGGCTTTGTAAGTGCAAGGTTTTGATTCCAAGGAATGAAATTATGAATCAAATGAATAAAAAAAATCCTTAAAAGGCAGGATATTTGATTATCTATAAATCTGTTGGCTCGAAAGGGGTGGTAAATAATTTCTGTATTACATGGGAGAAATTTTTAATTATTGACTTTGCCTGCCATCCGTTATAAAACGTTGTTCCTCTTATGTTACTAAAAGTCACAGATCGCACCAACTTAAGCAGTGGAATACGAATATGCAACATAAATTTATGGTTCTCTTGATACAAGCCATGCCCCTTTCATCCAGTAGTAAAGGAGAGAAAACTTCATTTCTATTTTTTCATGAGACTTTAAAAGGCTAACATTAAAAAAAATTATTTTAAAAATAATTAATAAATTTTATAGACAATCTGCAAAAAGATGCTGGATTCAACAGAAAATTCAGGCTTTTTCCTTGCGTAGATCCATTGTGCATGCTGTGTAGTAAGAATTTCATGTAAATTAGTTTAGTTATTTTAACGTTTCGTTATAAAGCTGCACTTTGGGACGGACCTCGTCATTTTGAACCACGGTCAGATGAGAAAGATGACACAGGAGCTGGTAGCCCTATCTCCACACCACACCAGCTTCAGGACGTTTGGCCTGACGGATTTAATGTGCTAGAGACCACTTTACACGATAGTTCTTCGGTGGAATCTAGTATCGAACCACCAACTTCGAAGCCGTGTCTTTACCACCAGGCCATCATGGCCTTCATTTAAATTGAATAGGACCAAATGATTTTAAAATGTCGTTTAATCTAAATGGTTAAAATAATGATTAATTATCCATTATTATAAAGGTTTAGGCCAATTTAATGGTTTAAGGAAATTTTCCTTCTAAACTTTCATCGAGTTTCACTTATTTTTTCATGTATAAAGTAAAGAAAGAGACGGCAGAGTCAGAAGCAAAATGTCAAGAAAGGTAAATGCTGCCGATCTCTATCGATGTTTCTCTTATTGTACAGTTAAAAAATAATAATTTATTGGTTTATGTAACCGCCAAGTGCACATAATTTAACTACATATCATTGAAACTAGCAATTTACTTCAATAACGGCAAAAAGTTTTAAAAATGTTTATTGTTTTTAAAGTGACCAATTATATTAATCTTATTGCTGATCTATCAAAAAAATTACATTTGCGCATTGTTGACGCATTAACGTAATGACGTCATACGTGACGTTTTTTCTTCTAGAAGGTTCTTTTCAATCATTTACGCCGCCATCTTGAAATTTTTTGTGACCTGCATTGTGAAACTTCACGAACTGTGCGATTTACTATCAATTATCGGTGAAAAAGTGCTATTTTTTCCTTCTTTTATTTGATTATTACTATTATATCTATTAACTTCTATTTATTTTATTTTATAAGTGTATTTTCAGTTCCGTCAACCATGGCTTTGAAGTGGATAAGGAAAAAACTGTAAGTTGTTCAAACTATTTAAAATTCTGACTAAAAATGTTTTTAATTGTATAGAAGTCTGTTTAAAAATAAAACTTTATGTCTACTATAACTGAGATTTATATTTATTTTAATTTGTATTCATATATTAATAATTTTTATTTTATATGATCATAACGGATCTTATTCTGTTTCATATTATATCATTCTTAGTAGATAATTTAGATCGCTATAACTTTTTCGGAGTCGATCTTATTTTAGCCCACCTTTCATGAATAATAAAAATTTTGGGTCGATCCTATTTTAGCCCACCTCTGACGCCAATTTAAAAACTCGCCAAATTATCAGCGATAATGATTTTAAAATGGCAACCCGGACAACATCTAATGAGAAATGCGGCAACCATACGGAACCTCAATGGTTGATTTAAACTCCGTTAGCAAACTATTTAATCTTATTGGTACTTTCGATTACTTTCAAATACTTTCGATTAGGCGTGATTTTGAAAAAGTCGCCAGAGGTGGGCTAAAATAGGATTTTTCCAAAATTTTCTGGCGAAAGGTAAGAATTCTTTTTTCTTAACCTTTTAATTCAAATACTTTCGATTTAGGAAGATTTTCAAAAATTGGCGAGATTTTGAAAAAGTCGCCAAAGGGTAAAATAGAATTTTACCCTTTTTCGATGTGTTATTAAATATACCGTCCTGAAAAAGAATGAATTTAATGAAAATAAGCTTTTCTGATGTATTTTTTAAGGAATTTATTTTGTCACATTCTGACCGTAATGAAAAAGAACTAAGGGCAAAGAGATTTAAGTACATTTTTATAACGTAAATGATTCATTTAATAAACAAATTGCAATTCGAAAGTCATTTTCTCAAGTTTCTTATATCATTGGAAATCTATCTCTTAAGTGATATCAGTTCGCCAAAACTGAGGTTTCCTTTGGCGAGTTAGGTAATTTTATATAATGCCTCGTAATGTTTATGGCTTTCAAAATACACAGTTTGGGTTTTTTTGGAAATGTTTTTATATTTTTGACATACTTGGCGCAACACTCAGCATTATTCTAGAGTGAAATAAAAATATAAAATAATGATTATCTTCCCTAATATTTGATCTACTATGTGCGAAATAAAATCACTAAGGCACATTTCCATTATACCAGCGCAGCCAAAAAATCGCCAATCATGATGCAACCTACGCCAAACGGAATATCGCCGCCGGTAACCTTTTGCCGATACTTTTTTTAAGAAAATCGCGCCGTTTTGTCACCTGCGCCAAAATGGCAACTTTGTGCTGTCGCCAAAAAAGTCTGCTTGGCGAGATTTGCGCCTATATAATGGAAAAGTACCATCACTTATAAATAAATCGATAACAGTCTCTTGGTATTTAAATGAAGTTATAAATCAGGAAGATTTTTTAATTTCAATGAGATTTCACAATTTATAATGAGAACGAAAGTTGTTTAAAAGATATTTTCCCATTTTTTAATTGGTTAAGAATTCTATAACTTTATATACATAAGAAGATATGCTGAAAAAACAATGTAATTCGACATATATACTTTTGTATTATTGGATACAAAATATAAAATTTGTCTGCTTTTTCAAGTTTGTTTGAATTTTGCCTTTTATATCAAGTACGTTAGATGCGCTGAAAATCTATTAATAAACTCTTCTGCTCCGCCCTGACTAATCAAATTAGCTTGTAACCAACAGTAAGCCAAGAATAGGAGTTTTGATATAAATTATTTATTTATTCTTAGGAGAAAATTATTACTTCTGAAAAATAACTTTGGTACGATCGTAGTTGGATCCCCTGCTCGGCGCTCTTTCCAAAAATCGACCACTCGCCAATCATGAGTCTGTGGAGTGTTTTTTGGAAGACTGATGAGTATGAATGGTTATGTAAGAATCAAACGCAGATGTTGAAGCGTTATCGCCAATTGGCAAATAAGGGGTTCCAACTACGATACACCCATAACTTTCCAATCACGTCTCAAAACATAAGATCATAATGAACTCATATTAAATAGTTTTATCATACATAATCATAAATTTCACTGCTACTTGATATGGAATACTTTTTTTGGTACTTGTCTCTTGTAACGGCGACCAAAAAGCTCCAAGATGAAATTTCGGCGATTTGGCGAATTCAAGCATCAAACTGTACAGCATCTGTTTCACACAATCAAAATTTTTCACTAAATAGTAATGCACTTGAGTATATTTTTATAATTGGACCATACTTTTCTTGGTTCTTTTTGGTAGTCGTTAAAACTGAATTTTATCTATAAATTTCAAAAAGCCATCAAATATTAACGATTAAATTCAAGATTAATTTTATTTTAAAGCTTTATTTTTAATTATCGAAACGCGTTATGATTAATTCTGTTTGAGTAGATTTTGGTTTCATATTCAGATATATAAACTGGAAAATCATTGAATAAATTTTTTTGACTTAAAATGATTTTGCTTAAGGAGAAGAAAATATCTCTAATGTATCGGGTCTTGCCTCTAACCAAAAAACAAAGTCTACAAACATCCATTTCGAATATTTATATTCAAATAATATAAGGAAAGCGTTAAATGTTTCGGACGAAAATTTTACCTTTTCAGTTAGCTGCATGGACGTATTGCTAAAATTTTGAGATTAACTCCAACGATTTGGCAGGTTTTTGTCTTTAACCCAAATTCAGTATATCAAATAAATGCAGTTTTTTTATTTGCCCTATTTTATTATCCATTTTATTTTTATTTGCTATCGTCTGACAAATAATTTTTCTACATGAATCTCGATATTTAGTAAAAATGTTGGCTAACCAAAGTTTTGGTAAAAATATATTTGAGGGTTCCCCTTTTTCAAAATTGGTGTTTTTTACTAATTTGTTGATTTCCCAGGTTGGTTAGACTATAGTCTAGCCTAAGTCTTTCAGTCCGCCCCTTGATTGTCGCCAAGTTGTGATCGCTATTGGATGACAAGCTGGGCAAACAACCGAAACTAACCTGGAAAATCAAACAATTAGCGAAAATCACCAATTTCGCTAAAGGAACACCTTTAAATATATTTTTACCGAAAAGTTTAGGTTTTATACTAACAAATGATGATGCCTGTTAGTGAGAATTATTTAATTCTTCAAATTGGAATATTCGCTTATAAATCAAAACTTTAAAGATCAGTGGATTGCTAGATGTGTAAAAAATTTGCCAATACCAGACATTGTGAATGGAGATAGATATGAAAGCTGAAACCAATCGATATGCGATCGCCATCTCACATTTTACATTAAAATCATGTTGAGGTTTTACTGTAGAATCTGCTGACCCTTCCATTGGCAATAAATTTCAGCGATGAGCACTTCCTCTCATTACCATAAGGTTTAATTTTATTGATGTTACTGCTCTGTTACCAACTGAAAATCCTTTTGGTGCCGACCTTGAGCTCCAAAAAATCGCGAAAAATCAAAAGACACCCAATTGTAAACTTTGACCACTGTTGAATTCTCTTTGAAATCTTTTTAAAAATTGACATTGACACTGACACATTCAAATCAAAGTTAAACTGAAGGAAACAGTGATTCCCGGCAACCAATTTTCGTAAACTGTCAAGATCGCAGCCAACTTAAGGTGTTTCAATAAGCAACTTTTGTTTTGAAACATGTTTCAGTTGCGCTATTTCAAACCGTTAATGGTATCAAATTACCAGGGACAAAATTCAAAATAGCTGTTAACACAGCCAATGCAACGAAAGGAAGCTAGCTGAATTGCTTCGTTTGATTTATTTGGGTTGCCACACTAGCGAAAAACTGTATGGTCACGTTAATGTTGTAAATATCATAATCAAAACATTTTAGTGTTTTATGTGTTTTAAAAAATAGATACAGTTCGATTGAATCGAAGATTAAATTATTAACGCATTTTCTCAGCAAAAATCAACTTTTACGCGCTTTTAAGTATAGTGTATATTTTAATCGATAAAATTTCTTTTGAAATTTAGTAAAATCAAATAGAGATTTGGTTAGCTTTAAAAATTCATTTGCATATTTTGACAACTGATATTTTGAAAAAGTTTAGGATTCTGTAGTAAATCCTATAATGATAATTATTAATTTATTGCGTAATTTTCATTCAGTTTAAATTTCTTATTACATTTTAAAGCAGTGATTCTCAACCTGTGGGGCGCGCCCCCCTAGGGGGGCGCGAGCACACTAATGAGGGGGCGCGCAAGCATATCCAAAAGAAAATGTTATTTAAAAAATTGATTAAATTACCTAAAGGAAAGAACACACACACATACAAAACAAAATACATTTCGGAATATTTAATAATGAACTTATTAAATTAAAACAAATTATTAATTAAAAACAAATTTAATAATTATTAGGGACTTCATTGGGCCGGTCTTGCAGAGCAGAGCTTTTCGAAGGAGGGTTTAATATTAGAAGTAGACACTCTCAATTATTTTTCTATATTTAGCTGAGATCTATATTTTGTCTTCACAGAAGCCACCGTAGAAAATCCAGTTTCACAAAGGTAAGATGTTGAAAATGGTAGTAGAATGCGAAATGCCCTTGTTTTTAGTGCAGAAAACTAATCATCCACTCCTTTCCAAAATTCAAAGAGTGATTTATTACTAAATTGTCTTTTGGTTTCGCCGCTTGCCGTAAAGTCTATGAAGGTTTCTTCCTCTTCAATTGAGAGTCCTTCGGGAGTATTTTGAAATGGATCCGTCACCCACTTATAACTTGATATCAGTTTGTCGTCACCAAGAAAGTACTTTTTAAAATTCTTTGGTAGCATCACTAAATGATTTTCAATGGTTACAAAAACAACTTTTACATGTTGTTCTTCAGCCTTGTAAGTTTTAATACAATCATTCAAATTTGCAAACATTCTTAAGTTTTCTTGCGTTAAATTTCTGCTCCACAATTCCAGTTTTCTACAAAAAGCATAAACTTTGTCACTCGTATCCAATATATGTGTATTTGCTCCTTGCAGTTGGAGATTTAAGTTATTTAATTTTTCGAGTATGTTGACCACGTAGCTCAATTTCATCACAAATAAACTATCATGAAATTTCTCTGCTTCAGGTCTGTTTTCCTCTTCTAGGAAAATTGAGATTTCTTTTCTTAATTCATAAACACGTAGCAAAAATTTCCCTCGTGATAATCATCTTGCCTCACAATAAAATAGTTACGCTGAATGTACTGTACCCATGTCTTTACAAAGTGTGGAAAAGATTCTTGATTTCAGGGGTCTCCTTTTTATACAATTTACTACGGTTACAACCGTAGTTAACACAATATTCAAACCAGGACTCATTTCATTGGAAGCCAAAGTTTCTCTGTGGATCATGCAATGTGTCCAGACGCACTGTGGCGATTTTTGTTTCACAAGTGCTTGAATACTTTGGAATCTTCCGGACATAGAACAAGCCCCATCGGTGCATATTCCGATGCAATTTTTCCATTCTATGTTTGCGTCGTTCATAAAATCATTTAAGATATCAAATAATGCGAGTGCTGTTGTTTGAGTTCTATTGGTTTTCAGAAAGGTAATTCTTCTACTACTGACAAATCATCACCAAATCTAAAATAGGCCATGAAATGAGCATCTTTATTACTCTCTGTTGCCTCATCGAGTTGTATTGAAAACCATTTGTCACGTGACTTCGACAAAAGCTGACACTCTACATCAACAAATAAACGGGTAACAGTATCATTTGAAAGAGGTATGGTCTGCAATTGTTTTGCAAAATTATCTCCAAACATAATTTCTACAATGTCAATTGCGGCTGGCAAAATATGATCTTCACCAATGATGTGAGGCTTTTTACATCTGGCTGTTTTATATGAAACTTTGTAATAGGCAATTAAAAAATTTTCATTCACAGACAAATTTTTTTAAACAAGGATTTTTGCTTTTCATGTGATTAATTTTATTTCGAAGAATTCTCTGGGATTGTTTACGTACTCACTATGAAGTGTTTCCAAATGTCGTTCAAGTTTATTAGGTTTCATGCTGTCTGCCGCCAACATTTTTGAGCAAATGATACACAGAGGCCTTTCTTCTTCATTTACTTCAGTACTAGTGAATCCAAAATTTAAGTATTAAATTTAAGTAGTACAATATTTTCTTGATTTTATTTTCGGAACAATGCTCGTGTGTTAACTTGTTGATACTTGTCTATCGTCTAATGCTCGCTTACACAAGCTTAAAAACTTATCCTTGATTCTGCATAAGTCTGATGCCCTGAATATTTAATACGGTGAATTGCAATTACACAAAACTATATATAGCATACACATTCAGAATAGATTCAATAGCGATAGAAGGATCGACTCAAATGAGATTGTCTGGAATTGAAATTGGCGTCATAAAACTTTCTCCTTCTCCTTTTGAGAAAACGTTTGTTCACATCTGCGCACGCTCCTAACTTAACTTTTAAGCTGACCAGATAAATTCCAGAAAAATCGAAATTTCTCGAGAAACTCTAAGAATGCCCGATATGGCGCGACGCAAGAGCAATAAAAAGGCATAGGATTCTTGTTTTCTCAATGCTGAGGATCGGTGGTACAAAATGTCAATAAATTTCCCTATTCTGGTAATTTGTAAAGTTTTAAATTAAGGTTGTAGTGTGGGTTTAGCTCCAAAATACTCAAAATACATTATTATTGTATACATTTTATTGTATGCGGTGGAGAGGGGCGCGCGCTAAAAATTATGACTGAAAATTGGGCCATGAATACTAAAAGGTTGAGAAACACTGTTTTAAAGAATGCCGTTTTCATGGGATTAATTAAAATCCTGAAATTCAAGCCGATATTTCTTCAAATGTGAAAATAAACTTTTTCTTTTTATCTTACTATGTCATCTTTCGTTTCTCCACCCCTTAGTTATGTGATAAAATTTTCATATTTCAAAACGTATTATAAAGCTTTTATAAAAAGGCATGTTTACATATATTTTCCTCTTTATATTTTCAATTTTATGTATGTATTTTTGAATATATTTTTTAAAAATTTTATATTTCAACTAACATCTTTACGGATTGTTATAAATGCATTTAATTACATATATTTTTGGAAAATAATTATTATAAAGTTTTTTCAACAAACTTATCAACTTTTTTCTTCTTCAAAATCTGTTTCATCCTATTCCTCGAAAAAAAATCTGCAAAGCAGTATCGATTGTAATATTGTCAATATTCGTATTAATACAATAAATAACTTTCAATTTTACTTCCTATTATCATGTAAAAAAATGATGCTGTTTTTGCTTAATGTTTTTGAAATGATGTGAAGGCCAGAAAGTGTTGAACAATCAAAATGCGTAGGCAATAAATTTTCAATTTATCCGTATTATTTATTTTGGGATCGGTCTTGCCCAACTGGCACAAAGTCTTTTACGAATATATGGAACACGTTAAAGTGTTTTTTGTTTAATCCATAAAGATTGTTGGTTCTGAGATAATTTCAACTAATTAATGTAAGATTGTTAGAAAATAAGGCAGAAGATTATCACATCTGGCGATTTATCGCCATCTAAAGATACAGCCTGATTTCCAAACTAAACATTCTGTGAATTGTTACAAATTATCCTAATTAATTTAAGCTATTCACCAGTTTAAACTTGTTCGAAACAATTACGAGACTATAAAATTACGCATGTGAATATTTAAAAAACCGTCCCCCCAATCTCAAAATTGGTTTAGCTCCAAAACTTTGTTTGCCACCTAGAAAAATTGAAAGTAAAAGTTTTATATATATATATACAGAGAGGGAGGGAAAGACCGATAGAGAAGTCTTGTGATTGTTTCAAACCGGTTGAAATAGACTTTAAATTAAGACACATAATAATGTTCTCACATGATAGCATAAAATTTTCAATAGTAAATTTCATTTTTTAAAAAATATTTCAATTTTTAGAAAATTTCAATTTTGAATAAAATTGAAATGTTTTATGCAGGAATTCTTAATTACTTTACATATAAAAAATTATTAGAATTTTTATTCTGCAATAAACTATCAAGATTAGCTTTGCAATGTGCTTTTTTAAAATCATAAAAGGCAAGGAATAAACATTATCTCCGTTTGCCTAAGGAACATTGTTTGGAGCTATTTCTCGTCAAATGTGTCAATATATATGGTAATATTGAAAATGGCGGAACAAATTTTATTTCACCAAATATTGCAATCAAGCATATGTTGCCACTTACAAAATTATTTAATGTGGGGAAATGTATGAGAACACTTCTCCCTCGAAAGAATGTAATAATAAAAGCATGCAAAAATTGAATTTTCATACGGTTTTTTAATAGTGAATGTCGACAAATAAAATGTTTTTCATACATTCATCTATGAAAATGTATGAAAATTTTCAAAAATGCACGAATGTATGAAAGGTTAGATGTCTGCATATACAAATTTTGCTGAAATGTCCTTATTTTCAAATCATGAGAAACGAATCATAAATTTAGATGAAGAGCATTTATTTTGGAATTGAAGACTTATGCAATGCAAAAAAAAATTGTCATATTTAATTTTTTGTCTAATAATATCTAATCTAATTCATCATGACATCCAAGGAATATGTTAACTACACACATTTTTTTCTTCGTTTTGTTTTACTGACAATGAAGAGAATCGAATTTAGAAATAAATACTGAACATTTAGAACAGGATTATTAAGCAAGAAAATAAAATTTTATGCTCACACTTGAGAACCTACGAAGCGAATAATGTATAAAAAAACAACTATCGTTCAGATATACTCTCCATTTCTGCCATATGTAATCGTAATGCAGAAATAGATGTGGAAGAGTTAAGTGCCATTTTACGTATTCCCGACTTGCTTCTCTTGCTTACTGACATTTTGTCGATATGGTGTCCGTATGAAAATTTCATTTTTTAAAATTCTCACACAACAGATGTCAATTTTCATACGCTTTATTTTCTTCCTTCTTGAAACCTTGCAGTCGTTAGCACACATCTTCTTGCAATTCTTAAAGAAGTAAACACTTTTCGCAGGTTTTGGGGACACCCTTTACTTAATATTGGCCTTCCTATATTTCAAATACTGCGACTGCTACGTGACGTAAAGTTTCTCTAGTTCAGAAAAAGGGAATTTAGTTTTTTAGAAAATCGAGTAATTCAAAATTCGATGAAACAATGAAAACGGTTTGAACTTCTGGTTAATATCTTAATCAAATATTATAATTTAGATATAAAAAATTTTCATTGCTGAAATTTTGAAAGAACTTGCAAAATTATTAAATCGATATCATGCAGGCTTATTTTTCAAAGTTATGGTAAAAAAAATATGCCAACGTAGTGTAATTTTTTATTATTTATTTTGAATTAATAATTCTGGAAATCGTAGCAAGTTGTGAACTCTCTCCCTCCAAAGTATATTTCTTCCAGATTTCGTAATTCTAGTACATAATCCTTTTTAAATACATTCCTTTTTATTATAAGTAGATATCAAAATGATTTAAAGAGGGAAATAAGCTAAAATAAGAAATTGAAACTAACACTTTAACTGACTTCTTCAATAATGCCTTTTCAAATAATTTTTTTCTTTCATAGCAGAGTTGATTTCCAAATTTGTTTCACTTCATAATTACGAAGTATATAAGTAAGTAGATAAAAATATTTTTTCCTGAAACTGTTTGCAGATAATGGTAAGAGTCCTTGCCTTAAAATTATTTACTGATATAGTTGAATAATGAGATATTTGTATATATTAATTTCGAACACGCTAAATAGGGTAAGTTGACCAATCTCATTATGCATAGTTTTAAAGTTTAACATATATATTTTTGAATTCAGAAATGTCGATAATAATGCTCGAGATACTCTTTCGTAAGAGCCTCCCTTCTTTTTATATTAAAAAATCAATTTAATTCTTTGATAAAAATAAATATTTTCTTTTTAAGTAGTAAAACCATTTTAACTTCACATAAATTTCAAAACAATATTTTAGACATATATACCCTTAAAAATTAAAAAAAACTTACATGTATACAAGATATTGTGTAGAACCCCCAGGAGAACACAGAAGTGTAAGAAAACCACATGGCATAGAATAGTGAACGGAGAAGATGTTGTTGTTGTATCCAATAGCACTTCTCATTGATAAGCGTGTTTATCGCTTTCAGTGATTTTAAGCCTAAATTAGAGTCCCTTGTTTTTCAATAGCTCCAACTACGGCCATTTCGACATAGCTACTTCATGCTTCACATTCGTCTGCACAACTCCTTCTAACAGGGGGTCACATACACTCCACTCACTGATATAACACAGAATAACAACCATACCCGAGCCGGGACTCGAACTGTGCCGCCCAGTACACTAGGAAGACATGCTACGCGTAAGACAAGACGCCGGAGTACAAGATTTTCATTTGCCTATCACTTGTTGGATTCGTCTGTTGACATATTAGATGTTCCATATCACACTATCTTGTTGCTATATAAATTTATATACTAATGTCTCCTGAACTTCGTATCCATCAAATACAAAGGCAATGAGTTCATTAGACGGTGAAATAAAGCTGCTTCATATCAGCTGCCGTCTAGAATCATTTCCAAACTACCAGATAAGACGTATAGTTTTATGTCTTGGAGTCAAAATCTTACCTTCTTCCAATCTTCCCGACATCAAATGCTCATACTGAAAATGGCCCATTTAAAAATTACCCAGCTGATTCGTGTTGTTGCCTCAGAATTGAAATCTGCATTCTTCTGAGGAAATGCTGCAGGTTCGTCCCGTTTCAGGATTCTAGGAAGCTGCTGGTGTTTCCGTTCTTAAAATGGCTTCCTGGCCGTATCGATGTCGAAGAATTGGTGTCTTGCTGTATATTCAATATTCACCTTAAAAGAGCGGAAGAAAATTCAAATTTCATCACAACCTGTTATATACTTTGCTCTTTATCTAGTTTGTCAAATTTAGCGCTCCGTTACGCTTAGAAAATCTTTCGTCAGACACCCACTGTCTAGCGCAGTCACGGTCGAGCACCTGATGTTAAAAAGATCGGTTACTAAGCAGGTTTACTGCGAATGCTCTAACGTAACATTTTTACTGGCTATTCAGTGCAGTGACGAAGGAAATGCCGATGGAATATTTTCAAATGTTATTGACATTTAATAATAACATTACAAAGACGAAAGACACTGACAGAATGAACTACTTCAATTTTCTGAAAACGTCAAAATTTGATTCCAGAAGAAATTAGTTTAAAACAGCTGAATTTTGTACATATACATGCTGTAAAAACGATGCTATAATAATGCTGCTGTAAATGATGCTTTATAATATTTATGGGGTATTCTGAAATCATTGTCTTAAAATATCCTATGTTTCTTATCTTTCCTGTTCTTATTCTTTTCATATTAGGTAAGAGAAACAAAGGTGACCTTAAAATTTCATTGTTTTAAAACACTTAGTATAAAAAAGGAAATAAGTATTAACGGTGAGGGATAAATTTTTCAATCTTCCAAATATCAATCAACCATTAAATACTGGTATATATTGACCTAAACTTGCATAAATGTTAGGCTTGATCTTTATTCATTAATTCAAATCTGTAGTCTTTAAGTACATTTTAGTGTGCATTAAAAATACTTCTTTTAAAATTTCCTCCGATAACTGTATTTCATGAATCCTGCATATGGTTTAAATGACAATACTCCGCGTGTACCCTCTTTTGTAGAGAGCACTTCAGAAAATCGGTATTCAACAATTTAATATGTATCGTTTATCCTTCTAAAAAAAATATTTTTCTCAGAGAATGAAAATTTTTTGACGAATCCCAATGTTTTTGCTTGGGCATGGTTGTGACTTCGCCACTACCAATAAAAATACCTAAATATTAGGCGGGGAGGGGAACAAAACTAATATCCTTCTTTAGAATCTCTTTTGACTTCTTCAACACGTATTAGGGGATGATGCTAATGCGTTTTTGCGTTTCTTTTTCTTTTGTGTTTTGCAGATCCAGCGTACGGAGGCTTCTGACAGGGAGGGACCAACCCCAGCACTACAAGCAGCCGAAGTTTGCTGATTTTTCAGCAAACCAACACCTTATGCATCAAGTAAGAATTGACTTAAAAAAATTTTAGTACACATCCAGTTTATATTTATTTATAAGTGCTTCTGAAATCGAAAATTGCAGACATTTCGCGTTTAGGATAGAACAGTCCGAGAAAACAATATTTTTATTCTTATAAATAGTAAATGATTAGTGAATTTAAGTTTAAGCACATAATTTAACTGAATCTAACTGAACTGTTTAAGAATATGATAGAAATATGCCGGGCCCGCTTGAACGTTATAGGAATTGCAAAAGGGCTCCTTGTGATTAAATGGATAAAATTTAATAATTTTTAAGTTCCGAGATTTCTGATGGGTATATCTTTTATTTGCCGAAGAACAGACTCAGAAATCAAAGCTATTCGAGATACATCAAAATTGAAACCGGATACCGGAAAAGTGAACAACGATAAAATTAAAGAATTATAACTGTAAAAACAATAATGATATAGATTTTCCAAGGAAATGAGTATTATACTGTTCCGTCTTTTCAACTGTCTTTGTAGATTTTTCTATCACAATATTGACGAAAAGGAAATTCGAAAGAATATTTTCCTAAATATTTATCTTATATATAAATACAGGATTGATAAGTATGGTTTATGTTGTTATTCTTAAAGAAATACTTATTTCTTAATAACATTTAATAGGGTTACCATACAGACATGCACATTCTAGATTTGAATGTAAAATCACTTCAATATTATACTTACTTTTTGCGCATTTCTTTTTATGAATCACAAAAAAAGAGAGTAAAACGGTATATTAATTTTCTGTATACTTGCTCCTTTATACTACACATAAATGCAAAATAAGTTTTGAAATAATCTGAAAACTAAACATTTCTTACCTTAGCTTTAATTCCATTATCTAATTATTAAATTGAATTTGAATAAATTATATTGATAATTGATTTTATGCGATAATGGTGGCCATCATACTTTTGATTTCATAATGTGTTCTCCTGTAAGTTTTCTTCCAGTGTTATGTCTTTCAGATGCATTTAGCATTTAGTGAGCATAGCGGAGAGTTCAGGTATTTATTATCCTTCCTCTATTATTAAACATTTTACATTCCGTGATTTGTATTCGGAGTAAGCTTTTTTCCATTCTTTCATACATAATAATATATTTTAGATAGGGTTAATTCTTATATCAGGAACTTAGCAAAATAGAACGATAATTTTGGCTTGACATGTATAAATGTTGTTTCGGAAACTGTACCTTTCGAAGTGTATTTTAAGAAACAAATGTTATAAATACGCTATTTACCTTACAGAAATAAGCTTTATAGGGAAACTGAATAGTAGTATCGATGTAGGGAGTTATAGAAAAGGATAACAGGGCATTTCGAAACGCACGTTAGATTTTCGTGTAGTCTCTCAAGTCATATAAATGGTGAATGCTGTCAGTCATGCAACGAAAATTTAATACTGCTTAATCAATCTTTTTCTGCAGTAACCGAGGTTCGATTCATCCATTTATTGAAATGTTCTCATGTAAGGAAGTGGATTCGGGGGAAAAGATAAGTTTGGTCTGAAAACCAGAGTAAACAGAGGTTATTATCTTCCAGTGTGTCACTGTTGCGCTCGTAGCTTGCTTTTACTGCAAAATAACTTGAAGAAAATTCTCTCGAAATGGAATTCATCTGTTAGAGAAGTGAAATTAGAACTAGATGCATCACGTGACACCTGAAATACGAATTTTCAACAATAAAAAATCCTTCTAGCTAAAAGAAAAAAAAAAGTGAAAGGAAATGTAGAGCTTCGAATGGTCATTGCAATTTCAAAATTCGTAATGAAAATTATGCGTACATGGATAATATACTATCTCATATTTAATCTATGAAATAAAGTATTCAGAAAAAAGGAGAGCACAAAACAGTTTTTTGATTATTCGTCCGATTCTGTGATCTTTTATTAATTCACAAAATACAGACATACTCAAATTTTATAGACAGTTCGAAGTAGACACAAAATCCAACTGATGATTAGTATATACAAGTAATATTAAATGGAAATTGTTGCTCTTATTGAGGATGCAGTCTTCTCATACAGATATTCCTTTTTCAGATGCCGGATCCCTACTTCCCCGGAGTCTTCTACATCTACGACGAGGAGGATGGTGTGTGGGAAAGAAGGATCTTCGTTTAAAAAACGTAAGTGCTTACCTCCGCGTGCTATCGATTCGTTTTAAGCGACAGTCCGATTTGTTTTTTGCTTTCATTTCAAACGATTAACTGGGAAGGGAAAAAAATTTTTTTTCATTCTTATGAGCAATAAAAAATTGCAATGCGATTGATATTAGCAGCAAATTTGAAACACTTCTGCAAGAGGGATTTCTTCAGCTCTATTCAATACCGTATTAAAAGAGTTATAGAATTTTTTTTATATTTATAATTTACCCTCTTGAAGAAATTCAAAATTATAATACCATTTCCTTAAATTTCATAATCTCCAAATGGCTATATATGTAATCTTTTATAATTAGAGTTTTTTTTTTTAATTTAGAAGTTTAAGGCGTTTACATGTTTTTATGCAACGTTTGTGATGAAAGTAAATCGAAGAAATGAATGTGTTTCCCTGCATAAAATAGGGGGCT
>JAPMOQ010059770.1:603117-616318 GCA_026543055.1 Argiope trifasciata
TCAAAATTTTATTGCTGCATAGTTTTCGGCTACTAGATTATATTTACACATTACTGCGGCAAACACATTTGGCTTGAAACAGAAAAAGCAAAATTTAGTGCATTCAGACTTTAGATTTAAGTATATTTAGTTTATAAGCGTATATCTTTAGCTTTTAAGTAGTATTAGCATATTCAGCCAGTAAGAATATTCATTTCAAATTTATGATGATTTTCAAAATATGTCGATTCATTACTCATATTAACAAATCTTATTAAAAATTTTCAGATTTAACTCCATTCCATGCATCAATATCTACAACCTCATTCGTCCATTGAAACGATTCACTTCATTTCAATTCGATTGTTCTGCTATTCCGTCCTTAAATATTTCTTTATTTATTTTGACACGCCTTCATTTTGTTCATTTCTCGTTCCAGTTCTGCTTCCAACATTCCAGCTCTTTATTTCTTCCTCATGCTCCAGCTGCCCTTCGACTCCAATCGTTTTATTTATTGCTCCAATTCTGCTCCATCTCTTCACTTCTTCTTTATGTTCCAGCTGCTCTACGACTCCAGTTGCTTTATTTCTTGATCCCTCTCTGCTTCCTTCAGTTCATTTTTTCCGCATGCTCCAGCTGCTCTTCTCGTAGAATTAATTGAAATTCTCTGCTGCTTCCTCCGTTTGCTGTCTTTTTCTTGCCCAGCTGCTTCGCTCCATGAAATGAGGCCATCTTCAGATTGCCATCCTCTTGCCAATGCCACCTTCAGATCCCACTTTCAACGACGCCAAAATGACATTAACTTAAAACATCATCATGGCCAAAATGTCACCAACATAAAATATTAGTAAGGCCAAATGTCATCAGTATAAAATATCATAATGGTCAATATTCTCACAAAGTCTTTCAGCAAAACTTGTTGGTTGTATCCTATAAAACTAACTAACTCACTTTCAAAAAAAAAAAAAGGTTTTAAGAGAAGGGAACGCGTTATGCATAACATTTGAATGCATCACTAGCATGTCCGCGGAGGGTTAAGAGTTTCTTTAAGTGACTTTGTATTTTCAAAATAGAAAGTCACTATTCAGAGTGTTACCAAAGAGAAATACATGGATTAGATAGCTGTTAGCAGAGGAAGATTGGTATCCTGAACTATTTGTAGCTTGATCGAGCTTCTCCAAAAATCGTATGACTAAAAATATAAAAAAAAACATTTTTGTGAAATATTTTAGCTAGTTAAAATTAATAAATCATATATGATAAGGTCGCTTTTAACTTCCTATGATTAGTTAAAAAGAGGTTTGGTTACGTTTAATGATTCGTTCATTCTGTTAGAAAATTCTACAGATTTTATTATAAAAATTATAATTTTTTAAATAAAAATAAAATATGTACCGTGATAAATTTAAGAATGTCAAATTATTTCTTTTAATTCAATTTCATCGGTTTTGTTTATCACATTGCATTAATTCAATAAAATATCTGCAGTATTCAAACTGAAGAGTGACAAAACTCTTTTTGATTTAAAATAATTTAGTTTTAAAATAAAAAAAAATACATTAATCTAAAGAATTTTTTTCAAATGAAAATACGTCTCATCACTTAAAAACTTTTTATTAGTCCTGTCAAATTGCTGTGAAAAATACCAAAATTGCTACAAATGCAAAACTGCACGCTTATTGATTTAAGACGTTGGATTCGCCATCGAAAACAAGGCACTGTGCTCGGCCTGATATCTATGGGGAAACTCTGATATTAGTTCTTCCTTTTTAAATAAATCTATTAATCACAAAGAAAAAGTTTTAAACGAAAGTTATAAATTCAAAATATTTATGCAGCAAGAACTATACGAATGTATTAAAAAAATATTGCTATATTCAACAAAAAGGAAATCTTCAATATCAATTTTAAAAAAACAGTTTAAGAATTTTAACAACTATTTTTTTTCGTCCAACTTATACTTTTATAGGAAGAGCAAAAATTTCACTCAAATTGAAACCGACAACAATAATAATAATTTTGAAAGTGAACGTTTTTTTTAAAAAAAAGAATTGCACATATCTTTTTAAACCTTTTTTTAAAAAAATTTAACACCTATAGTTTTTTTTTTTGGAAATTTATAGCCCATTTCAGCAAACGTTGAAACACAAAATTAATTTAAGAAATTATCTTTTAGTTTTAATTAAATGCTTTTAAATATGCCAGACTCAGCTATTCCTTACTAACCAAAAAAAAGTAATAATCATTGTGAAATAATTCAACGCTTCCTCTAATTTGATCAAATATCCAACAACAAGCATCCCTCTACCAATTAGTTAGATTATTATTTGAGTAAATTAATTCTTCAAAAATGATGAAAAATATCCTTTAAAAATGTTTACTATTTCGTTTTGTGAAAAGCGTATTAAAAAGATTTACAAAAATTCACACAAATTGAAATAATTAATATAAATTATTTCCCAAAAAGCTCCTATTTAAAAAAATGAATTAGCCTTCGAAAATGTTTCAGAATTTTTAGGTTAATATATTACCCATTTTTTAATAAGCATAATTTTTCTAGGTAAATTGGCTAGTTTTCAAAATAAAATTGCTATGGCAATAGTTTTTTCCAGTAATGAATATGATAGTTTATCGTGACTATTACTTGCTATCTTATTCTGAAGAACCTATAAAAGACAGTCCAATAAAAGTTAGAGCACAAAATTAGATTTTAAAAATTGACGATTTAACTTTACGAAATAAATATGCTAATGTATCAACTAAACATTTAGCTAAAAAATCTATGTTAAATATTTCAACCCCTTCTCTCTTACTCAATCAAATATTTGGCAACAAAATCCCCATATCGCTTTAATGAACCTCTAATTCTGTAACTTATTATCAGTAAATTTCTAGCACAGAAAATAATTTGACTCAACTATTAGAGAAATTCGAAGAAATTTCATGATCAATTCATTTCAAATTTAAAAACTCTTCACCAAATTTTAATAAAATAAAAAGAACTATTACAAAATTAATATTACTTGACAACCCCCCAAGTTTTCTTCCGATTGTTAAATGCTGGTCACCAAGTTTCCTCTGCAGGGATCGCGAAAGGGGGGAGGGAGGGCGAGGAACGAGGGTAGCCCACCTCCTCGTGGTGTTCCTCGGGCAACGCTCTGGCGGGAGTCAGAAGCGGCAAAGAGGCTACCCATCAAACACCTCGAAAATGCACGGAGATCAGTTTTTACTCTCGTGCATAAGATACAACTAAAGGGAAAATATAGTGATTCTGAAAAAATTTAAAATTGGGATATTGACTGATGGCTGAAAATCATATATATATTTTTTTATTTAAGTATTTGATTTTATCCATAACTAGCTGGTACCCTGCGCGTTGCTGCGGCAGAAGATATAGTTTTAGAAATTTTGTTTGAAATTTTGAAAAACTGTCTAGTTTAGTTAGGAATCATAGAAAATATACTTATTTTCATATCGGAAATACTTTCATTGAAGTTGAATGATATATAAAAGAGAAGTTTAAATATATTTATTCTATTCTTTTTTATTTTATTATTCAAGTGCTTTAGGATAGGCAATATTTGTTTTTCCGTCTTCGGGAGAAACAATTTAGTTCTTGACTGTCCGACTCGCAACATCTGGCATGTAAATGCTATCTTTCGGTTCTTGCCCATGTTGATCTTGAGGCTCTGAAGCACGAGAATTTGCAATTTGTAAACGATCTGCCGAATGATGGTAGACTCTGGAGTCCCCGCCATGCGCACTCCCACAATTTGCCTATGTTCGAAGTCTGTTAGTTCTGACATGATGCAATCACAACTTCAAAGAACAGAGCACCGACAACTGTGCATTGTATTCTCGTCGTTGTGAAGGTATGGACAACTCCTGTATTGTAACACAACAGATTATGATATTTCTCTTAAGCGATTTGATTTCCAGAAAATAAGAGCATTACATGAAACATCTTTTACATCATTTCTTTTTAACAAAGGATGCAATAATGCTAATTTTTGAATGTTTTTAAATCCTTTTTATAGATTAAAAATAATACAGAATTTCTGCCATTTTAATAATTTTTTTGCAATTGTTTCACTATTAACATCCCCATTATAGCTTCCTATAAATCTGTTCTTATAGTAAGGCTCAATGTGTGTGTTGGCGCTCAACAGGCCAGACCGTTCGACCTGCAGCTACCAGAACGCTTTTTTCGATTTTTGAATTAGAGTTTGTATTAACAAAAATTAAGCGAAATTTCGATGTCCTTCCGCTGTAACATCCGAAAATATTACTGCATAAATATGATTACATCAAATTAAAGACACAAATTGAGCTTTCTCACAGTAAAAGTATTTTAGCATATAACTTAAGCTTCTATTTTTAAAGAACTTTTAAAGAATAATTTTAACTATGTTTTTCACCAATATATTTCGGATAAAAGAATAAAATTTAGTCTTCACGAACATGTTACGATTGAAATTGAAAAATCACCTTTCATCAATATCTTGCCATCAGATTGACAAAAACTGAAATTAAAAAATAAAACATTATTCCAAATTAAACATATACAAATGTAATTTTCAGCACGTGTTTGCAAGAAATGAAATGAATATGAAATATGTTTTTTCTAAGAAGAAAATGTAAAGAAAATGTTTTTGACTTTGAAGTAGTAATAATTACATAAACCAGCTTTATTCAAGACCAGCCGCCTTTGACGACCAGCCGGTTCGTCTTTCATAATAATCTTTAAAATGGTCAGTTAAATACTTTATTTAACTTGTCATTGTCAATTAAATACTTTATGTAATTTGTCTTTTAATAGCTACTTCATCAAAATATTTTTAAGGTTCAAATTTAAACAGTCATATAATTCAATCTTGAAGTTATACAATATATGTCTCAAATTATCTCTCAGCTCTCGCAAAGTTTCAGCTTAAAATTAAGTTGGAAATGATTAAGCCGCCAATAGATATAAAATTTTTTTTTTCATCAAAACTAAGCATTTTTTCTGAAATATAAATAAAGTGAATAGATACAATAATTTTTGTAATATTTTAAGAATTATTTAAGTAAAATTACTTAGATTCACCATATAATTCAGGTTTAAGTTTTACTTTCAAAAGGATTTAAATGAAGCGAATAATAAAATTTTATTTTATTTTGGACTATAAACATAATTAAAAATATAATTCTAAGTTTTATAAATTTTTTAGTTACAAGGAATCTTATTCTACGAACTATTTCTGACACTTAAAATTTCAAATAATTAAATAAAATTTTCAATTTTCTGCTACCTAATTTGACCGACTTATGATGTTTTGAATAGAAATGTTTGGAACATTCGAAATTTTCATTCCAAGGAACATCAGTCTTGAGAAATCCTGAATGTTGATTGGGGTATCATCTTTAGAATGAAGAAATTTAAAATGTTTATAATAATAAATTAGTTATTATTATGATATAAAATGATTATAACATCTTTATTGATAAGAAATGTCTTGGAGGGCACAATAGGTTACAATAGCACACAGTTATACACAATTTCAAAACTCTGGAAAGGCAGAAAGTGGATGAAAAATATATTACAGCTCAACATATTTAAGTTCAACATGTAATTAAATTGGGGATAATCAAAAACAAAACAAAACAAAAAAAAACATGAGAACAATATCGACGGAAAGTAAAATAATGCCAGACAAATACAGACTATTTAAAATTGAAAGTTTTCACTATGTGTGTAAAACATTTCAGAGAGCATATTATTAGGCTCAGTGTAATTTCTTTGCTAAATAACAGCAATGCTGATGCTCCATTTAATTGATTTGATTCTTTTAAATTCCACATTCAGTTCCATCAAAAAATATCTCAGATATACTACAATATTTTTATTTATGTGAGGTAAATTGATGTAATACTTACGTAAAAAGTCAAGGAAAAGTAAAAGGACTTAAAAAGGGCGAAGTTTCTTTGAGACATGGATTATTTAAGGGCCATTTCAACTCAGTTTTTTTATATTTTTTTTCTTAAAGTTTAGATGTTTTTATAAAGTTTCTGTTAAAGCTGATGTTAGTGCGTATGAAAAAATGTGTTTGTGTTTTAATGCTACAAAAACATGATAACAATTTCTATACAAAGGAGAGGAATTAGTTAAAAATCTGATTAAATGTGATTAGTATAATTAAGTACAAATCATACGTTTAAATTAAGTAATGAAAATTACTTTTACTAATCGTAATTTATGTGCATAAATTAATTGTTTGCGTGTGTGTCACATCAGCATTTAATATCGACCAAAATACACTGCCCAAAACAATAAAAGAATATTTGTGGCGATAGAATTGGCCGGAATTGTACCAATACTGAGGTTGAATTCCGACAAAGGTCTAACTCGCGAACTTTTTATTTGCAACCGAGTAACATATACCCTATACAAAAGTTTATCACCGATGTTTAGTGACAGTTACTGGCTTATTAAGGTGTCACCACAATGCTCCCCCACCAGTGAGGCTGTCGAGAGACGAGCGATCTAAAGCGTCAAGTGTTATGGCGACCTTATGAGAGTTGTTACTGCTGGTGCGTCAAATGAGTCTGACGACTTTGGTTGCTGTATTAAGAGAGTTTGACAACTTTGCGTTGGTTGCGTTTACTGCAGGTAGATGACGCCACTATAAAGATTCAGATGTGTGAAAGTTCATCGCCCAAAGTTACCAATTTGATGATAGAGTTGGCTGAAAGTTCACCCCTACTATAATTACTGCATTTCCATAATATTGTATATTTACTAAAGCAAAATTTAGTTGAAGTTTTCCTTTATTACTAAGCTAAAATCTACTGCGATTTATTAAAATACCTAAACTACCCTCAGTTATCGGTTTAAAATCTTGCTTTTTTTCTCTTGCCAGAATCAATCTTCTCTTTTGTGTATATTTGTATAATTTTTACAGGAGGCGAATTTATTTTTCGTTCAGCTCTTAAAGTGTTTGCGTGTGTTTTTAAAAATAAGTTGAACTGATTTCATTTCATAGTACCGAAAACATTGTATTAGAATATTTTATAACCATTAATAATCGAAATAGTAATTATTTACTCTGCATTTTTATTAATTTTTAATAAGCACACTTCTTCATCTTGTTCACAAAAATACTGTGAAAAATATGTTTGCTTCTCCATTAAAATAAAACTTTTACCGTATGAAAACTTTTCAGTTTAGTTTCATTAATAGTCTTATTCCACCACACTATTCTGCAAGTTTACAGTAGAAAAACTTGGATTTGAACTTTTTACGCAATTTTTCTATTTGTTAAATTTCCTGCTGCATTGTCAATAATATGAATATGTATATTCCTTTGTGATCATAAGAATAAAGAGAATAATTTGATTCCGCAATAAAATAATAATTAAGAATCTTTTTACTATGTACAACCGCATTAAAATTAAAATTACAACAAATTTTATTTAAAGTAAGTAAAGTATAATAATATACAATATACAATAATAAACAATAATAATATACATATCAAACATATTTCTTCAGAAAGCTTTATTCACTTTTTTTTTGCTGCATAAAATCGCTTTGTCTACATTATCTTGCATTTTAGCGTTTTACATTCATCCAGATGAATTATATTTTGAGGAGATTTTAAAATGAATAAATATTAAATAATTAATTATTAATAATAAAATGAATAAAATTATTCTGATTACAATTTTTTAATCCTCTTTTTATGGTAGTTTCTTCCCCGGAATCGTCAGATGACGAGAATGATACCCGGAATGACACTTTTTATCGCTCTATCGAAACTTTAACACTACACCAGTGTGAGGACATTTGGTTCCGATATATTTAATGTGAATTAATATTTAAGACCACCTCCACTTCTAGAGCTTGTGGCTCCTTTCCGGTTTGGTATAGATGCATGTGGACTTCATTAAACAAACAGAAAAAACATTGCACATCAATGAATGGGGAAGATGCAGACAAATGACAAAATACGCATAAATACAACATAACAAGAAATAAATGCTAGAATGAAAAATACCTTGAGAACAATAACACTGTATGGATGAATATTGTAATGTACAGTATGAGTGCAAAAATAAAGGATTATATATATATATATATATATAAGTTACTTGCGGGGAGGGGGGTGAAAAATAAAATAAGAGTAAAGTGCGAGTTGTATTAAATGGTGTCCTAAGAAAATAATAGAGTTAATCTAACAGAAGCAGCTCTCCCTGATCCATTAGGAATCTAATCATGCTTATGATTCTACTTTTGGATGATGGATTATAAAGGACTCTTTTGTACCAGAGATTTTCTAACTATGATGAGGGTTTTCTGAGGTGCCATGAGAGAGTCAAAGGGCAAGCTGTCCCAAAGTGAATGGAATCGCCGTTTAATGTGCTCTAGGTCCACTTACATGACGATTTTTTCATAGTATCGGGACTCGAACCCGAAACCTTCCGAAAACGAATTTCAATAATGGAACTAGCAAGAGAGCCGTTTTCGAAACTTTGTGTCGCATTCTCTAATGAAAATGCTATTCCCTTTATACTTGCTTTAAAATTGTAGATTTGGCACTACGGCCACGAATTCTCAAGTTTTTATTTTCAAAATACATCCATGGGTATTTCGTACTTCATAATAAAGGAAAATGAGTATGACTTTTGGATACTTCGTCAAAATATTTAAACTAAAAGTGAGCTACAATTTTAGTAACAAAATAATTCATCTTTTCCTTTTTCAAGTCATTTTAATTTTTTGAAATTGTTTTTAAATGCATGCGAATGTATAGAAATTTGATATATTTTTCATCTAAATTTATACGAATCTATACCACATAAAACAATCCAAATTCTATGCATCAAACTTTGTATGTTTTGCAGTTATCGGGTTTTATTTGCTTTCGAACAGAAAATCAGACTTCCTAAGCATCGATGTCGTTCAAAATTTGAGAAAATTCTACAAATCTATATAAATAAAAATGAATGTATGTCTTATGTGCTTCTGTACCACTCCCGCTATTCCGATAAAACTTCAACAACATACTGCTTGCATTTACACGAAGGTTATAGACATAATACAATAATCTAAAGCAGAGGTTCCCAACCTTTTTTGAACTGGCGCCCCCTTTTCTAAAGAATATTTCAATATCGCCCCCCTTCCACTCCAGATAAATAAGAGCGTACATAAAGCATGGTGAAAACAAGAATTAAAAAAAAATTCTAATAGATGGAATATTGTTGGAATTGAAACGCTACTGAATTTCTTCTTTATTTAAAAAAGAGGAATAAAAATTTTAGCTTACCTGTCATAAGAGCAGGCAGGTATTTAGATGATACGAATTAATTCATAATAAACTGTTGCTTTCTAAATAAATAAATTGGCAGTTTCACAGACCCATCAAAATGCATACTCAATTATATTAAAATTTAAAGACATCAAATTTCTAACAACTAATGAGAAGGCTGAATTTGATGCATTTTAAGGAACTTGTTAATAGGCTTGATTTCCCTTAAAAACAATCGTAAGTCGCCGCGTTCAGTAATATGGAGCCGATTTCTCTTTTTCGTTTCCAATGTTGCCTCAGCACTCAATCCACTTTCTGCTAAATATGAAGAGGCGAATGCTATCAGAAATCGTTGAACAATCGACCTTAATCCTGAATGCAGTTGCGAAAAAGACTTCTGCAGCCAAAATTCTTGGTCGCCATTCTTGAATTTAATTTTTAGATCCTCATTTGTCGTCAGTTCTTTTAGTTCTAACTGAGGTGATCCTGCTGTGTTGACATTGAAAAAATGATCCAAAACCCAGTCTTTTCTGTCCATGCCTAAAATGTCCTGGAATCGCGTCTTGAAGTTATTGTACACTATATTTGGTTAATCCTCTAACGCCCCTTCGTGCCATATCAACGTCCCCTAATTTTCTCGTGGTCTTTTACAGCCCCCCTGAAAGCTTCAAACGGCCGCAAGGAGGCGTTATCGCCCACGTTGGGAACCTATGATCTAAAATATAAAAAATATTTTCAGATCTATTTATCGTATCTATTAGCCATGCATTAACCACCAAATAGCTCTCCAAAGAGACAACACATTTAATAAGAATGTTAAATTCAAGCTAAACGTTAATATTTCGGTACTATTGTACGTAAATGCAATGCAAGTCTTCCTTTGAGGTAGTAGTTTTTTTATAGAGTGTACGAGAAAGTTTTAGGGGAAACAATCCTATAAGTTTGAAAATTTAACTAAACATTTAAATTTTAGCGTTTTTTGCAGTAACTTCCGAAAATATTATAGAACAAATAGTTTTACACCATTTTAGTTTTCTAAAAATTATCTTTATAACTACATAAAAATATATTTATACCATAAAATCTTTAACGTTTAATCAGTTTTAAAAAGACAATATTTTAATCACATTATCTAATATTAAATTTGATAATACTATACGAATATTAAACGAATCACTAGTAAATAGTTTCTTTCATTACCATTTTGAAGGAACACCAAGCTTTACAATTCGAAAAGAATACACAAATCTATTATGTAAAAATGAATATTTGTAGAATATAATAAAAATAAAATAAATACAATTCATGTTCTCTTTTATGTATCCTTCAAATTCAATAAATGTATTCATTGCGGACAAGAAAATAAATATTCTTAATTCGACAAGATAACTATTTCAAATTCCAAATGATATTCAAAAGATATTTTTCTTTGGCAGTAACGAGGCCGGGTACTAGCTAGTTTGGAACAAAGACAGCATACCAAATTTCATCACTTTAGCTCAAAGGATTTTCAATTACATTCACTTGCAAACATAATTTAAAGAATTAATTTTAAATCACTGAATGATCTTAAATGCCTAGATATGTCAAAATTGTGAGCTCACATTATAATTTCCAACATTTATCTTTTTGTATGATAGAAATTACAATTAAAATAATTCAAAATTTATTGATTTGAAATAGATTTAATTTGGCATAATTCAAACACGTTAACAATGGAATTATTTAGCAAATTTGAAATACATCAACTGAAGATTGGAATATAAAAAAGTTTATTTTCTAAACATTAAAACATCTGGCTAGAATGAGTCGTTAAAGTTCACACTTTTCAATATTACTTTTAAAAGATTTTAAAAATCCTTTCCATGAATTTTTGGACATTTTAAAATTTCCGGAAATAATACTACATCAATAGCAGAGATTTCTATTACGAAGTTTACAAATAGAAGAAACAATTGATCAAGTAAAGTTTATTTACAGTTTTAATTTACAGACAAATTGTTTGAAAGATTACAATGTTATAGATAATACAGTTGCAACAATTATAAGCAGAACGAGTTCTCACAACAACGACTTTTAGAAACATTTTAATAAAGGATTTCTTTTTATTCTTTAAAAATGAATTAAAAATTACATTTTAAAATCAATTACCTTCTGAATATTACTTCTAATAGTGACACTAGTCTGAAATAAAAGTAATAAATAATTTAATTAAACTTTTCAATTATAATTTATTTCAGAAAAGGAAATATTGCAGTAATAGCAAGAATACATACAGTATTTAGAGACAAAGACAGGGAAAAAATCAGTTACAGAATTTTATCTTTACAAACATAAAACAAGTTAAATTTAATAAAATAACTTTAAAAAGCTATTATTAATGTACACAGAAGTAGATTTTTAAAAACTTTTTTGTTTATTAATTTATAATTTATTATAAATACATTTTTACTTATCAATTTATAATTTGTTATACATTTTTACTTGTTTTATAATTTATTATACAGTTTTACTTTTTAATTTACAATTCATTATAAATAGAAAATTAAGGAATTAAAAAATTGATACAAATTGGCACCACTATTACGGTATGAAAATTGTAATATACTGGTAATTATAACATTTTAATGTATGGTCATCAAGGCAATAAAATTTCAGCATTAAAGTTTTATAGAAAAAAAAATTAAAAATCTTATCTTTATAATTATGAAACAAATTAAAAGCATTTGAAAATGCAGCAATATATTCAAATAAAACAGAAAATTTGATTGTACTATTTTATTTAACGTAAATGATATTGAAAACTTCAATTTCTCATAACAAATTCAAACAAGAAATATAGATTCATATGAATTGGCTAGATTTCCACAAATCCCAATGATGGTGTTTTATAAATAATGAAGTTTACTTATTCGAATGGATTTTAAACTTTCGTAATATTTTTTGCAAATGGAAATTTTAAGAACTAAGGTATTTACTAGAAAGTTTTATAGAAGATGCTGATCATTAAAATTATCAATATTTAATAGAAATAATAAAAAATTAAAATACGCGCCTGAACCAGTGCCCCTCTTTGCATTTAAAATTCTAGAAATGTAAAAATATTTCATTCATTAAAAGATTCTATAAAAGTTATTTTTTATTAGTATTAATTTAATGGTATATCGCGTTTTTGAATTAATCATCATGTTGATCAGACATCATGATTAATTTTTTTTAATGCAAGGGAATATTCGATTGGCTGACCGGCCGAGCCAATAGAATATTACTGTGCGGAAACCGTTTGAAAAGTTAGGAATCTATAGAAGGAAAAATTCATTTTACTATTTCAAGAATTTTAATAAAAATTCAATACAATTTTAACATTTTGTATTTAAGATATAAAAATATTACTATGAATTTTTAAAATAAATTTTTACAAGTAAAAAATTTTTTGAAAATATATTTGTTAACGAATGCAAGGAAATGGCACTATATTAAATTAGTTGAAAAGATGATAAAAAAAAAAGGTTTAGGAAAATTTTAGAATTAGAATTAAAAACTCTTTGACCTAATGTAATAAAATTCTATTTGAAAATTACTGTAAGTTATTAATATCTTTTAACTTCCAGAAAAAATGGATATTTTAAACCATTTTAGTTTTTTTCCATGAAAAAAATTTATTTTTATCACTAAGTGTTTTAAAGAATACATTCAATATCTTACACATCCGTAGTCTGTAGATTACTCATTAAAGTCAGTTTATAACATTCCAGCTTAGTCTCAAACTAACAGCTATTCAAAGCATATATTTGCTTCTTTAAAATCTACTATCAATATAAAAGTAATTGTTTTCAACAAGAGATTTTCAACAAGATTATTATCAACTATGACAACTAATTTACACATGAAACAAATTACAACAAATCTTCTCTCGTTATTAAGAAGAAATATAT
>JAPMOQ010059770.1:616328-626786 GCA_026543055.1 Argiope trifasciata
TCAGCTTTGGTTGATGTTAACGAAATACGTAACAAGTAACAATTCGACACAAATTACAACAAATCTTCTCTCGTTATTAAGAAGAAATATATCTAATTTTGTCGTCATCAATTCAGTTTTGGTTGATGGTAACGAAATACGTAACAAGTAACAATACGTTACAATTCGCATCATTTCATTGAATATTAGGCATTTAGGGTTTTTTTCCCCATTTATAAAGTTTCTGCACTTATTAAATTACGAAGTTCTAAATGATAATTTCAAAATCTTTACAGTATGGTAGTTGGAGATTAAAATTTTGAGACCAAATCTTTTGCATAACACAATGATGCACTTTCAAAACTGCTATCGCATCAAGTTTTTTTTTTGTCCTTGTAGTCATAGAATAAAATATAGTAAGTAGGGAAATGAGTTCTTGATGCGTTTCTATATTTGGTGCAGAAATATAATTACAGTTAAGATTTCCATTATTATATTGAATTACATTAGAATAAATTAATCTATTTCTAATTATTTTTGATATGCTTAACAATAGGACTAAATTAAATATACATAAATATAAACTAATTTAATAACAAATATAAACTATATAATATTTATAATAACAAAATAATATTTTCGCACTCATAAATCCAATCTTTTGCTATTTGGTCCATCTGAGCTATGTACAGGAGTTAAAAATGAACAGAAGAATGTTAATTCCTCATCTTTAAAATTTTAATATGATTTAAGATATATTTATTTTATCCATCATTCTTATGAAAGTTTAAGACTGATATCACTAAAAAAAGTAACTTGAAGATTTAAGCAAAATCTAGATTCATTACATTTCAAAATAGTCTGCATTTCCTTCAAAATAGTCTGCATTTCCCTCAAAACTGAGGTATGTTTTCTCCAAATGGAAAACTATTGAAGCATAATATACTATAATCTTTTAATAAGAGTCTACATTTTTATCAGATGTGAAATTGCCATTTTGATCAAGAATTGAGTGATAATCTGAATATAATATTAAAACGATTGGTTATTACAAATACCAAATATGCATTTTAAATTATTCTTACAAACGTTGTAATACACTGGAAAAACTTAGAAATTTGCATTGCAAGAAACTCAGAAATATATGTTTCATTATCAGCAGTTATTGGTAAAGGGGCAATAAATATTTCGGTAATTTTAATTTACTTGAAAAGTTCAGTGCAAAGATTGACCAATGAGTACATATCAAAGTTCAACTTTTAACGGGTTGTACGCCTCTTTGTATCCTAGAATGCTTGTGTTGCTGTATTCTATGATATTCCATTTCACACTTGCATAATGAATGTCCAGTTTGATTTTGAGTTCGATGAAATTTTAAGTTATATAAAAGATATTTAAGTATGTGGTGACATCTTAATAAGACAGTAACAACCAATTTTTTGTCGGATGGATAAGTCCTGAACTTCAAACCCAAATATCCCAGGTTTGATCTTTGGCAGAATTAAACATACACATTGTCACAATTCCGCCAACTCCATCGTCACATTAGTTGACTCGGACTATGAGCATTCAGACTGCTCTCGTGGCGCCATCTACCCACAGTAAACATAACCAACACAAAGTCGTCAGACTTACTTGACGTAGCAGCAACTCTTTTCTCGCGATAACGCTTGGCAGTACCGAAATACTCTCTTCGCTCGCCATAACGCTTTGCAGTACCGAAATACTCTCTTCGCTCGCCATAACGCTTGGCGATATAAAAGTCGTTCCTCTCTACAGACTCACTTGTAGGAGAGTATTGTGGTGACATCTTAAGAGGCCAATAACAGCCACTAGACATTAGCGCTCGTTGTTGTCGAATGGATAAGTTACTGGACTTCAAGCCCAAACTTCGCAAATTTGATTTTCGGCGGAATTCAATCTACACATTGGCGTAGTTCCAGCCAAACTCCATCGCCACAAGTCATTCATTTAGCATTTATGTCACTTATCCATTCGGATAACTATATTGGGAGCCTGCAAACAAGTGAGAGCTCCAAGCTATAATTTGAGAAGCAAATCAAATTCAACTCTGATTATGTTGCAAGAATCCAGTACTGTGAATGAAGAGATGGTTTTTAAATATTTCCGGAGACTCCAATAATATCCAGCAAAGGGTTGGAGTTGGAAGAGTTCGATGATGATCGAACAGAATTCGGTTTAGAAATATTCATCTACATTTGAATAACGTGCGTAAGGACTCAGGATGCAAGCAGATATGAATGTCCAGGATTTTCTGATTTCGTCATAACTAAAAAGAAATTTTTAAAAATTAATGCATGAAAATGACCGTATATAATAAAGGAAATAATATATTATTCAAGCATTAAAATGATTATGGGCAATATGAGCTAGCAGGATACATTTCATATACTTTTTTTTCTTCTTTTATAGGATGTCACATTTGTTATAAGACAAATTTGTTGCAGACAAAAATTATCTGCTTAACATTCCAGCAGCTTGATATTTTAAAGACAGCAAAAAAGAAAATTTGAACTTATATAGATCCTTCAATTACTTAAAATTTAGATTTAAACGCCGCTAAGTTTCTCTCTAGCTTGTTTGTAAATTCTTAATTATTAAATTTTTGCAATATTTTTTACTTATAAATATCTAAAATTACTTTGAAGTTATAATATACAGATTTTCAATACCGATAGCAATCTTTTTTCACCAGAAAACTTTATTATTCGAAATAAATTACCTTAAAATATTTCACAAGGAATTTCCTCCCTTAAAAGTTCTCTAGATAAGTATTCTACTTCGTCTTGAAACTTCAATTCTGGTGGAGTAAATAAATGTTAAGAAATATAATTTAAGGTGTGTGAACATAAAAGTATTTAAAAAAATTAGATATTTTTAACAGAAATTAACATAGTGAAAGCAAAAACATACAATGATCAAATTTAATGTAATATATAATATCAATAATAACTATATAATATCAAAGCGATAATTTTAAAATGAAAATGTTGGAATCGTACTACAGCAATTAATATATTAGTATTGATTTCTATTTTGATTTATACGGTTATGCAAATGTAAAGCATTGTTACATTTTTTTTTTAAATTTAAGATCTGCTTTTCAAAAAGTTCGTGCCGAATTTGGTAATTACATACACCCAATAGTCTGCCGGTAAAATGCTTTAAACGATCTTTGCATCATGCTAGATTCTTCAAGTAATCTACATCCAAGTATAAACATCTGTAAACAGTTTACTATTAAATGATGTACATAAATTAACGTTTTTAGTTACCGAGTAAACTAGCAATACTCACACGGCGTTGCCCGTGGTATAGCATCGAATTAAAAATAGCTTTATATTTAAGTCTCCACCCGATATGACATGGGCATGTTGCGCAACATCAGACAAACATAAAATATATTTAGAAATAGCTACAAAAGTTTCTTAGAGAAGAAAACTTTTAGGCATTTCATGTGTTTCTGATAAGGTTGGATATCCTTCTTTTGGGCATAATGAGATTTGAATCGCTGCTTAAAATCAGACGTAAAAAAAGAAAGATATCGCATATGCATACCGCAACTTTTGCTATTAGCACATGCGCGGGATGATTAAAATCCCAGTTACAAAACTCCCCTTTATTTTGGTATGACTAATGTACTAAAACCTTCCCCAATAAATGATCTATAAAATGGTATAAATATCTCCAATATCCGTTAACGATTTCTCGAGTTTTTGTGGTTCAAATGAACAGACGCTTTCAGGAGACTTCATTTTATACTACACCAGCGGGTGATCGAGCTACGCTAGGAGAAAACAGGTATCGAAGCTAACTCGAAGATTTAAATTTTCAGTTGTGATTTATCAAAACAATACATGCCATAAGAAAATTTGTGAAACCATTGGTGAAAAGATAACCGGTTAAACCTCGGCTTTTCATCGTCCACCAGCGATGTCATGTCTTGATGTTCCATTGGAAATCCCCATCTGCACTGGTTTCTTCCATGTTTGCTGACCATGCACGGAGCGCTTGGGTTCATATCACCACACGAGTTATGGATCATCCATTTCGAGATCAGTTCCTTGAGTTCCGGATCATCTTCTGGAAACTTTATTAGTTCGCCATATTGGCATAGATGGCAGCACGTTACCGCTTGAAAACTATTAGCCATTATGGCGAACTAATAAAGTTTGAAAATATCCTATCTGTAACTCCGAACTGCACTACCGTAGCGCTTCAAAACCGGCGCCAATCGATTCCTCGTGGCCAAAAGCCCCAGACTCCCAAGTTTATTGTTTATTAATTCTGGGGCGATTTTTGACTTGGCAACCATTCCTCGTATTATAGTATAAGATATAGATTAGCGGTCAGCTGAAAAGTGACAATTTAAATTTTGGAAATTTTTTGAAAGATGCAACAGATATATGTTTGGATTGTACAGTTATATCACAGGAACTCGCCTTTTTTTGTGGTGACATCTTAATAAGTCAGTTACAGCCGCTAGACACGAGTGATCGCTTTTGTGGAATGGATAAGTTACTGGACTTCAAACCCAAACAACGCAGATTCGATCCTTGGTGGAATTCAATCTACACATTGGCACAATTCCAGCCAACACCATCGCCAAAGGAGCTTAATGACGAGTTCTCTTGCTTTAACCAATCAGTTCTTGTGCAATCTTTTCAGGTAAATAGAATTTTACTAAGATAAGAAACCATTCAAGGTTTCCTTGTATTAGACAATGGATTTAATTTAGCGAATTACCTTATTAATTTCTTTTTGCTTGCACATTAGTTGATCATGGGTAGTTATTACCTTATGGGATGTTTTGTTTGATTACCTTCCAACCGAAGCCTCAACGTCGACTAAGATCTGAAAAAAAAATATTTCTATTTTCAGAACATATATGAATTCAGTTTTGTTGAGAGCACATCTCGATAATGCATGTTGGCATTTCGCGATATTATCTTAGATGGATTTATTTGAATCTTCATCGTTAATGTAGTTAAATGCAATAAAAAATTACCTTTAAATTAATAAAGGTAATTGAAATTAGAGTACAATTCGAGATTAAATTATTTGAATGCAGTATGGAGCAGCTCTTCTAAACATCTAAAGAAATTAAGTTCAACATTGAAATCTTAGAATTAAATGCTTCATAAAATAGAAAAGGGATGCAATTTAAGTAAATTGATCTAAATAAGCATGACTTTCGAAAACAGTGCAAAATTATGGGAAAATTTGCCTTACTTTTAAAGGAATTTCGTAAAACTCTACTTTCTATTTCAGAACAATACCAGGGATATAATTCAATGCATTCCAAAAAGCCTCCGATGTTAGATACTGCTGCAGAAGAAAACTTAAAAAGACAAAACAATAATGAATGTTGAGTATTCTATGATTTACCTTTTTAGATGTTTGCAATGTTTGTTGCTTACATTGGGCGATGGCATATTCCTACAAAAACTGAATCAAAGTTAATTTCTCTTCCTTTTTATCTGACTGGGAATCTCTTTGGAAATATCAGGGCAAAATGTTTTAACAAAAGTTAGGAATAACTACAAGAACATTCACTGGCTTTGTAAGTGCAAGGTTTTGATTCCAAGGAATGAAATTATGATCAAAAGATTAAAAAAAAATCCTTAAAAGACAGGATATTTGATTATCTATAAATCTGTTGGTTCGAAATGGATGGTAAATACAATCTGTATTATATGAGAGAAATTTTTAATTATTGACTTTGCCTGCCATCGGTTATAAAACGTTGTTCCTCTCTTATGTTACTAAGAGTCACAGATCGCACCAACTTAAGCAGTGGAATAAGAATATGCAGCATAAATTTATGGTTCTCTTGATACAAGCCATGATTATTTCATCTAGTGATAATGGAGAAAAAATTTCATTTCTATTTTTTCATGAGACTTTAAAAGCCTAAAATTAAAAAAAAATTATTTTTAGAATAATTAATTAATTTTATAGACAATCTTCAAAAGGATGCTGGATTAAACAAAAAATTCAGGCTTTTTCCTTGCGTAGATCCATTGTGCATGCTGTATAGTAAGAATTTCATTTAAATTAGTTTCGTTATTTTAACGTTTCGTTATAAGGCTACACTAGGGCTATTTTGGGACGGACCGCGTCATTTTGAACCACGGTCAGATGAGGAAGATGACATAGGAGCTGGTAGCCCTCTCTCCACACCACACCAGCTTGAGGACGTTTGACATCACGGATTTAATGTGCTAGAGACAACCTTACACGATGGTTCTTCGGTGGAATCGAGTATCGAACCTCCAACTTCCGAAGCCGTGTCTTTAACACCAGGCCATCACGGCCTTCATTTAAATTGAATTGGACCAAATGAATTTAAAATGTCGTTTAATCTAAATGGTTAAAATAATGATTAATTATCCATTATTATAAAGGTTTAGGCCAATTTAATGGTTTAAGGAAATTTTCCTTCTAAACTTTCATCGAGTTTCACTTATTTTTTCATGTATAAAGTAAAGAAAGAGACGGCAGAGTCAGAAGCAAAATGTCAATAGAAAGGTAAATTCTGCAGATCTCTATTGATGTTTCTTTTATTCTACAATTAAAAAATAATAATTTATTGGTGTATGTAACATCTCAGTGCACATAATTTAACTTCATATCATTGAAACTAGTAATTTACTTTAATAACGGCCAAAAGTTTTTAAAATGTTTATTGTTTTTAAAGTGACCAATCATATTAATCTTATTGCTGATCTATCAAAAAAATTACATTTGCGCATTAATGTAATGACGTCATACGTGACGTTTTTTCTTCTAGAAGGTTCTTTTCAATCACTTACGCCGCCATCTTGAAATTTTTTGTGACCTGCATTGTGAAACTTCACGAACTGTGCGATTTACTATCAATTATTGGTGAAAAGTGATATTTTTTCCTTCTTTTATTTGGTTTTTACTATTATATCTATTAACTATTATTTATTTTATTTTATAAGTGTATTTTCAGTTTCCGTCAACCATGGCTTTGAAGTGGATAAGGAAAAAACTGTAAGTTGTTCAAAATATTTCAATTTCTGACTAAAAATGTTTTCAATTGTATAGAAGTCTATTTAAAAATAAAACTTTATGTCTACTATAACTGAGATTTATATTTATTTTAATTTGTATTCATATATATATAATTTTTATTTTATATGATCATAACGGATCTTATGCTGTTTCATATTATATCATATCTTAATAGATAATTTAGATCGCTACAGCTTTTTCGATGTGTAATTAAATATATCAGCCTGAAAAAGAAAGAATTTAATGAAAATAAGCTTTTTTGATGTATTTTTTTAAGAATTTGTTTTATCACATTCTGACCGAAATGAAAAATAACTAAGGGCAAAGAGGTTTAAGTACATTTTTATAACTTAAATGGGTTAAAATGTGCTTTACGTCCCCTGCGTGGCGCATTTTCAAAAAGTCGCCAACTAGCGCATTTTTACGCTTTGTCTCGCGGAGTTGAATGCTTTGAGAAACACTACGAAAAAAAGCCCCAGTTGGCGACTTTTTGAAAATGCGCCAAGCAGGGGACCTAAAGCACATTTTAACCCTTAAATGATTCATTTAATGAACAAATTGCAATTCGAAAGTCATTTTCTCAAGTTTCTTATATGATTGGAAAATCTGTTTATATCCGGATATCTCTTAAAGTGATATCCTTTCGCCAAAGCTGAGGTTTTCTTTGGCGAGTTAGGTAATTTTATATAGTGTCTCTTAATGTTTGTGGCTTTCAAAATACACAGTTTGCTTCCTTTTAGAATTGTTTTTATAGCTTTGACATACTTGGCGGGACACTCAACATTATTCTAAAGTGAATTTTTTATAAATTTTAGAATAATGATTATCGTCCCTACTATTTAACCTGCTATGTGCGAAATAAAATCACTAAGAAACATTTCCATTATACCGGTGCAGCCGAAAAATCGCCAATAATGATGCAACCTATGCCAAACGGAATATCGCCGCCAGTAACCTTTTCCCGATACATTTTTTAAGAAAGTCGCGCCATTTTGTCGCCTGCGCCAAAATGGCAACCGTGTGCTGTCGCCAAAAAAGTCTGCTTGGCGAAATTTGCGCCTATATAATGGAAAATTACCATCACTTATAAATGAATCGATAACAGTCTCTTGGTATTTTAATGAAATTATAAATCAGGAAGATTTTTTAATTTCAATGAGATTTCACAATTTATAATGATAACGAAAGTCATTTAGAAGATATTTTCCATTTGGTAATTGGTTAAGAATTTGATAACTGTATAACCATGCGAAGATATGCTAAATAAGACCCTGTAATTCGACATATATACTTTTGTATTATTGGACACAAAATGTAACTGCTTTTTCAAATTTGTCTGAATGTGGCCTATTATATCAAGTGCGTTAGATGCGCTGAAATTCTATTAATAAACTCTTCTGCTCCGCCCTGACTAAACAAATTAGCTTGTAGCCAACAGTAAGCCAAGAATATAATTTTTGATAATATTATTTATTTTTTCTTTGGAGAAAATTATTACTTCTGAAAAATAACGTTGGTACGATCGTAGTTGGATCCCCTGCTCAGCGAACTTTCCAAAAATAGGCCACTCGCCAACCATGAGTCTGTGGAGAGTTTTTTGGAAGACTGATGGGTATGAATGGTTATGTAAGAATCAAACGCAGATGTTGACGCGTTATCGCCATTTGACGAATAACGCATTCTAACTACGATTCACCCATAACTTTCCAATCACGTCTCAAAACATAAGATCATAATGAACTCAGATTAAATAGTTTTATCATACATAATCCCAAATTTCACTACTACTTGATATGGAATACTTTTTGGTACTTGTCTCTTCTGACGGCGACCAAAAAGCTCCAAGATGAAATTTCGGCGATTCACACAATAAAAATTTTTCAATAAATAGTAATGCACTTGAGTATATTTTTATAATTGGACCATACTTTTCTTGGTTCTTTTTGGTAGTCGTTAAAACTGAATTTTACCTATAAATTTCAAAAAGCCATCAAATATTTACCCATTAAACACAAGATTAATTTTATTTTAAAGGTTTAGGAACAACTTTGATATACACCCCCAAAAATTACGCGCCAAATCTGGCACTCCATACGGACTTTTTAGGGTTGCTTTTTAGGTAGGATTAATTCTTTGTCTTTCGTGAAAATCCATCTTGGCGAGAAAAAAAAAGGCGCCAAAAGCAGATATTTTGCTTGGTAAGAAAAAAAAGTCGCCAAATTTCCAATTTGGGGGTGTATATCAAAGTTGTTCCAAGGTTTATTTTTAATTATCGAAATGCACAATGATTAATACTGTATGAGTAGATTTTGGTTTTATAATCAGATATATAAACTGGAAAATCATTGAATAAAATTTTTTGACTTAAAATGATTTTGCTCAAGGAGAAGAAAATATCTTCAGGTCTTGCCTCTAACCAAAAACAAAGTCTACAAACATCCATTTCGAATATTTATATTCAAATAATGTAAGGAAAGCGTTAAATGTTTCTGACGAAACTTTTACCTTCTCAGTTAGCTGCATGGACGTATTGCTAAAATTTTGAAATTAACTACAACGATTTGGCAGGTTTTTGTCATTAACACAAAATCTGTATATCAAATAAATGCAATTTTTTTTATTTACCCTTTTTTATTAGCCATTTTATTTTTATTTACTATCGTCTGATAACCAATTTTTCTACATGAATATCGATATTTAGTAAAAATGTTGGCTAACCAAAGTTTTGGTAAAAAAATATTTGAGGGTTCCAATTTTTCGAAATTGGTGTTTTTTACCAATTAGTTGATTTCCCAGTTTGGTTAGACTAAAGTCTAAACTAAGTCTTTCAGTCCGCCCCTTGATTGTCGCCAAATTGGGATCGCTGTAGGATGACAAGCTGGACAAACAACCGAAACTAACCTGGAAAATCAAACTATTGGCAAAAATCACCAATTTCGCTAAAGGAACACCTTTAAATATATTTTGACCGAAACGTTTAGGTTTTATTCTAACAAATGATGATGCCTGTTAGTGAGAGTTATTTTAATTTTTCAAATTGCAATATTCACATGGAAAACGGTGCATTAAAGATCAGTGGATTGCGACATGTGTAAAAAAATTGCCAATACCAGACATTGTAAATGGAGATAGTTATGAAAGATGAAACCAATCGATATGCGATTGCCATCTCATATTTACATCAAAATCATGTTGAGGTTTTACTGTAGAATCTGCTGACCCTTCCATTGGCAATAAATTTCAGCGATGAGCACTTCCTCTCATTACCATAATGTTTAATTTCATTGATGTTACTGCTCTGTTACCAACTGAAAATTCTTTTGGTGCCGACCTTGAGCTCCAAAAAATCGTGAAAAATCAAAGGACACCCAATTGTAAACTTTGACCACTGTTGAATTCTCTTTGAAATCTTTTTAA
>JAPMOQ010059770.1:648435-697386 GCA_026543055.1 Argiope trifasciata
CATTGTCAATTAAATACTTTGTGTGACTTGTCATTGTCAATTAAATACTTTGTGTGACTTGTCATTGTCAATTAAATACTTTGTGTGACTTGTCATTGTCAATTAAATACTTTGTGTGACGTCTTTTAATAGCTAGCTCATCAAAATATTTTTAAGGTTCAAATTTAACAGTCATATAATTCACTCTTGAAGTTATAAAATATATGTCTCAAATTATCTCTCAGCTCTCGCAAAGTTTCAACTTCAAATTAAATTGTAAATGATTAAGCTTCCAATTGATATTAAAGTATTTTTTAACCAAAACTATGCATATCTTGCAAAAATGTAAGTAAAAGAGAATAATTACAATAATTTTTGTAATATTTCAAGAATTATTCAACTAAATTTACTCAGATTTTAAATCATAATATTAAGTTTTACTTTCAAAAGGATTTAAATGATGCAAATAATAATATTTTATTTTATTTTGGACTATAAACATAATTAAAAAATATTAATTCTAAGTTTTATAAATCTTTGAGTTATAAGGAATCATATTCTACGAAATATTTCTGACGCTTCAAATTTCAAATAAATAAATGAAGGTAAATTGATGTAATATTTACGTAAAAAGTCCAGGAAAAGTAAAAGGACTTTAAAAGGGCGAAATTCCTTTGCGGCATGCATTTTTTGAGGGTCATTTCAACTCAGTTTTTTTTTAATATTTCTTTTTTTCTTAAAGTTTAGCTGTTTTTATAAAACTTCTGTTAAAGCTGATGTTAGTGCGCATGCATGAAAAAATGTGTGTGTGTGTTTTAATGCTACAAGAATATAACAATTTTTGTACAAAGGAGAGGAATTAGTTAAAAATCTGATTAAATGTGATTAGTATAATTAAGTACAAATTATGCATTTAAATTAAGTATTGAAAATTACTTTTACTAATCGTAATTTATTTCTACAAAAGAATTGTTTGCGTGTTTGCTGCATCAGCATAGAATATCGGCCAAAGTACACTGCTCAAAACTGTTAAGGAATATTTCTGGCGATATAATTGTTGGAATTGTGTCAATGCGGTGGTTGAATTCCGCCAAGGATCGAACTCGCGACCTTCCGATTTGCAACCGCGTAACATATCCCCTATACAAAAATTATCACCGATGTTTAGTGACAGTTACTGGCTTATTAAAGTGTCAGCACGATACTTGCACACCAGTAAGGTTGCGGAGAGATGATCGAGCGGAAGCCTCAAGTGCTTTGGCGAGCGTATGAGAATTGCTGCTGCTGCGTCAAATGAGTCGGACGACTTTGGTTGCTGTATCAAGTGCGTTTGTCGACTTTGCGTTGGTTGCGTTCACTGCGGGTAGATGATACCACGATAAAGGTTCAAATGTTTGAAGGTTCATTGTGCAAGGTCACCATTTTCGCGATAGATTTGGCCGGAATTTTGCCAATGTTGGGATTGAATTCGACCAATTATCGAAATCGCGACCTTACGATTTGCAGTCTAGTAACATATCCCCTAAACTAAAGGGATCACCAATGTTAAGTGGCATATTAAGATGTCACCACAGGCTATTCACTCAAACATCCAGGCTTTTCTGAACCAATTTTTTGGCATTTCAATGAGAACCTAAAAATTATCTTTACAACTACATAAAAATACATTTATACCATAAAATCTTTAACGTTTAATCAATTTTAAAAAGAAAATATTTTATTCACATTATCTAATATTAAATTTGATAATACTATACGAATATTAAACGAATCACTAGTAAATAGTTTCTTTCATTACCATTCTGAAGGAGAACCAAGCTTTACAATTCGAAAAGAATACACAAATCGATTATATAAAAATGAATATTTGTAGAATATAATAAAAATAGAATAAATACTATTCATGATCTCCTTTATATATCCTTCAAATTTAATAAATGTATTCATTGCGGACAAGAAAATAAGTATCATACTTAATTGAACCAGATAACTATTTCAAATTCCAAATGGTATTTAAAAGATATTTTTCTTCGGCAGCAACGAGGCCAGGTACTAGCTAGTTTGGAATAAAGACAGCATACCAAATTTCATCACTTTAGCTCAAAGGATTTTTAATTACATTCACTTACAAACATAATTTAAAGAATTTATTTTCAATTACTCAATGATCTTAAATGCCTAGATTTGTCAAAATTGTGAGCTCAAATTAGGATTTCCAACATTTATCTTTTTGTATGATAGAAAATTACTATTAAAGTAATTTAAAATTTATTGATTTGAAATAGATTTAATTTGGCATAGTTCAAACACGTTAACAATAGAATTATTTAGCAAATTTGAAATACATCAACTGAAGATTGGAATATAAAAAAGGTTTTTTTCTAAACATTAACGACTAATTCTAGCCAGATGTTTTAAAGTTCACAGTTTTCAATATTACTTTTAAACGATTTTAAAAAGCCTTTGCATGAGTTTTTCGATATTTTAAAATTTCAGGAAATAATACTACATCAATAGCAGAGATTTCTATTACGAAGTTTACAAATAGAAGAAACCATTGATCAAGTAAAGTTTATTTACAGTTTTAATTTACAGACAAATTGTTTGAAAGATTACAATGTTATAGATAATACAGTTGCAACAATTATAAGCAGAACGAGATCTCACAACAACAATTTTTAGAAACATTTTAATAAAGTAATTTATTTTTATTTTTTAAAAATGAATTAAAAATTACATTTTGAAATCAATTACCTTCTGAATATTACTTTTAATAGTGACACTAGTCTGAGATAAAAGTAATAAATAGTTTAATTAAACTGTTCAATTATAATTTAGTTCAGAAAATGAAATATTGCAGTAATAGCAAGAATACATACTGTATTTAGAGACAAAGACGATGAAAAAAATTAGTTACAGAATTTTATCTTTACAAACATAAAACAAGTTAAATTTAATAAAATAACTTTAAAAAGCTATTATTAATGTACAGAGAAGTAGATTTTTAGAAACTTTTTTTGTTTATCAATTTATAATTTATTATACATTTTTACTTATTTTATAGTTTATTATACAGTTTTACTTTTTAATTTACCATTCATTATAAATAGAAAATTAAGGAATTAAAAAAAATTGATACAAATTGGCACCACTATAAAGATATGAAAATTATAATATACTGGTAATTATAACATTTTAATGTATAGTCATCATGAGCTTAACATTTCAACATTGACGTTTGATAGAATAGAAAATTAAAAATCTTTATAATTATGAAACAAATTAAATGCACATAAAAATGCAACAATCTATTCAAATAAAACAGAAAACTTGATTGTACTATTTTACTTAACGTAAATGATATTGGAAACTTAATTTCACATAATATAAATTCAAATAAATGGGCTAAACTTCTACAAATCCCAGTAATGGTGTTTTATAAATACTGAAAATTACTTATTCGAATGTATTTTAAACTTTCGTAATAATTTTAAAAAATGAAAATTTTAAGAACTTAGGTATTTACGAGAAAGTTTTATAGAAGATGCTGATGATTAAAATTATCAATATTTAATAGAAATAAAAAAATTAAAATACGCGCCTGAACCAGTGCCACTCTTTGCATTTAAAATTCTAGAAACGTAAAAATATTTCATTCATTAAAAGAATCTATAAAATTTAATTTTTTATTAGTATCAATTTAATGGTATATCGCGTTTTTGAATTAATCATCATGTTGATCAGACACGATGATTAATTTTTTTAATGTAAGGGAATATTCGATGGGCTGGCCGGCCGAGCCAATCGAATATTATAGCGCGGAAACCGTTTGAAAAGTTAGGAATCTATACATAAGAAGGAATAATTAATTTTGCCATAAATTCAAGAATATCAATTAAAACTCAAAACAATTTTAACTTTTTGTATTTAAGGCATAAAATATTAATATGAATTTTAAAAATAAATTTTTACAAGCATAAAATTTTTTGAAAATATTGTTAACGAATGCAAGGAAATGGCACTATATTTTAAAATTAGTTGCACAAACAATTAAACAAATGTTTCGGGAAATTTTAAAATTAGAATTAAAAATTCTTTGGGCTAATATATATTGAAATTGAATTGGAAAATTTCCAAAAGAAGTTATTCATATTGCTTAGCTTTCGGTAAAAAAATAATTATTCTAAAACATCTTTTTATAAGAAATTAGAGATTAAAATATTTTTTCATTTAAGTCTGTAAATGAATGTATACAATATCTTAAACATTCATTGCCTGTAGAATATTACTAATTAATTTTAATGCGTAATATTCCAGCTTAGCTTTATTCAATTGAGCAGTTTTTCAGACCATGTATTTTCTTCTTTATCAGCTGCTACAAATATGAAACTATTTTCAATAAGATTACAATCAAGCATTCTATTGCAACAAATCTTTCCTTCCCCGTGATTGAGAAGAGAGATCCAATTCCTCGTCATCACTTCAAGTTTTTGATGTTTACCCGATAAGCATTAACTTTGAAATAAAAGTCTGGACCATAAAATATTAATCAATGGGAATATTTAGAGGTCAAATAATCAACTAACTCATGAGAACAAAATCCATTTCATACATTTTTGAGGTATTTTAAAATAAACATTTCGCATACAAGTAGAGAACCATGGGAAAAAATGGAATTATAAACCAATAAATGAGAACATTGCTTACACATGAAATTTATAAAAAGAGATGTCATTCGACCCTTTTTTTATTACAACATTTCATTGAATATTATCTACATTAAGTTTTATAAATGGAAAAAAATGGGTAATTACAACAATTGTTTTTAAAAAAAGTTAAGTTCAAGAAGAAAAAGCTCATAAAATCTTCAGACTAATTCTGCATATAAGAAAACTATGGTATCAAAATTGCTAACATGTCAAAGTTTTTGTACTTGACGAAGCGAGTCCTCGATCCCTGTTACTTTTCTTGAATTGTACACATATTTATAACACAAATATCTCCACGGAGAAGACCACGATTATAATATTGAATTTCATGGAGATAAATTAATCTATTTGGGATTATTTTCAATATCCTTAAGTAAAAATAAAATCAACTTCCACGCTTTTTTTAATCATACTATTGCACTTTTGTTTTTTGGTCAATTAGAGATATTGCTCAACTGACATAATTAAATATGCATAGGATATTGTACTAATGGAATATGCGTAGGATATTGCAATAATTGAATGTGCATCGGAAAAAATTATTTCATCACATGTGAAGCCTTTAAAATTCTAATTGCGACTGAAGACCATTATTCTCAAAAACATTTTAATATGCAACTGGAAAAATTAACTAGAAGGTATAGAGAAAATCAATAACCGCTACATTTTAAATTGTGTGTACCTGCATCAAAATTGAGCCGTACAGTTTTTCCAGATAGAAAATTCTTGAAGCTTAATATGATAATGCTCCCTTAATAAGTTTATAAACGTCAAACAAAGTAAAGTCGCTATTTTGATCAAAAATTCTGAAAGAGCATCTTAATTACTAAGCAATTTGTTCATTAAAATACCAAATAATCATTTTGAAATTTTAGATAATTGAAAGATATATTGTTTAACAAAAGCTACTAAATTATCCTCATAAATATTATAATGTACGGCAAATATTTAGAAGTTTACACAAGAAACTCAGAAAAAAATTGGAACATTCGGTATCAGTAATCTAAAAACCTTGAAGGATATGATGTTAAAGATGGATAGTCTCAGTCCAACTGTTTGAGAGTGTGCAGATGGGGGAGAAAGACAACTGTTTACTACCTCGAAAGGAATGTTAGTTTGACTGATCGGTCAATGTAAGGTTGAACAATATTTATTCAGCAGTCGACCACCACAAATCCTGTAGATACTGCTACGTTCAGGGGTGGCGGGGTGGTCGACTGTATACAGATGGTTGGTTGGTTGGTTGGTTGTGTGTGGTTTATTGGCGCAAGAGCCACACCTGGCCAAACTGCGCCAAGCATATGGTAAAATTAGAAACGAAATTTAAAACAACACGATTTCAAAAGAAGACGTAAGTTATTGAAACCATGTGAAATGTATCGAACACATGAGTATTAAAAGAAAACGATTTTAGCGTAAGACAGATAAAATTTGGAAAAATGCTCGAAAATTTCCAATGTAAGCAAAGAGCAAATGTTATCAAATATATTGTAAAAAACTAATGTCTTTCAAGTAATTAAAAAGATTTGGATGATATGTTTCATCCATCAAGACACGCAAGGTAACAGATAAGGAATTAAAATATATTTGGCGATGGGAATTAAAAGAAGGACATTCGATCTAAACATGCTTAACAGTAACATTGGTATGACAAGTGGAACATACGGGTGCGCTTTCTCCAAAAATGAGGTGCTTATGTGTGAAACGTGTATGTCCTATACGGAGTCGAGTCAATTTGACGTCGAACTCTCTTATAGGGAGGACTGGCCACAATCCAATGAAAGGTTTGAGGGAATACAATTTATTATGGGTCTGCAATTCCCAACTCCGCTGCCAAGTTGAAAAAATATGTTTAATTAATGCTCTCTTTGCATCGCCATATGACAATTCTTGTGACAAAAGAGAAGTAGCCGTTTTAGCTGCATCATCAGCCGCTTCATTACCATATATTCCCACATGACTTGGAACAAAACTAAAAAGTATGTTAAATCCTTTATTCCTGAGAGAGTACAGAAAAGTCAGTATTTCTAGGGCAAATGAATGTAACCGATTTTCATAATGGCATAGTGCTTCTAAGGCACTCATGCTATCTGTGTATATAATAAAATTGCGTTGATTAGAAGAGGAGATTTCCCGAAGCGCACAAAGAATCGCCAACAACTCAGCAGTAAATATAGAACTATAATTATGTAAACGATAGCTCACCGTCTTGGATGGAATAATAATGCCACAACCGACATAACCATCCGACTTCGAGCCGTCTGTAAAAATCGGTGTGAAAGTTGAATATTGACAACGATGATATAAGAACAGCTGCTTGAATACTACTGACGCTGTTGTGGATTTATCAAATCCAATGAAGGGATTCAAAAAGGAAACCTGTGGCACATCCCAAGGAGGGAAGAACGACAAATCGGCTGACTTAATAGAAACATCAGCAAGTTCCGACTCGTGCAGAAATTCTTTAACTCTCTCGATGAAAGGCAAAATGTGATAAATGCGTGCAACATAGAGTCTGCGAAGACTAACTGGAAGTTTTATTTGACTTATGGGATGATTAGGAGCAGACATTACTCTTAAAAAATATAAGGATGAAACTTTCTTACGTCTAAGATGCAACGGTAGCTGGTGACATACATTATAAAGACTTTCTATGGGTGAAGTACGAAAAGCTCCTGAACATATTCGCAAGGCAGAATGGTGGACGGTATCCAATCGTCGTAAAACAGATGAACGAGCAGAACCATATACCATGCATCCATAATCCAAACGGGAAAGAATGACTGCCTCGTAGATACGGAGAAGAGAGGTTCGATCTGCCCCCCAAGAAGTTTTGGAGAGTACTTTTAGGATATTCAAAGATTTTTCACATTTCTTACGTAAATATAAAGTATGAGAGAGAAAGGTGAGTTTTTGATCAAAAATAACTCCTAGGAAACGTATTTCAGGTACTATTGGAATAGGGATATTGTGAACATGAACATATGGATCTAAATGAATGCCCCGTTTCCTACAAAAGTGTACACACCGACTCTTTTCAGGAGAAATAGTGTACCCATTATTATCACACCAACGTAGTAGCTTGTCAATTGCATTCTGCAGCTGTCTTTCTATTAAACGCATGTTACTACCTTCGCAGGAAATCTGCAAATCGTCAACATAGAGACTTCCATGAACAGAAGGTGACAAATTATTAAGAACCTGGCTAAAATGAACGATAAAAAGTGTAACACTGAGGACGCTTCCCTGTGGCACGCCCTCAGATTGATTAAAATGTTGAGAATGAAAATTTCCCATGCGAACCCGAAAAATTCGACGAGATAAAAAGTTTTTTAAATAAATGGGCATGTTTCCTCTAAATCCGAGGTTAAAAAGCGTTGAAAGTATGCCATAGCGCCAAGCTCGATCGTACGCCTTTTCGACGTCGAAGAAAACAGATACAAGGTGATTCCTCCGAACAAAGGCATTACGAATATGGGTCTCCAGGAGGATCATATTATCAAAAGTTGATCGTCCTCTACGGAAACCACTCTGCATTGGGGGAATGAGACCTTGCTTCTCCAATTCATACACAAGGCGGCAATTGACCATACGCTCTAAGGTTTTGCACAAACAGCTAGTTAAGGCTATTGGCCTGTAGTTTAGAGGATCCGATGAAATTTTGTCTGGTTTTAAGATAGGAATCACAATCGCTTCGTACCATTGAGAAGGATATTCCTGCTCAGTCCAAATTCTGTTTAATAATTTCAACAGATTGGAAAGAGAAGTGGTATTCAATTGACGAAGCATGCTGTATGTGATTCCATCAGGCCCGGGAGTGGTGTCATGTGCTCGAGACAAAGCTGATTTTAATTCATACATCTTAAACTCGCAATTGTAAGGAAAGCTCTTATGAGAATTAAATTGCAAATTCCTTTGCTCCGCGCGACGCTTAGTCGCCATAAAATTAGAACTATAAGAATTTGGTGAGGAAATTTCTTCAAATGATTGTCCAAGAATATTAACAATATCTAATGGAGCTGTGTATTTGGTATTTCCTTTATTTAATATAGGAAAGTGAAATTCCCGATACATTCCATTAGCAGCCTTCACTTTGTCCCACACTTGCTTAGTGGATGTAGCAGATGTAATAGAAGACACAAAATTTATCCAGGATTCTCTCTGGCTACGACGGCGAATGCGACGAGCAGTGGCCTTGGCACGTTTAAACGCAATAAGATTTTCAGTCGTTGGACATCTTCTAAAAGTGTTCCACGATTTCTTTTCCCTCTTTCGACTGTCGCGACAAGCCTGATTCCACCATGGCCTACGAAATTTCCGTAAGCGTGGAGAACTCTTTGGAATCGTATTATTAGCGGCATTCATTATTGTGTCAATGACACATTGTACTGCTACCGTTATATCTGTAGTGTCGACCATGGTCTCAGTTATATCGGCAAGTTGTGAGAATAAATTCCAGTCTGCCCGTTGAAACAGAAAACGCGGAGGATAAGGAGTCGCACCGCTATTGTAAGCATGGGAGACTATTAAAGGAAAGTGATCGCTATTGTACAAATCCTCTTCAACTGTCAAATTCAAAAAAGGTAATATTTCAGGAGAACAGAGGGCTAGATCGACACTATGGAAGGTACATGTGGGTGCATGAAAATGAGTTTTTTCCCCATTATTGAGCAGACAGAGACAGTTATTATTAATAAACTGTTCAATCTGTCGACCACGAGTATTTGTATTTTCCGAACCCCATAAATGACTATGCCCATTAAAATCGCCAAACATTACAAAAGGTGATGGAAGTTGGTCAACCAGATTGTCAAGATCCTGTTGACTTACATTGTCATGTGGTGGCAAGTAAATACAACATATTGTAATCAGAGATTTAACGTGGATTTGAACAGCCACAGCTTGCAGGGAAGTGTGCAGTGGAAAGGGTGAGCTTGGATAAAGATTTGAAGTCAAGATGCAGACTCCACCGGAAGCAGATGTGTCATCTTGACGAACACTATTATAGCCACGTATTTTGAAAGAAATATCCGATTTCAAGAAAGTTTCTTGAATGGCGAAACAAATGGGATGAAATTTGTTAATGAGAGATTTAATGTCCACAATCTTAGAGCGAATGCCGCGACAATTCCACGAGAGAAATGTACCCATTAAGAAATTTGAGGTGAAAAAGAATTGGAGATGGAGACATTAGGGGTTGGAGAAACCTCGCAATTCATCTTAAGATCTTCATCCTCCTTCGAAGGATGCAAGTTAATCATAGAACTTTTCGGAATACCACCGAACAAAGAAGGAAAATCTTTGTGTACTAGGCCCTTTTCAGCAATACCTAGTGCTAAAGACTGCTTTTTTGATTGTTTCTTGAAGGTCTTTGCCAAATCTTTGTGAGGAAAACCGTGCTTAGAAATTTTAAGCTTTAAAGATTTTTCTGCTTTAGAAGGCTTTTTCCGTTCAGCTTTAACCTTTTCCGAGATAATCGTATCAGAAGTATCAGTATCAGTATCGGGAGGAAAATCTTTTATTTCATATTGCGTACTTTGATTAACAAGGGCTCTCTTCACTGCCGAAGCGTAAGTGGTAACAGACGTGGTTGTCCGAGCTTTGACAATTCGTCGCGCTTCAGGATAAGATATCTGTTCCTTGAATTTTACCTCAATTACCTCTTTTTCAAACTTCCAAATAGGGCAAGACCGAGAATAAGAAGTGTGATTGCCCTTACAATTTACACACTTTTCTGTTGCCTTACATTCGGTGTTATCATGTCCGACTTCTGCACAGCGGGCGCAAGTAAGTTTTCCACGGCAAGCAGTTTTCGGATGACCAAAACGCTGGCAATGAAAACAACGTAGAGGTGTGGGGATATATGGCCTGACTGGGCAGTTAATATACCCTGCCTTAATAGAAACAGGAAGTTTTGGAGATCTGAAGGTCAGGATCAGATGCTTCGTAGGCAGGAGCTGACCATCCCTTCGTATAAAAATGCGTCGCACATGTATAATTCCTTGTGGTTTTAATTCGTATGTGATTTCCTCTAACGGAACGTTAAAAAGTTCTCCAAGAGTTATGACACCCTTAGAAGAATTTAGAGTTTTGTGAGGTTCAACTGTTATTTTTATATCAGCTAAAGCTTTAATTTTCATTATTTGTTTCGCCTGTTTCATAGAATTAACTTCTACTAGTAGATCTCCAGAGCGAATTTTCTTTATTGATGTGACATCTCCAACGGTAGCAGAAATAGCTTTTTGGACAAGAAAAGGTGAGACATTCTCGAAAGTTTCATTGTTTGTGGAAATACGCTTGACTAGAAAAAAAGAATCAAAATGTGTTGCTTGGTTTTGAACAGTGACATGCCCACTTAAGGGACAAAGTTTGCCTTTGGCAACCATGCAGCATGGAAAAAGGAATTCGGGATCCAACGGCACCGCCCTCCACGGAGCCCTACAAGGGAAGGCAATTGCTGGCTCTGGGATTTCCCAGCCTCAGTATCCACCTTGATGCTAATTGGAACCTATACGCTAAGGGCCACTTCCAGGAACGTCTGCCACCCTTAACGCAGAGCCCCAGAAGGTGACCCCTTCGCTTGATCCCCTTTAGCAGACCAGTCGCATGACCAGGATACCAGCCGATTGATACACCGGGCATCGGAATGTACCACCCGTCTAATGGGTCGCCACGCACGGCCAACACGTGGGGGTATTTTCTGTCCATGAGAAGCAGGAAGCAAACAGAATGGCGACAGCTTTTCATGGAGAGCTCCCTCGTCTACCCTCGAGGGATAGAAGGATCAAGCAGACAGCAGAAGGCGTAGAGGAGAATAAATTGAAAAGGGAGTAAAGATCCCTGGGTACCTCGGGATTGGGACACCCGTACTCACCTATAGTAGGTGAGCCCCTGAGGGTTTGGATTGGATTTGAATTTCTGGCGCAAGATCCTGATATAGAATATACTGCGCCGAAACAGCGTAAAATTTCTCCATTAAGATAAAAGTAAAATTAGTTTTATATTGTAAAAAATGTAATTGCTTGTGTTCAAACTACTCAAATGTTAAAAAAGGGTGAAAGTTATTAAAACCAGACTAAACTTCATGTAAAATTCCAGCATCTTTAATATATAAGAAAATGTTTGGGTGATGAGTTTCACCCAATAAAAAGTCCAAGTTAAGATTGTCGGATTTAAAATAGTTACGTCGAAGGTCAATAAAGCGGGTGCATTCCATCAAAATGTGTCGAACAGTTAACACAACTCCACAATCATCACATATTGGGGGAGGCTCGGAAAAGAGTAAAAATCTATGTGTCAGGCGAGTGTGACCAATACGTAGGCGGGATAAAATTACATCATAGCGTCTACTAAGTTTTGAAGACCAGTTGGACAATTGTGGTTTAATAAAATGGAGCTTGTTGTTAGTCTCCATGTCCCATTGATTTTGCCACTGGCGATAACACCAACGAATTATAGTTGTGCGCATATCTTTATAAGAAAGACGTTGGGGCAAATTGACGCTCGCTGACTTAGCTGCTGTATCTGCCATTTCATTTCCAGAAATACCCACATGCGATGGGATCCAGGAAAGCAAAACTCTAATATTTTTTCCACATAGAAGGTGGTATATCTTCTTCACTTCCTGTAGAAGCGGATGATCAAGAGATGACGAGTTTAAAGCTTGCAGAGCACTCAGAGAATCTGTGTAAATAACAGACTTATGGATCTGTTGTTCATCAATATATTTGAGGGCTAAGTAAATAGCAGTCAATTCAGAGGTAAAAACAGAAGTAAACGGATGAAGTTTATAACTTATAATGCGATGACCATGGACAAATGCGCAACCAGCATGATCAGATGACTTAGAACCATCCGTAAAAATGGGTTCATAAGAGCAATAAAATTCCCGATGGTGTTTATAAAGTGAAATAAAAACCCTGCTATCAGTGTCCGATTTTCTAAATTGTTTAAAAGGGTCTTCGTAGTGCAATTTATTTTCTATCCATGGAGCTGAATTCAGATTATCATCAGCGTATATCTGTATATCACTAAAATCATTTGGTAATATTCTTCGAATACGCAATCCCAAATGAGGTATGTAGGATTTGCGGGAATTAAACAAACGGTCGTCAATGTCATTCCGAATTTTCTCATGAAAAGGATGTCGTTTATTGGATAAAATACGGTAAAAATAAAATAGTGATAACTTCGTTCTTCTATTAGACAAAGGAGGCTCAAACGCCTCAGCACATAAACTAGCTACTGGTGATGTCCTGAATGCTCCGATGCACAATCGGAGAGCTTGATGATGGACAACGTTCAAACGTTTAAGGTAAGATTGTCTAGCAGAGCCATAAATAACACATCCATAATCGATTGTTGATCGAATGGTACCGCGGTAGACTCTAAGCAAGCACGTTCGATCAGCACCCCAAGAAGAATTGGATAAAACTCTCAGAATGTTTAATGACTTCAGACATTTAGTCCTCAAATATGCAATGTGAGATAGGAAAGTCAGTCTTTTATCAAAAATTACTCCTAGAAATTTGTGTTGATTCTGAATGGCAATTGGATTACCGTTCAAAAACAACTCTGGCTCCGGATGGAGAGGGCGTTTGCAGAAGTGCATAGCGACTGTTTTCTGAGGGGAAAATGTGAATCCGTGTTTATTTGACCAATCTACAATGTTATTTATCGCTTTCTGAAGCTGTCTTTCAATGCATCGCATGTCTCGGGCATAGCAAGAAATTTGCATATCATCTACATATAGCGTCTTGCTAACAGTTGCTGGTATAACAGATAAAATAGGGTTAATAGCTAATAAAAATAGTGTCACACTTAATATACAGCCTTGTGGAACTCCTTCTTCCTGACTAAAAACATTGGAATAGGTATTACCAAGCCGTACTTTAAAATATCTCTGGTGTAAAAAATTTTGGATAAAAAGGGGCAACTGCCCTCTAAAATTGAGTTCGTAAAGATTTTTCATGATCCCGTATCTCCATGTTCGATCATATGCTTTATCTATGTCGAAAAACACCGATACCAAATGATTCCTTTTTATAAAGGCAGTTCGAATATCCGTTTCCAAGGCCAAAAGATTATCAATTGTTGAACGAGTCTTTCGGAAACCACTTTGGAAAGGAGAAATGAATTCTTTTTTCTCCAGTATATGAAGGAGGCGTGCGTTTACCATTTTTTCGAAGACCTTACACAAGCAGCTGGTGAGAGCTATTGGTCTATAGTTAGATGGTTCTTGAGGATCCTTTCCAGGCTTTGGTACAGGAATTATTATAGCAAATTTCCATTTATCAGGAAACACATGCTCCCTCCAAATTCTGTTATATAGGAACAGAAGATTTTTGAGGGATCTGGTAAATGTTGCAGCATTGAATAGGTAATTCCGTCCGGTCCCGGTGCTGTCTGTTTCGTGACAGATAATGCTCTGCGCAGTTCCAAGATAGTAAAATCGGCGTTATACGAGAGATGCTTTTGCGTTTTAAAGCACAATTTGATCCTTTCTTGGTGTTTTTTGTGCGTGAGAAAAGGTTCCTTGTAATTACTCGATGAACACACAGAGGCAAAAGCCTCTGCAAGAGCATCAGCCATTTCCTGTACACTGGAGATGTCTTTCCCATTCTTTTTAAGGCAAGAAATGGAATGATCAGGGTATATACCGCACACTTTTCGAATGCTGGTCCACATATATTTGGAAGTCACAGAAGAATTTATACCTGATACGAATTTGATCCAATAAGTCCTTTGACTTCGCCGCTTAACTCGTCTTGCTATAGATTTGGCTTTTTGGAAAAGAATCAAATGAGTTGTTGTAGGACGCCGCCTAAAAACATTCCAGGCCTTTTTAAGATCTTTTTGTGCTTTTGTGCAATCTGGGTTCCACCATGGTTTTTTATATTTGAATTTTCCTGACCTCGATTTTGGGATAGAAGCATCTGCAGCTTTTATAATAGTGTCAGTTATAGAATTTACAACGTCATTTAAGTCCCCATTCTCTACCATATTCCGTGTTATCAGAGCCCTTGAAGTAAAGTCTATCCAGTCAGCTTTTTGAAAAATGTATCGTGGTAGATGTGAATGATTTACATCATTTCCAATTAATTTATCTAAAAATATGGGAAAATGGTCGCTATCAAGCAAGTCAGTTCCTACTCTAAAATTCAGGTACGGAGCTAATGAAGGTGAACATATTGCGAGATCTAGCGAATGAAAGGTTTTGCTCCTGTGATGAAAATATGTTTCTTCTCCATTATTGAGCACGCACAATGAATGGTTATTAATAAACTCTTCAATCAGCTGCCCCCGAGGATTAACATCTGCGCTTCCCCAGAGAGGGTTATGACCATTTAGATCACCAATTATGATGAAAGGAGATGGTAATTCATCCATTAAGGCATTTAGTTCTCTTATTTCAACCGGAGTACTGGGTGGCAAGTAAAGACAACATATTGTCGTCAAAGAAGGGCTCAAGACTCGAACAGCCACAGCTTGCAAATTTGTATGTAATGGAATGACAGACGAAGGTGCATTATGGGATACAAGGAGGGCAACACCTCCTGTAGCCCGATCAGATTCATTATCCCTTCGTATAAGGCTATAATGTCTTATTTTCATAGAGTCGGAAGGTTTCAAATAAGTTTCCTGCAGAGCTATACAAATCGGATGGGTTTCATTAATTAAGTCTTTAATCTGAGTTGTTTTAGTGCGGAAACCACGGCAGTTCCAGGACACAAATTTGGCCATCAAGATTGGGTTTTGTCTGGAGGTTTTTTCTTTTTCTCCCCACCTGATTGATTTTTAGAGGTTGAAGGATCTAGCTCCATATCGGAGAATTCAGAAGACGATGTATGAGTTTTTAAGAAATCTTTCGCTACAAGGTGTCGGTTCATTAGTGCTTTCTTTTTCGTTCTTTGCTTTGCATGTACTTGAATTGGTTTATGAGAAGATGAAGTGGATATTTTTGCTTTACTACTACGATGGTGCTTGGTGGTTTTATCTATTGCAGGGCAATTGGATGACAGGGAAGAAACAGCGGAGACCCCTGGCGATTTTGTCATTTGTTTTAAAACTGGACTAGTCGGTGGTAACTGAGTAATGCGAGAATCTGTTTGGGCACTACTACATATTAGTGTTGCTTTAAGTGCACCAGAGTACGCTACACCAACTTTTGGAGTTCTGTCATTGATTAATTTTCTCGCTTCTGCGAAGGATACGTTTTTTCGTATTTTCGTGGATATTACCTCTTTCTCAAGAATCCATTTAGGGCAAGACTTTGAGAAAGCAGTATGAAGCCCAGAACAATTGACACATTTCATGGTATCTGAATTACAGTTATTTACATCATGTCCAGGTTCAGCACATTTCGCACACATGGTGGTTTTACTACGACATGCTTGCTGTGAATGTCCGTACCTTTGACATTTAAAACACCTGAGAGGGTTAGGCATGTAAGGCCGGATTCTACAAATTTGGTATCCCGCTTTGATGGATTTAGGTAGGACTGGTGTTTGGAAAGTTAAGACGATGTGCTTCGTTGGTATAAGCTGACCATCACGTCGGATGTTAATACGACGTGCGGCGCATACTTGCTGATCGGAAAATTCTGTCACGAGGTCTTCCTCAGACAAGTCAATGAGATCAGGCTCAGAGATAACACCACGTGAAAAATTTAAAGTTTTATGCAAAGATGTTTGAATCGGAAAATCTCCCAATTTGGTAAGTTTGCTAATAAAAATAGCTTGTTTTTCTGAAGTCTGCAACAAACGGTCGCCAGAGCGTAATTTTTTTATGTTTTGTACTTCACCAATTGTCGATTGTATTAATTTGTTTACAAGGAAAGGAGAAACTCTATGAAATGTGTTTTGAGTGCTAATAATCATGAAACGAGAATTGGATGATGCTACAGTGACGTGAGAAAAAAAACCCATATGACATTGAGAGTGATTCGGGTCCGGCGGCATCGCCCACCACGGAGCCCAACAAGGGATGGTAGTTGCCGGCTCTGGAAATTCTCCAACCTCGGTACTTGCCATAATGCTGACCAGAACCTATACGCTGGGAGTCACCCCCGGGGACAGTGACCACCCTTAACGCCAAGCCCAAGGAGTGACCCCTTCGCTTGATCCCCTTGAGCAGTCCAGTTGAGTGCCTGGGATACCAGCCGATTGATACACCGGAGACCAAAGTGTACCACCCGTCTAATGGGTCGCCACGCACGGCAAACACGTGGGGGTATTTGCTGTCCATGAGAAGCAAGAAGCAAACAGAGCGGCGACAGCTTCCCATGGAGAGCTCCCTCGCCTACCCTCGAGGGAAAGAAAAAAAGGAGACAGCAGGAGGCGTAGAGGAGTATAAACCTAAAGGGAGTAAAGATCCCTGGGTACCTCGGGATTGGGACACCCGTACTCACCTAAAGAAGGTGAGCCCCTGAGGGGGAGCCCCTGAGGGGCGACTGTATACAGAAGTATAAAGTTGCTGCTACTTCATAAAACTTAGTATATTTAAAACCGTTACTTACAAGAATTTAAATTTAAGAAAGACCCCAAGCCTAGAGATGATAAAACAACTATCACACATAAGCTCAATCATAACACCAGTAACAAAATAGAATCAGATAATACAATATAATACAATCCCCATGAAACAATGGATGAGACCACTTGCTCTGGAACCAACAAACCCTGTCGATATTTCTACGTTCAGTGGTGGCGGGGTGGTCGGCTGTATACAAGAAGGTATCAGTAATCTTCCAAACAGAACCACAAAATATTTCAAAAACCTTAATTTACTTGGAAATTTCGATAAAATGAGAGTGAATTTATCACAGTTCAATTTTGGGCAAGTTATTTTTCTGTTTGTATTACACTTTCATACTGTGTATTACAATTTATTTCATCCTCATAATGAATGTCTATTTGGATTTCGAATGTCTAACAGAATTTGAATTGGACGAGTTTCTGAGCTATGTTATATATCGGTCCTTTGGTAACACATTTAGCATATATGCCATTTGCTCATTCGGATAGCTTTCTTGAGAGCCTTAATGTCCAATCCGACGTTGCCGATTCTGTTGCTCAATCCGACGTTATCGATTTTGTAAAATTTCACAGTTGTCCATGGAATTGTGTATTTTTTTTATATATTTCCTTCAACTCCTAGATACTTGCGAAGGACTGGAATTGGAAAAGTTCGGTGATGGTCCAACAAAAATTCTTTAGAAAGATCCATCTGCATCTAAAGATCGTGCATAAGCTGATGTCTCCCGATGCATGCAGATCTGCTTGTCCCATATTCAGATTTCGTAATAACTCTAGAAAGAAATTTTTAAAAAATACATGAAAATTTAGCATGAATAATAAAATAATTAATACATCATATAATTCAAGGGCTAAAATAATAATGGGCATGAATCAACAGAATTTATCACCCCGAAAAATTAATACAAAAATTTCATCACAATATGCAGCATTTTAACTTTCGATTCAAGCACTTTACATACGAATTTACTTAACTTCTTAATAAAAAGGCGAATTTAGTAGCTTCCTAGCTGGGATATTTACTATTATTTTAATTCCTTCAATAATATGGTTCAAGTGACTTATTTCATTTTAATTATTTAATACTTTTCACTTAATTGCAAATTAAAAATTCGATAATTCGATGCGCATCTCAAACACGTCACTGCATGCGAAGTAATTGATGATGTATACGTGTTTCCATGGAAAGGGGGTGCAGTAGCTTCAGAGGGTAAAGATCCCTGAGCACCCATAAGGCAGAAGTCTGACTTCTAGCTCAAATGAAGATGACACACACATTCGCTTGCACAACCTCTTTTTACAGGGGAGCTCATTTATACAACTCACAGATAGAACACAGATGAAGAACAACCATGCCCGAACCGGGACTCGAACCCGGGACTCTCAGATCATGGAGAATACTCGTTACCCCAATGCCAGGACGCTGGCATACGAAGTGGTTAAATATTTTTAGTTATGTTACCAAAAGCTGTATTAATCAAAATAAATTACCTTGAAATATCTCGTAAGGAAATCCCATCTCCCTTTCTGTTTAGAAATCTTGTGAATGAAGCATCCTGCATCATCTTGTAACTTCACAAATTTCTGGAGGAGTAAATAAAAAAAAACATGTAATTTTAGGAAAACCAACATTAAAAGCATTGTTAAAAATATCTATTTTTTAAATATGTCAGATGGTTAGTTATAAAAGGAACATTTTTGAATAGCATCACAATTATTAAATATTCTCGGATGGAAAGAAAATTCAGTGCATAATTATTCACTTAATACATGGGCCTGTTTATTGTACCAAAAATAATAAACACAGGCAACTCTTTTATACCGAGTTTCCCTCAAAAATTAATTTACATCTGTAACATTCTGCAGACATTTTTTGACAATATAAAGTAAAATTTCAAAATGATGCACCGTCTTGAATGGTGATCGAGAGAAGACATTCGAGTGCCAAAGGTTAATATATTGACTCTGATTATTTACAATCATTCTATTTTGTTTTGTTTTGTTTTGTTTTTACAGTTACATAAATTAAAAATATTTTTATAAAATCCTTTTTAATTGAAGATCTGCTACTCAAGAAGTGAATGCGCTACAAATTTGGTTACTGCAGACCCAATTACTCTGTCTGCAAAAGGCTATAAACGATTTTTGTATTATGCATGATCTATCAAACAATTTACAGATCAGTAGCGCCATCTAGTACCAAGAGTGCGACTTTGCCACTCACAACTCTTTTTACTGGGTGGACTTCATTCATGCATGCATTTTCATTCACTCCTCCACAGATCGTAATTTTGCCCTGGATCAGAGAACAGTCCCCTCTGAACCAGTACCGCCAGTGGTATTACTCTCTACATGGAGGACTTTGTGACCACGACAGATTTATAAGTGCGTCAGTCACCACCACACCCGGGAAATTTCAGCTAATGGGTTCGAACTGTCAACCGAACGGACAAGAGTCTAACTCTTTACCAACCATGCTATCAAGGCCTTAATTACAGATGTAAGAACACGTAGATTCTTTATAAGCGTCTTACATGCATTACCTGATGCAAATCTTAATATGATGAACATATGAGGCCTGCTATATCAAAATAAAGATTAGTTTCAGCGTAAGGACGAATTACTTTACAAATAGTAGTATAGTTGTCTAAGAAATATTGAAAACAAAAACATATGAGTCATAATCTGGGTAAATGCAAATAGAATTCCGTACAAAAATATATAAACTTTATATCGAAATTGATAATGAGATATTAGCTGTAGAGGTCTTTCTATCAAAACAAAATGAATTAATGTTTTAGGCGATAGCTGGTACTGACCAGCTGCACGATTTGGATCAATTTCCTCATTTCTGGAAAATTCTTTCTTTGGTTTGATGCATTCCTCCAGATTACCGCAAACAGCAATTATCTAATTTCATCTCAGTAAAAGGATACTTGCTTCACAAATTTATCGCAGGATGTACGGTGGACTTAACAAGCAGGCTATCCTGGCCTTTTACAGATAAGTTCTGCCTGTAAATACTTTACTGTTAGATAATATACAAAATTTAAATTATTGGGCCTGAAGAAAAGTGACGTCTCTTTCGGTTCCAGAGCAATCTTTTCTTGTCAGGAAAATTATCTTGACGGTTACGAGATCGTTAAGGCTTTTCTTGATCACTTAATTGACTTCCTTTAGTGAGAGGATTTCATTTCTTCTTGGACACTAATCGATAGAGGATTGTTGCCTCTTGGAATGCTTGGGTTGATTCGGTCTTTTTCTACCGAAAGAAATGTCTACGTCAACTATATCTGAAAAATATGTATAGATATTCAAAATGCCTATGAATTGAGTTTTAATGTTAACGTCTCAAGAATATATATTAATAATTCACGAATTTATCCGAGATGAAATTTATTTGCAGTTTCATCATTAATGTAATTGAATTCAATAAAAAAATTGTTTTTAAAATAATAAAGTTTATCGAAATGAGAATATCATTCACGATGGAAAAATTTTAATACAATATTAAAGTCTTCTATAACCATCTCGGAAAAATTAAGTTCCACATCAAAGTCTTAGATATCTGAGGGTAGTTATTACTTATTAAAATAAAGAATGAATGTAATTTAAATATTAAATTAATATATTTTAAAATGAAATTTATTTTTACACTAATTGCTTTTGGCGACCAGCTGGTTCGCCATGAGTAATGCGTTCTAAAATTTTATTTAAATCACATATTCATTAGCCTTGAAGTAATTCCGGACATTGATTGGCCTACAATTAATATTTTCTTTAAGATAATGGACGGAAAGTTTTAAAAGAACACATTCTCTTAATAATATTCTTTAATTTTATAAATCAGTCAGTTTTAACTATCGGTTATGCTTCCAAAATATTAAAATATTTTTTCGGTGATGTTGTCAAAATATTAAATATGTTTTTTTTAAAAAAGCGAAAAAGGGGAAAAAATTATTGAATTAATGATACAAATATTGCAAACGATTATAGAAATATACCATTAAGTCGGAATTTCAATGCATATCCTGTCTAAATTCAATCAGGTTTACCGTTAATAAAGAAGATTTGTTGAATTAATTATTTAGATATTGCAAACGATTATATAAACCTTTACCTTGCATTTAATTTTTTAGAAAACATCACATTTTATGTTTCTTTTATTTTAGTGTCACGTGCTAAAAAAACATGGCTAAAATATTTCTTTAAAAATTTGTTAAAAATAGAAGCTTAAGATATACTTAAAAACACTGATACCATTAGAAAGCCAATTTTTTAATCTTTAAATTGCTGTAAAAATCATGTTTGTGCGATAATATTTTCGGAAGTTATAGTGGAAAAACGTCCAAATGTCACTCAAATTTTAATTAATTCAAGTTCTAATTAAAAATTCGAAATGGGGCTCCGAGGTGCACATTCCCGACCTCCAAGGTATACATGTACCAAGTGTGGTAGCTGTAGGTCCGAGGGTCTTGCCTGTAGAGCGCCGACACACATACATTGAGCTTTATTATAAGTATAGATTATTATTGCCGAGTTCGTAATATGATTTAAATTCCACGATTTTTAGAAAAAAACGCAAACGATATCTTAAGGAAATGGATTCGAGATCATTTTTTGTTAGTATTGATTTCATTAAACGTTCTTTTCTTACAACTATGAGCGCTATTATATTATTACAACTGTGAGCGTAATTTAATTTCCCTAGTTTCGCATCAGTTTTAAGGATGAAAAACATTTGATGTTCTACCCTTTTGATACTTAGAGAGTTTATTTATTTAGTCACAACTAAATGCAACAATTGTAACTTATTCCTTACCAAGTTCTTGAACTGCCTTAGCTTGGACACAGCTTCTGTAAAGTATTTTCTAAACATCCAGGAGAACAAGATGTCGGCTGAAGATGGTTGAAAATCACCAATAATTACAGTTTTCATACAGTTTTCCAATGTAATGTCATCATTGAAGAAATCGGTTTCATTATGAATTTTGATATCTTCAGCGAACTCCATAAGCTTGTTGTAAGGCAAGTTCCATATTTGATTTCTTTGGTATTACAACTGAACAAATGTGTTGGAAGTATGCATTCCTTGATTTTCGAAATATTTGCAAAATTTACAAAAATTAGTCTAGATTAGCTAAAACGAATCTGCGAAAATGGATACTGAATGTCTTTTAGAAAAAGCTGAAGTTCGTGTACGGAAAAAATATTGAAAATATGTTTCAAATCAAACCATGTTTCTTAATAGTAAAACTATAAGCAGCTTATTTTATATTGTCTTCAATATTCACAACTAAGTATCCAAGGGAAATTCTAAAAAAGGAATTTATATAAAGACAATTTGAAGAAAAACTTCAAATTTTAATTCTGGATTAAATTTCTGCTATGATAATTTTCAAACAAATTGAATTCGAGAGTCTTCAAATGTCGTTCTTATACATTATTTTATTTTAATTGCACGATTTTGATCTGAAGATTCAAAGTATGCATGCCAGTTTTTTTTTAATTAATAGCACAAACTATTTAAAACATTTATCATTCCATCCAAATTTGATTATCATTTCATCCATAATTCAGGATGATTATTCCAAATATATTCATTTAGAAGATTCCATCCTTTAGAACAATAGAGTTGTAACGATCTTTCTAATAAATGGCTGACGATTACAGATGTTGTTAGTAATGAAGAATTATAGGCTTATTTGAGATGAGCCTCAGAGACGCTTCGAATTCCAATGCGAGCCCTTTTTCCATCTTACTTTCGAGTTTCTCATGTATGATAACATTTACGAACACATTAAATTGATAAGAAATAGAATATGTGTAAATTGAAATTGCAGATATTTCAGAGTTTCTTTAGGCAATGTTCACTTACTGAGAATTTCTTTTTCACTCATTGAAATTATTTTATATGGTCGTGCCTTTCATATTGGTAGATGTAAATTACACACAATTCGGGTGATGTTAATTTCCTACCAGTAAAGACTCGTGGCCAAAACTTTCGATGAGTTAAAATTTGAAAGTATGTATGAAATATTGAAAAAGAATGGTTGAAATAACGAAATCGGGTAAGTTATAAAAGAAACAAGTAAATTGCTGTTGAAACAAAATTCAAATATCTTCCTTATCGTCTGTAATCTGAAAATTCCTTGCAGTTTTCCCCAGGAATTAGTAGACTATAATTTTATGATTAAGGAATCGTTTTAATTCAATTGCTTGAAGTTTCATATTGTACTTGACTTCTAATAATCATGATTGGCAGATTTCCACTTAATTTCTAACATTGATGATAATTTTTTTTATTAAAGGTATTCACTTATGGACACATTTAATGCCTTTATAAAATGCTCTCGCCAAAATATTTAAAGGTTAAAGAACTTCATTTTGACTCTGGCCAATGTTAATTTCCCCATTTCAATCTATTCAAATCTAAAGAAGTTTGGATGAATGCATTCAGTGTATGCTAAGATTCTAGTTTCAAACGAAGAAGTATAGAAAACACTGGGGAGAAATAAAAAACGTAATGGGCTATGTAATATAATGTAATTGTTTACCACATCTAGACCTGCCCCCAAACTAAGGCTACGAAATTCGATATGTGTAATCATACAGAAGCATTTAACTCATAAATTCCCCAACCTGAACGATAACGCCCCCGTGTGGGCATTTGAGGCTTTCAGGAGGGCGATAAAAGACCCAGAGAAAATTAGGGAGGCGTTGATTTGGCACGGAGGGCCGTGAGAAGATTCACTATATATAGTCTACAATGATTTCAAGGAACGATTCCAGGACATTTTAAACATGGGCATACCAGACTGAGTTTTGGATCCTTTTTCCAATGTCAATACAGCAGGATCATCTCAGAAGAAGAAAAAACCGAACAGAACTGACGACAAATGAGGAATTGAAAATTAAAATCAAGAATGGCTACCAAGAATTTGCTTGCAGAAATCTATTTCGCAACTGCCTTCAGGATTATGATCGATTGTTCAGCGACTTCTGATAGCATTTCTATCTAGAAATTTAGCAGAACAGGGATTTAGTGCTGTAGCAACATTGGTAACATAAAAGAGAAATTGGCTCTAACTGAACGCGGCGACTTACGATTGCTTTTTAAGTAAAGTCAAGCCCGATATTAAGTTCCTTAAAATGCTTCAAATTCAGCTTTCTCATTAGTTTAGAAATTCGATGTCTTTAAATTTTAATAAAAATACTTTTTAATATAGTTAAGTATGCGTTTTGATTGCTCTCTGAAACTGTGAATTTACGTAAAAAGCAATAGTTTATTACTAATTACTTCGTATCATCAAGACTCTCATCTGTCCTTAGAACAGGTGAGCTATAACTTTTTTTAAATAAAGAAGAATTTCAGTAGCATTTCAATTCCAGCAATATTCTATATATTAGTAATTTTTTTATTTTATTTAATTCTTGTTTTCACCATGCATTATGTACACTCTTATTTCTCTGGAGTGGGAGGGGGGCGGTATTGAAATATTCACTAGAAACGGTGGCATCGGTTCAAAAAAGATTAGGAATCTCTGATTTGACCCAACACTAAGGAAAGTTAGCAAAAATCCTACAGACTAGGCTGCTTTTTACATTTTAAGGTCGGAAATAAGATGCCTATAATTTGGAGGAATGAAAAATACTATATTTTCGTGATGCTGCTGAACATTCTGGTGACATTTTGGATACACATTGCATAATGGAATCATCTAGAGTGTCTTCCCATCCACTTTCTAGCAAGCGTACATAATGCGAGAATAGTTCTCTTTGGTTCCGAATGGTAGGTAACAGACTCGTGTATACATTTTGGAGAATTTCCTGCTCATCAATCGATTCCATTTCTTTTATGGTTTGATTTTTGAGATAAGACCATATATCGAATTTTCATTCATCTAGTTTCTGATGCCATGTTCGCATACTTGCGATTATGAAGGTTTTCCACTGACAATATACCAAAATTACATTGAGTTTTGAATGCAAAACTTAAACGAATTCATCCATTTCGTTGTTGCTCGCTAGTTATTGCATTCTCAAGTATAGAAATATTTGGACACTTCGACAATGAGGTTTGAGGGAGTGGGCATTTTCCTAGCACAAGATCCATTTTCTGAATAAACTGCGCCGTACAACAATGAGGCCTGAAGTTTCTACAAATCCATAATTCTGAAGCTAAATCCATATCCTTAATTCCATCGTAGTTCATCACGATGTTCAGTTTACGTGGTCACATGCATAATAACATCCAGATTTCTATTAGATAGAATTTGTCAGAAATTTGATCGAAATTCAAAATTTTGATTGGAATTCGTTCGGCGAACTTCCCATCAATTATCTTTTCAAATCATCGAATTTATATAGGAATATTGCCCAAAGAATTTGTAACATTCTGAAAGGATTAAAACGTGACTATTTTACTAAATAGACGAAAATAGCCTCACATTTTGCCTGTATTCAAAAGTAAATGCAGGATCAAATGTAAAGAATTGAATATTTCTCAAATAGATCCCAAGAATAGATACAATTTAATAGAAGAAAGAGAATCGCATTAAAAATATCATTAAGTTCTTCAACCCTTTTATGTGAAATGTTAAATGCAGTGAAAGTTACAGTTTTGAATCTAAACTTATAAAATTTCCAAAATGTTTCGGATCTATTTCTTCAAAATGAATCCCAGAAGCAACGTCAAAATAAGAATTCTTTTTTCATAAAATTGATGAATCTAAATAAATGGCCGATGTGTTAAATTATTTTAAAATGTCATCGAAAATTATAATTATCCCTCAGAAAGACAGTAAATTGAAATTACCTCTTGCAATCGACCATTGAACAGAAATTTCGAGTTATACGAAATTCTCTGATGTAAATCATATACTTTATCTCAAATTAATTTGAACTTTTTTGACTCAGCATCAGCTTCAATTTAGTTCCAAATTTCAAGAATTTTTAAAGTCAGTATTCATCACATTTTGCAATAACGATTGATCGACATCCAATATTCCAAAACTGACCGACTTGCAAATACAATATTTCCTAATCATATTTTGCTCTGTCCTATAGATTATTCTTTGAAGACAGGATATAATGCCCTTCAAATTTGTTTCCGATCGCTTAGATGCCAAATTACAGAATGGCTATACTCAAGAAGGGCAGATTTTTTAAAAAAAATTCTACATGTAATCGGAAAACCTCAATTTTTTTAAAAACCGATTTGTATCAAACCTTTTATCTAGTTTCCGATTCTAAGACATTATCTCAAGTTTCTTACCTCACATTTTTTCATGTCCAGATTAAGATTGAAAAATTCGACGCTCATAATCGTTGAACTTTTTATGGGTAGATGGCGCCAGTAGTATACAAAATTGATCCGGGAAGAAAAGTTAGATATATCACCGTGGATCTTAAATGATCGTAAATGAATTATTTTTCAACCAGCGAGATTTATAACAATCCGAAATTATTGAAATAGCTGTTAAGCTATATTGTCGGATTTTTGATCATCCACTAAACCTTACCAGCCTTATGTCACCGCTCGCAAATTTCTAACTATAAAGCAGCTGTTCCCCAATTCAAGTATAGAAAAAAATTATCAAAAAACCATTAAAACTTGGAAAAAAAGCCCTTAAAAATTTTGCAATGTTCAGTTTTAATTCATTTTGTATCGAACTAATCGATCACAGGCATCCTTTTTCAAAGAAGGATCCAATAGTTTAGAAAGCATGTGAAGTTTTAAGTATCCAAAAAGGAATAATCTGGGAAAATGTTAGCTCTGAAAAAGCTCAAATTTCGTTACTACCTTTGATTTATATACTTTCTAATCTTTCCCCTATAATGCAGATGAACTGTTAATCTTTTGAATTGTTTAATTTGCGATTGAAAAATTAAAACTCCAGAAGCTATGAATGGGTTTAAAAGAAAACAGCAAAAGATTTGAATCCGAGTTTCCCTACATAAAAAGCTGTTAATAAAGTTTTTGGAAAATAAATCAGAAGTTATGAAAAATTAAAGTGATCTTATGAATCTTGGCTATTTGGGGGTGCTGTTCCATATAAAATAAAGCTAATGATATCGAAATATATCTGAAATAATTGAATTGATCTATTCTACAAAATATTTCCATTTAATTTTAAATACGTTGATTTAACTCAAAATAGATGGCTGGAAATTAAGACGTAACATATGCCACCAAAACTACTATACAACAGTATAAGGCATCCTGATCTATGTTTAGTTTGGATATGAATCGATTGACCCGGAAAGAAACTTGTCTGGCCAATCTTTTGCACTTATATAAAAACATTTTAGAGTTGTGACTTGAAACGCCGAAATTCTGATCCTTAAAACTCCTACTGTACAACATTTTCAAATTCCGTTATAGAAAATAAGCATTTGTTGCTTGCAAAACACAATAGAATATTTAAATTTATGAGAAGAGATTGAGAATATTCATGAAAATAAGATATTTTCTCCAAACCATTTAAAGATACAAAAAATTATTGCAACAAATCCTTATATACCTATGCTAACAAATATGACTAAACTATATTTCGAATGCCTCATATTGTCACTAAAATCACGAATCCTTACATTACCTGTAATCATTAACACACATCTTGCATATCTTTTAGGTTTATCCCGTCCTCCAGTTAACATTCCACAATTATTTCTAAATGAGCAATACATATCCAATGCAAGTAAGTGAAAATTACTATCATTCATCCACAACCTCCACATTTTTCACCCCTGCACTTAACACACCGCCTCAAATTTCGCCCCACACACTGTATAAATTTCAATTTACAGTTTTCATACTATACAATTATACCAACTTCAACAACACATATTCCGAATGTCATCCGACGCAACACAATTTTCGCATTCCATACAATATCAGCACCAAAGCCTAGTGAAGCTCACTGTTAGCATTACCCATGCCAACAGACCTACAGCATTCACCCCGCACATTATCCACTCCGACAACCTTGCAACGCTCACCCCACACGTTATCCACTCCGACAACCTTGCAACGCTCACCCCACACATTACCCACTCCGACAACCCTGCAACGCTCACCCCACACATTACCCACTCCGACAACCCTGCAACGCTCACCCCACACATTACCCACTCCGACAACCCACTTCCCACAATTTATTCCAATAACGTAGCAATGCTCATGTATCTTTCACATTTCATCCTCCTGCATATATCCATTCTGATGCATGGCTCCACATTGGTTCCCTTTTATCGATTCTCTCATTCAACATATTAACAGTTACAGTCTACTTTCTAAGCGATACCCATTTCCATGTCTATTATTTCCGCACACTCAAAAATTATCGCTATAAACCAAACATTGTCCCTATATTACACAACATGTGCAACTTCCCGAACATATTTTAAACAAAATTTAGAGTTCTCATTCCGTATATTGTATACCAATATAGAAACATCCACTATATACATTCTATAATTTTGCCTTAAAATACTCCAGGCGATATACATAAAATCCCATATAAACAAGCATAATTTTGACACCGCGTGGCCTAAAGTAAAGAACTTTTAAATTTATAGCTTTAGTTTATTTCACTTGTTGAGGCATATATATAGATAGAAAAACAATCAAATGAAGTCTATTTACATCATGATGCAACAGCAAAGTGAAATTTTTTTCAGGGATTTTACTTTTGAGATTCTGATAAGGATTCCATTGTCACATGTCGATTTAGGCAAAAATATCTTGGTAGTGTATTGAATTATACTAGAGCTTACACACTAGGCGGACAAATATAGATTCGGTCCCTCCGCCTTTTATCGGACTCTGTGCAGACGCCCGCTGTCACTAGCGCTTTCGGATAGTCAGAGGCAAGATCACAAATCCTTTTTTTCCATTCATTGAATTCAATTCCGCCCCCTCTTCATTCGACGACAAGATAATAATGATGATAGAATTTGCACTCTATTCACTTCAAATTACCTTTAAGCAGTACTTAGTTTAAATAACACAGTTAAAGTAAATCTGTTGATGAAATGATGCCGACTTCGACGATGGAGTCGGAATTTAAACGCCGTGTGTGTAAGCATTTGATTTCTGGGAGTGGTCTCGGCAAAATACTGACTGAAGAAACAAAACGCTGTGTGTACAACAAGCCTTTCCTGATATGAGATGGAAGGAGTCGACAATTTTGTCAACCCTTTATTTAACCGAATTCCTGCCTGTCCATTACAAGAACTCTGCTAGACGATTGTCTGTTTACGGCGGCAGTCATAGAAATAGGTTACTTTAGGAAGAGTTCATTTCGCAGAGGTAGAAATTCATTCAAGTTTCTTGCGTTGGCACGTTTAGCGCAAAAACTGGCGATATTATGTATTATTGCATTTAATTTTCGTGAAACTGCGACTAAAACGAAAAGAGGAACAGGCAACAAGTTTTTCTTATCGCTACAGATTGACGCCAAGAAAACGAATCACCCCTCCAGATTTCAGTCCAATTCCACCCATTCAAAATGGATCTCCTCTAGCGAAGCCGGTTTCTATAACGCCCGCCGTAAACACAGACAATCGTCTAGCAGAGTTCTTGTGATGGACACAGTATGTTGCATTCCATTTTTCGTTTGCAGAATCACCCCAGGGAACCCAAGGAAAAAGTAACAGAAATACATTAATTATTAATAAATTTTTTTATTCCTACTTTTAGCTTATATTAAATCCATGTTATTTGGATTACAATCTCCGTATTTTAGAAAACCATCAGTAAAAATGGTCATGTAGTAGAGATAAAAGCTAGATTTAAATGGTACTTTCGATTACCGTCAGTAAATAAAAGGTTAAGCAAGTATTAGATATAAAAAAGGGGGAATTGGGGCAGAAAATTAGAGAACATTTAAGAATTAAATTAATATGAACTGATTTGATGGAAATTAGGATTTAAATTAAGATATCATTACATTATTTATAATCACACTACAAGCTACTCGCAAGATTAACTGTAAATGAATTTTTCGGATTTAAAATACCAAAAGATTTCAAAATGGTCACTGGTTTTTTTACAGATCTTGCCTGCTATGGATTGAACCCGATTTTTTCTTCGGTGTACGGCATTTTTAGTCTAGCATTTCTCAGAAACTCAAACATTCAACAATAAATTATTCAAGAATTGTTTCATTGAAATCTCGTTTTTATCGATGATACAAAAAATTATTTTTTAATACAGAGAGTATCGCTTATTATCAATTTTTAATTTACAATTGCAAAGATACATACGAAATTGACCAATCTATATATTTTTAAAAATTATCTCCTAATGACTATACTGATTTTCTTTCCTCAAAATATCTCAAGATTTCTTTTATGGCTATCGAATATCATGCTTTTGAAAATTTCTTAATATATATAGCCAGTTTTAACTCAGTCCTTCCATCCCATAGTTTAGTCACATTAACATCTCGTTTTGAAGCAACACTACGGCTATTTTGGGATGGACCTAGAAATTTAGAATCACGGTCAGATGAGGACGACACCTGAGCTAGCACTTACTCTCCAAACTTCCACAACACACCAGCGGGAGGATGTTTCTCCGTTCTAAGATTCCTAAAATCCTTTGGCTTTAAGTTTGGATTCAAAATCATAAAAAAGCTGCGAAACTTAGAATTTTACTGATTTTTTAATGCAATATTCTGTCTTAAAAATTGAATATGCTATTAGGATCTATTTGAAAGAATGAATTTTTAACATTTGATCTTGTATTTTCGTTTAAATTTAAGATGTGAGGTTATTGTCCTCTCAATAGTAAAATATTCACGTGTTAATCCTTTCCAAATCCTAAAAACGTTTTGAGAATTATTTCTATACAAATTCAATGACTCGAAAACATAAGCTAAGTGAATTAAATTCGTTGAGCGATCTGTACATCAAAATAGTATTTTAATAAAATTTTGCACAAATTCTGTCCAATAGAAATCTATAGGTTACTACACATGTGAACACGTCAATTGAGCAACGTGATGAACTGCGTCGATGGAATCGGGAATATAATTTTATTAGCAGAATTACAGATTTATAACTTTCAGATTTCGTCATCGAAGTCGTACAATTATTCTACACGAGTGAATGTTATAACTAGAATGCAATAAGCAAAATGGATGAATTTTAGTTTAATATTTATTTCCAAAGTACAATGCACCATATTCTAATTTTGGCAAATTGTCAGTGGGAAACCTGTAGATCCGCTTGTATGTGAACATGGTATCAGAAACAAACTAGATAAACAAAAATTCAGTAAATAGTATCGCAAGAATCAGAATCAATCGATGAGCAAGAAACTGCCCAAAATGCAAACTCGATTCTCTTAACAGTGATACAAAACCAAAGAGAAATATCCCCTCTAATATGTACGCATAAGGGAAAGTCAAAAGGCAAGATACTCCAGCTCATTTTATACACCATTTTTTTATCCAAAATATATCAGAATCTTAAGACGCATCTCGCATATATAGTCAATTCCATTCCTTCAAAAAGTTGGCATTTTATTTTCCACCTTAAAATGTAAGAATTAGCCTTGTCTATTGTACTATTGCTTACTTAAGTTTTGGTTAAATGTCTATATACTAACAGGTGTCGAATTTCATACTTTTAGCTTGATGCATGTCCAGATATTCAATAGACTTAAAACAATCTCATTATATGGCTTAAAAATTACTCAGTTTTTTTCTCATTGTATTTTTTTATTGCTTGAATGTCTAATGTCAGCATGTGTTGAATGCATTAATTTAAATTCTTTAGATTTAAATCGATCGAAAGTGGATGCTTTTATAATGTCCCAAAATGAATGCTTTGAATATAAAAATTAATCAATATCTAAAGAATTTAATTGAAAGCTACTAACTTCAAAAATCAACAGAGAAGTAACGCGAAATTTAAATAATCTATGGATAAAACTTAGCAATTAACAGCAAAATGAATTAGCTGCTATTTACAGAAATTTCTACAGAACTATTCCAGAATCGGATTTTTTTTTTCATCAAGCGGGGAAATTTTAAATTTCGAAAACCTGTTTAAATGTTTACTCTATCTGTTATGCGAAAAACATTAACTGCAATGAATTCTTATCATTCGCGAGAATTTTTATCTAACAAAATCGTATTTTCCATCAATTCTTAATCCACCTATTTCTACCATTTTGAATTACTCGAAAGTTTTGACAATTAGTTCTGGATCGATGAAAATTCCGATAAAGTTTTCCTTCTTGCTTTAATCGATATAGGGATCAGACGGAATTCTAGTATGAAAATATCTACGCTCTGTTACACAAGCGTCTTGCATTCAATACTTGCTTACAAATTGCTAATTAGCAGGAACAATAGAGAGAATCAGATCTCGTATATTTAACTTCAAAAGTACTTTTACTCGAGTGCTACGTAGAAGTACGTAAATGTCGAATTTGTCCTCGTATTGCTTCACCTTCCAAGGAAATATTGGAACTGGAAAGGAAGAAATATGATATAAATTTTTTTAAAGTAACAGAGAATATAATTGAAAATGCTATGATAATCACAAAATTAATCTAGTAGAAAAATTCAATCGTGGCTCTCATAGGTAATTAATGAAATGGAAAAAATATTAAATCAATTAACATTGCTATCATTCTGTTATAAATAGAAGAAAAATTTCAAAAATAAACAATTTAAACAATTTGTCTACATAATCTTTACGAATGAAATCTTACGAACGAATAAATCTTTACGAATATGAATGAAAACCTAACTACAGCTTCGTTCTTTTTATAAAATATTATGTTCCTAGATATATAGATTAATTTTACCATTACAGTGGAATGAAAATATAATAAATATTTAAAATTATATTTAGTTATGAGATGTCACTCAGCGCTTAGTTAAAAGCAGTAAAATTTAAATAACAACTTAAGAAAAATAATTTTAGCATTTTTTATATATCGTTTAGTACTACGATTTTCCAAAATCTAACAGGTTCAAAATTGTTTGGTGCAAATAATGTTCTTTTTTTTAAATTACAAATAATTCACAAGAGAATTTTGAAATAATATTTCCCATAATAGCATTTTTCTTGAAAAACATGAGTTCTTAAGGAACTAGTTAACTTGTATATGTGTTGCCATTTTGTCTGGCTCCTAGAAAATAGAAAAATTTTCAAATATACAAAATACAAAAAAAAAAAAAAAATTCTCTTTTTTATTAAACTATACATTTACACTACATAATCATCAAGTAACAATTAATCTTGTTGCAAATGTAGGCACTACTTTACAGCCAAGGGTAATAAATAATACAGTTCTGACAAATCGATTGTTTGATCCTATTTTGATCAAAAGTCTTAAAAATTTCAAACCATTATAATGCTAATAAGAGTTTAAGGTCAAGCCTTAGTTTTGTAATTTAGTATTACTGGTAAAAATATATAAGAAAATTTGGATTTCTTGAGTCATTTCAAACCTGCAACCCGTTTTGGATGGAAAGAATTATCCGTCAAAAAAACTTGCATTCCAAATAAAAATATAATTAGCCCAGCAAAGTAAAAATGGTTTAAATTTTTGTAATAACGAGGTTTCGTCGCCAACCTTTGAAGGAATTAAAAGTGCTTTGTGAAAATAATTCCATGACCATTATTTTTCAATGATCACCTAAGTCATGATTCCTAGTTTAAGACCAAATGGTGCGAATTAACCCTCAAAACTTCTTCAAAAAGTAATAAAATTCTAATGCTGTGCTATTCGCATTCGCCAGTTAAATTTCTTAAAAAAGAATGCAATAATTGTCTAAATCAAAATTAGTAATTTTAATCTTAGTAAAGGTTTAGATTGAATATGATCAAATTCTTCCTTAAAAATTAATCCTCCAAATCGTCTTTGAGACCGTTTGGAGGAACCATTCAAAATGGAGCAACATTTTGATGTTTGGAAGTTTCGAAACTTTCTGAACTAAAAGGAATCAATTTGATTTTTTGATTATGCAATTATTTTTTACTCCTTTGTGTAAGGAAAAGAGTCTTAATAATCAGTGATTAATAACGCTTCAAGATACTTTCATGAGTGGGAAAATTTAAATTTACTGAACAAAAGGTATAGTTTAATTCGGTATATTAAACTAGGACTATCTTGACATTTATCTTAAATTTAGATTACGTAAACGAAATCTCCCTTGTAGCCTTAAAGTTCGTAATGAAAGTGATTTCAAAATTCCCTTGTTGAAATTAAAATCCTATTTAATGCTCCATTTTATCCCAGGCTCTTGAAAAATGGCTGCTTTATATATAATTTACTATTTATAATATCGATATAGTAAATCTAGATTAGGCACGAAAATTTTCAAGTCGCAATGTTTGAAAGAAGAACTAAACAATAAATGCATTAACTAATTCGTCGTATAGATTTATAATTGTAAAATGATTAAGCGATGACTTTAATATAAACAGGATAAATCAGACGATATTTTACGCAGCAAGTAAAAAACAACCATATACAAATTGGCAACAAAACACTATTTAAATAAAAGAACAATAACGTTCGTCACAACTGATCGCAATGTAATAATACACTGAAAAGAATTCTTTTGCGCCATTTTTGTCTCTTTAGGCTTTCGACATTATGGAATTTTCCGGATAAATCGAAAAAAAAATCAGATCCTAATAGAGTAGAAGCCAAAATTCCTGTTTTCTAGAATCTTCGTCATTCTCGAAAATTCTGGCTTACAGGATGATAATCGTTGACGTGGCAACTACTCAATATCGCTAAGAATCCATGTTAATATGTTTCGAGTAATGTCATTAACATTGCAAAGAAATAATATAACGGATTCTTAGCAATATAACATTTAATAGAAAAATTGAACTGTTAAACTATCTATCAGGGGCCAAAATTTTCCCTTACCAACTATACCAAATTTCCTTTAGATATTTTCAGCTGTTAAGTAATAACTAAGGTAGTACAAAATATTAAAAAAAATATTCAACACAACAGTAAAAATATTTGCTAACTTTTATGTTTTCTGAATATGGTATTTGAGGTAGAAAAGTTAATGATTTTTCAAAATTTCCTTTAAGAAATTCCGTCTCTTAAATATAGCAAAAAATTCAGCCACAAAAGCATATGTATTTTAAAAGAATAAAAACAAATTCTCAGAAAAGAATTGTTACACGAATGAACAAATAAAACAACTTACCTTTCTTATTATTTGAAGTACTATAATGTACAAGTTCCAATATAGAGCCAAAAAACAGAAAGAGGCAACTAATTGTATTATCAACTACCGAAAAAAAGGAACTAACAATGAGTGAATAAAAATTGGTTCAGCTAAACTGTACCTCTATCATGTATAAGATATTACGAAGTAAACTGAATAATGGTATTACTCCTCCAACAACTAAAGTTGAGGTTTAAGTAAGAGTTGAAGAGTATTGTTGCTGGCTTATGTTACAATTGCTCTATTAGCATAGAGGCAACTTTATTAATTCGTCATTTGCTTCCTCCAGAAATTTCTGTCGTCATCTGACAACGGCTCAAAATGACGAGGTCCGTCCCAAAATAGTCCTTTACAACGAGACGTTAATACAACTAAACAAAAAAAATCCAGAAATTTCTGCAAGATCAGATGTCATGGTGATTAAGAAAACGAATCATGAAAAAGATTAGATTTTTTGGATTCGAATTCTAAAAATAAATACTTTTATAAGCTGGATCTTTGTTCAATTTAATCATGTTATCGGCTTACAATGCATCGACACAAAAACTTTTTATTTTATTATATGAGAAGTAAGCGTAGAAAAAAATTCGTAATCGTTAAAAATTCGTATCTCTCTTTTTCAAGTCTTCGTGATCCTGATAAATATCTCTTTAGAATCCTATATGTCCGTGAACATTATAATGAAAAATTATCAAGAGCTAGACAAATGAAATTTAATTTGATCTTTACGCAAAGATAACTACTAAATTTTCTATGAAATCCATTCAAAAGAACTCTATTTGAATATTCGATTCCAATGGAACGCAAAGCTCGAGCAATTAAGAGGGAAATGAATTTAATAAATAGTTTAAGAATACAGATTCAATAAAATTTTGAACCCAATCTGTGTATGGGTTAGTAGTCTGCATATTGCTTATATGGAAACATCATAACTCAAAAAGGTAATGATTTCGATGAATGAAATTTGATAATTTATAATCAAAATTGTAATACTCTGCCAAATTTTGATTTTAAGCGAGTGATAAAGAAGGCGTTCAAGACGTATATTTGATTTTCTTCATAATATTACGAAGCACGAAACTCTCAAAAGCAATATTCTGAAAATAAAAATTTGAGTACATATGGCAGTTTTATTTAATCTCTGTAATTTTCATGCAGATTAAGGAAGGATAACACCGTTATGAGGGTATATGAGAAAAGCACTCGTTATTTAACCTCTGGTTAGCACTCGTTATTTTGAGACAAGTCCAGATAACGAGGCTGATACGTGAAATCCATGTTTAATAAAGTTCTTCCTTATATCTATTTATTTTATATTTAAAACTGAAAATTTTTCATACAGTGTTGTACAAATTTTTCTGATTTTATGTCTATAAGACTTGGCAAAAGTTATGTTTTTAGCGCTTTTAAGTGGGAAATCTTGATTTATTACTTTATTTATTGTTATTACAGATGCTTTCTAAGACATTGTAAGTGATTTCAGTGCAGAGGAATTTTTTTGATACGAAAGATAAGCCTAAGAAATGTTTGAAATAATATATACACTTTTAGAGTATTCTTTTTCAGTCTTCTTTCAAGACATTGACACATTGACTGGCGTTTTTCGCTCTCGGATTAATAAAATTTCTTATTTTGCATTTAGAAATTTCATTACTATGCATTAAACAACATTTTTAAATGATGGAATAGAAATATTTATTTTCAGAAAAAAAATATATTATGCAATCCATGGATTGTTTGCATACGACATTTTGAAAAGGAGAATAATTTTAAAAGCAGCAGACGATATTTCTTGTTCTATATTCAATAATATATTGTTGCTATAAACAGTTATTCCAAAACATATGTTGTTTTTAATTTTTTTTTCCCCTCGAAATCATTTTAAAAGGTTATAAGCATCCTATTTGTTTTAGGTATGAGTTCTATATTAACTTTTTTACAAAATTGAATATGATCTTGTTAATACAGCTATTTTACAAACATTAAAGAAAAAAATAATAATTTTCTAAAAAATTAAAATATCAATAATGTTCGTTTAGTAATTTTCATTTAATGTAATCTGTTGATTTAAAATTAAAGTTTATGGGAAAAGAAAACAATATTTACACAGACAGAAAAAACACATTTATTGAAATAAATTAAAAATAACAACAGTGAAATATTCTTCGAATAAATATGAAAAGAGTAGGTTACAAATGTGCGTAACAATAGTTATAAAAATTAATGGAACGTAATGAAGAACAACTAAATGAGTATTTTTACACGCAACAATCAACACATTCAGAACTAGAACAGAATTTTTTAAGAATATAATTTTAAAAAAACATTCGTTTTAAGATTTTCCAGGTGCAAAAAAGCTGAAATTATTCGTGAAATTGTGGTGATGTCATGAAATGAAATGTGAAAGTTTGCAATTTATTTATGAAAACAAATCTGAATTCAGAACAAAAAAAGGAAAATCTTTTTCATTATTACTTATTGTGCTATAATTTACATATAATACAGATGAATCTTTATGCTTCGTTTCGGTACGGTTTATCACACTTTCGAACATTATTTCAATACCCGTAGTGATATTTTATTATTAATGACTTAATGTACTATTTTTAGAGGTTATGGTAGATATGGGTTATTTAACAACAAAGCAAAGAAAAAATTTTAGCTATACGAATCCTACAACCCAAAACCAACTCCAAGCGAAATAGACGAACACGAATAAAACATTCAACAACGAACACTTCTTGTGTGTGTAGGAATCCACTCAAAAATTATTTTGAAGCTTGATAATATTTAAACCCAGCTAAAATGAAACTTGTATGAAGTAGCATCCTACCTAAATAAATGAAATATTTCATTATACAGTAGACGCATTTGAGGGCAATTTTTGGTTTTAGCTGTTGTTAAATAAAGAATACAAAGAAAAGCCTTGCTTGCCTACAGACAAACTTACTCAAAAAAGGAAACTGTTTAACAAAGTTAGATGGCTGAAATTTGCATTTGATTTCTTTTACACCAAAATTATGGGCCTATATCAAATTTTAAACAAAATTCTATCCATCTGACAATGGGATGGATAGAATTTTATATGGATATTTATAGAATTTCATATGAATATGGATAGATGGATATTTATCGAATTTTATATGGATATGGATATAATTTTAAGCAACATTCTATCCATATGTGTACGATTACGATAATCGAAAGCCCAACAAGTTAGATTTAAATTTAATATACATCTTTAGGACTAGAATTATAGATAACTTTCAAATTTAGGATCAATTCCTTTAAACTCTTAGCGCACAATAGCAAGATTGATTCGCCCATGAAATTATTGAATTTTAAATCTGTCATTAGGTAATTTAATGCGTCAAAACCGTTTGAAAGTTCTTGGTTGTCACAAGTGTTCTTTATCCATTATAGGATTTGAAATATTAATTACCCTAAATAGTATAATAGATCATTCAATCAAGAAATTAAATAAATTCGAAGGTGTTCAAGTGACTTAAAACATAATGAACAAACTGTATTATTTCATGAATTTTAATTTTGAAAATATTTTAAGGTGTAACATCAAAAATTGCCATAACATGAATTTACTGTAATATTTTTCTTTCACTTTTGTACAAATGAAACCTTAGATAGTATTAATTTCAAGGCTCGCACAGCGATTATAGAGTTACTTTTCCTAACCCCCAGAATGCAACATATACAGCACTAAGAAATCAGAATGAAATCATTTTTAATTGTATAATGTACTCATTACATTACAGTTTTAATATTTTACAGTCACATTTTTTTACATGTCTGGATGTGAGTTGCTTTGCAAACAGTTTTGAGATTCTATATGTCACAAAATTTTAAAATGAAATGAAATTATTAAATCTTCTGATGGTAATCGAAGAAATTATGTAAAAAATTGTTCCCTTCCATTTTAATGCTATTTTTACATTTTAATGTTTATGACTTTTTTATGACTAATACTTTTAAGATGTTTATGACTTATGTTAAGACTTTTATAATGTTTAGGACTTTTTTTAAAGAGAGTAAATTTTGATGCAGCATTTATTAATTTTTTTACTAATATTGTCTTTAAAATTCTAACCACAACTTTTGGCATTACTTTTTTTTCCCATGGTAACACAAAGTGACCACAGTAGCAAAGCGCAGAGTTGGCTGGAATTGTGCCAATGTGCAGGTTGAATTCCGCCAAGGATCGAACCTGCTATGTTTGCGTTTGAAATCCAGTAACTTATCCATTCGACAAAAGCTATCGCTGATGTCCAGTGGCTGTTACTGGCTTATGAAGTTATCACTACACAGATAAATGAAGTTAGAAATATAGTTTAATTTTTTCGTCCTCTTCCCTGTTACAATTGGAGGCTTTAAAAGTGTAAATAGAACTATCTGAATGATAAGCTTTAAAAAGTGACAAAAACATTTTGTTTACATGATTTCTCTAAAACTGGCACCAAATTTATCCCCACTTCGCAACGCCCCTGAATTTTGTAATAAAATTACTTCAAATCACATGGAATAGACATTCTATGACATCATTATGACAATAAGTGCTGTATTCGAACAAAAAAAGTGAAAAACACCTTATTCCTATATTTCCTTTCCCCAAGACTTGTTTTGCATTGTAATGCCTGACAGGAATGCTAATGAAATGGAACCTAGCATGAGTTTTGTGGGTTGTTGAGGTAAGGCTTCCTAGATCGACGTGCTTTACACCACACTGACTTGTCAGTGTCTGGAAAGAAGGAAAACAACAGCTATTTGGAGCAGGACGATAAAGAGTAGGTGTAAGGAATGCTGTGCATGGTTTGCGCTGCTGTCATCTGCAGCTGTCAGCGGCAACCGTTCTCCTATGCGCTGACAGTGCTGCTTGTTCCTTCCGATGCAGGCTGCGTAGGCCATGACGTGGGCCACGTAGCTTTGTTCGACGACCCCTCGGAATAGATGAGCCATGGGCCCCGTCGCATAGATGGGGACATCTTCACCCCCGTGGGTTTCGTCTGATAAGGGAACGAGGACATCTTGGAAGAAATTTTTCGACTCTGAAAATATAGAAAAAGAAGTATTAGTTATCAGTTATTCATAGTAGTCAGCTATCAGTTATCTATAGTAGTCAGTTATCAGTTATCTATAGTAGTCAGCTATCAGTTATCTATAGTAGTCAGTTATCAATTATCTATAGTAGTCAGTTATCTATATTAATATTATAAATGTGAAAGTTTGGATGGGTGGATGTTTGTCACTCAGTCACGCCAGAACAGAATTGGATGACATTTAGCACAAAGATAGAATAGAGTCAGGAATAAAACACAGGCAATGTTTTATTCTAGTTCATTGAGTGGCTAATTTTTTTATACATTGAAAACAAACTTTCGCGCTGAAAAGCTGACATCAAATCACGCCAAATGTGACACAAATAGCAATTAAAATAGTAATAATAATACAAAAAAACAATTAAGAACACCATTAATAAAAGGATTCTGTTTGATGTCTTTTATATCTCACCATGCTCTTCATTTGTTTAATAACTGTTAAAACGTTATTATAAACAAAACATCAAAAAATTGATAAGTAAATTCTTATGAAAAATATCAACAACATTTTTATGTATTAGATTCACGTTTGGATTTATTTAATGTGGCATAATTAAATGAATCGAAGCTTCCTATTTAAAGCAAATTAAAACAGTCAGTCGTTACCAAAAATATGTTTATAATCCCAATGCAAAAAACAAAGTTCTCTTTATTCTCATGTTTCTTAACCTCTCCGTCGTCTATGACGCGTCTAGCACGTTTGAGTGAAACTTCTGCAGAGCGACCATAACGCGCTTCAAGCGTTCTTCTACATTTTAAAAAGCTTAAACCGTTTTGTAATTGTTTACTTGTCTGACCTTTTATTTTTGTTTGTTCTAATATGGAGAAAAACAGAGAAAAAAAAATTTCGCAAAGTGGGGTGTATAGTGAAAGAGTTAAAGCTTTGAAAAAGGAAATTTTAAAATATTTAATAACGGGCTTTTATTAGCTTATTATAAAGTAGAAAAAAATTGTAAAAAACATCTAGAATTCGAAGGAAATTTTTTTAAAAAATTCATGAAGTGTTAGCATAAATATTTTCAGTAAATTAGAATTATATTCATTCCGAAATAAAAGCCTTTTTAAAAATTTTTAATGGACATTTAAAATGTTTTTTCTTACGTTATTTATTGGACGTAATTTCAAAATAGTTTTGTTTTCATTGTCTTGAGATTTTATCATCTTTACTTTGATTACCAGATTTTTAATTGAATTATTTTTTTCTTTTTTTAATAATCACATAACTGTACTCGTAATCACAAAATACCATACCAAAATTGATATATTTAAATCTTTGCGTTTTTGATTTATCGCGTTTCTGAAAGTACAGGCCGACAGACGGTAAACCCTTTTTTGTATTTGGCTCAAAATTTGTCAGGTGTCTATACCATAGATGTTAAATCTGTGGATTGAATTTTATCAATTCAGTTTTTTTCGTTTTGTAATAATCAGGTTAACTTATATTTGAAAAGTTGGACTGTCTAATAAGCCATTTCGAAATTTGATAGAAATCAGCAATTTGGTGAAAAAACTGTGTCCCGAATTTCAACCACCTAAATTAAAAGTTTTTGCGTTATCTTTCTAACAGATAGACAGACAAACATTTTCTGAAACTCAGGAAAATTTAAAAATGAAGATTCGTCAAAATCTCGAGTTTGAATATCTTGACGACTTTTTGAATCCTGACGAAAGTAAATAAGAAAGAATTTCAACAATGGAAATTATATATATGTGTGTGTGTGAAACATTTCCAAAAACTTGAAAATGAATAGAATGAGAAATCGTTAAAAAAAGAACAAACAAGATATGCAACTGAATATATAAATTTTCATCTATGCTAATATTCTAAATGTGAAAGTTTGGATGGATGTTTGTGACTCAATCACGCCAGAACGGAATCGGATGAGATTTAGCACAGAGATGGATGACAGTCAGGAATAGAACACAGGTTACTGATTATTCCAGTTAATTATGTAGTTTATTTTTTTTATTCATTAAAAACTAACTTTCGCGCCAAAAAGCTGAGGCCAAATCAAGCCAAAGATAAGTAAGGCCGCTCTTTTTTTCCCCCATCAGAGTTGAGGTGAGGCTTAGGAGTATTTCGGCCGATTATTTCAAACGATTCTATTAATTTTCTTTGTGTTTGGTGTATTTCAAACCAAATGGTGTTAATGAATCGGTCTTTCGGATTCATTCTGAAGCACTTTTAAATGAAAAGAAAACAGAATAAAGGAAAAAAAATTCTAATCTGCATCGCATTACCCCAACTGGCTTAGGAAAGTCAGACATGTGCGGTACGCCAACTGGCGTTGAAAGTTCGCCCGTGATTAGTGACAATTGTGTTTTTATTTAAATTAAAAGTTAATCTCCATCTCGATTAATAAATAAAATGGATTTGACCGGACTTGATTTGCTGTTTTGTTTTATTTTGAACATACAATGCAAATAATGTAAATAATAAATTTAGAAAAAAAATTTACATTGTCAATAAATTTACAATGTAATACAATGTAAATAATTGTTTTTATGTTAGTTGTGTGTTTTTGTTATTAAATTGTACTTATATTATATATTTTTATAATATGCTTATAGTTTTAAATTTATCGTTAGGTTTCATTTTTTTTATTTGTCATTATTTGACAGTTTTTCGTACATATACATCAAAATTTCCACGCTAGCAGAGTCGCAGGTAATAACTAGTAAATAATCTTGCAAAAAATGTTGAACCCTTGTAGATTTCAGATATTTATTAACAAAGAAGCCACTAATAACATAAAATAGATACAATGTTATTTGAATGTGACCCAAAAAAATCCATCACGTTCTCTACCAAACTCTGGAATGCAAAAAAATCTGCTAAAGAATCGTGACATTCATGATGGATGTGACGATCAAGTAAAATATAAACACGAATTTAAATAAGTGCACGCTAATAGGCAAGAAGATGTTAATTTCTTGAAAAAAATAAATCTCACGTTCAGGATTCATAATGTGATGGATGACTTCAGGGTTAAGTCACGTTAGTGACTCTCTCATTATGGGGTAAGTAACGAGCAATTTAAGGTTGCTCCATCATTACATTGTTAATAGGCGCTTGTATGCGGAGTTAATGATCGTCACTTTCACCCTTCATTAGTGTTTTCTTGACGTCTCAATTATGAGAACATGAGCGAGTAATGGCTGGTAAGGAGACGGGTTGAGTCAGAACCCATCTTTTTGGGAAAGGTCAACTGCATTTCTTGGGAAAACAATGATAGGGGGGACGAGGAAAAAAACTAGAAAGAGATGAGTAGAATTGATGTTTTTAGTTTCTTTAACCCCTTAACGGTCGCATCATTTTGAAGAAAAGGGTCATAAAAGTGCCTATTTTTTATTCAAGAAAATTATATAAAACTGAGTGTAGAGTTAAAAATAAATTAGATATCACTAAAAGCATTGCAAATGGACAGCCATCTGGTGTATATATTGAGAAATAAACATGATTCTGGGCATAAGAAATAGATTGTTTTGATATTTTTGGCGCATTACTTTTGAATACGCCAACCCTGAAATATCACGGGTGCGAGAAATAGAGGTAGAAATTTCACCCCGTCATTTTCATGGGAGCGTGGAGGAAGGGGTTAATTGACTTGTTGTATTAATGCATTTTTTAAATGTTGCCCAAGTTTCTTTGAAAACGGTTTTTATGATTTTAACTAAAAAATTCCCGGGCGATTTAATTTTAGAATACAGTTAGCACTTAAATGGATGAAAAAGTGGTGCAATTCTTACAATAAAACATTACGCAGAACAATGATATATATATATATATATATATATATATATATATGAATAAGGAGAATGACTGGTAAAGAGACGGGTTAAGTCAGAACCAATCTTTTTGTGAAAGGTCAACTGCATTTCTTGGGTTTAGTTTAATTTAGTTATATTAACGTCCCGTTTAAAGCAACACTGGGGCTATTTTGGGACGGACCTCGTCACTTTGAATCTCGGTCAGATGACGAGGACGACACCTGAAGTGGCACCCCCCCCCCTCTCCACACCACGCTATACCAGCGGGAGGACGTTTGGCCTGACAGATTTAACGTGCAAGAGACCCCCTCACACGACGGATCTTCGGTGGAATCGAATCTCGAAGCTGAAACCCTCCGGTTCCGAAGCCGAGACCTTACCACTGGGTCATCGCGGCCCTCGAGTTTCGTTGTAGACGGTTTTTATAATTTTAACTGTAAAATTCAAGGGCGATTTCCTTTTAGAATACAGTTAGCAATTAAATGGAAGAAAAAGTGGTGCAATTCCTACAATAAAACATTGCGCAGACAATTAGACATAGATATGAATAAGGAGAATTTATTTCATTCATCATTATATTCTATAACTTATTATAACTTAGTATGAAGAAAAATAGGAAAATTGGCATAACGATTTTGAGTAGAGTGTTAATCGTTTTTGTGTTAAATTTCTTTAAAGTTTACTGCAAATTTTCCTGTTTCTCAAAATATATTAAATGTATTTTTCATGTAATATATTTATAGTATTTTATATTATAATTGACAATGCATCTAAAAAACATGGTTGTTAAAAGTTTTAAAAAAATCCAATTTTAAAAATTTTTCTTCCGAGCGCAATCGGTTAAAATTAATCAATTTTTACAGCACTTACTCACTACGCATTTTGGGTGCGTATGATATTGTTACGAACGTGTAGTTTTGATTTCCCGCTCTGATACTGTCATCGTAAGGAAGAGAGATTTACAGTAATATGTATTGGATAATGAATGGGTGTGACGTCAGAGGTCCCAAGGCTTGGCGACCATTTGGCAACGAATTTGACGACTTTGGCGATAAAATTGAAAGTACACGAAACGTGAATTTTCCCGATCCTTCCACTAGGAGCCGAGATACATCGAGAATGCTCCTGATTGGTCCAGAAGATGTTAGCCCTGATTCCCGCCGGTATATATAAGCAGCCAGTCTGCAGTGATGTGAATCAAACTTTGGGAGCCAATAGACTGGAAGAATTCAAAAATATTAAAGAAATAATGCAGTTTTCAAAGAACTAAGAAATCTCCTTAAAGAATTCCCTGGACTGATAAAAGCAGCAAAACTAGATAGAGAAGCAAAAGATCCCGAATCTAGGAAACTTATCATCCTAAACGCACTTATGGAATAGTCTGCATCTCCCGTCTCGAGACACTGCATCCTGATTGGCCACACTGGAACAACCACTAATTCCACACCCTTAAAACGATTCTGATTGGACCCCCACCCTCCTACACCCCTGACCTGACAGGTTCTACCAGTTCGGGCTTTACTCAAGCTTCGGCACTCGAAGTACTAACATCTATTGCATCTTAACTAGAGTACCATGGTAATTTATTGAACGTCATGTCCTCCTAATTTATCAGATCGGGGATAAGCCCCTGCCGGGACTAGGCACCCCGTCAACCCTTCTCTGTAAGTGTGAATCAAGCGAGAAGCAGCACAGAGAAGAAAAAGGAAAGGAGAAGACCTGAAGAAGAATCAATCTAGGAATCAAGAAGAAGTGCGGTATTGGAGAGAAGCCGAAGCTGAACGGTCTGGTGCTCAACGAAGAAGACAAGAAGCGCGGCGGAATTAATCGAGAAGACCTGAACTGAGAGGTCTTGGAAGCAAAGTTCTGAACGGAGGACTGCTGTGTGTCATCATCTCCTATCACACCATACACACCCACTATACAAGGTAAAAAGAACCCGACGGATTTTTAGAATAGGTAGGAAATCCGTAACAATATACATTCATACGTTAAATGAAATGCTCATACCTGTATCCGTGCCGCTGAGATTCCGCCTCTTCCCGTGTATCATGTGATAAGAAGGGCCGTTTGTGTAGAGTAGCGTGGTGTAGGTGAGGTTGTCCTTGTTCGAGGTGCCGGCCACCCCTAAGATAGGGTTCCCTCTCTTCGGATAGCCGTTGACCGTCAGGACATGCGAGTGGTCAGCGGTCACCACGATGAGTGTGTCCTTGGAGGAAGTCATGTTGAGTGCCGCCTGCACGGCATCGGCCATTGATACCGTTTCGGACAGAGCACGTTTAGCGTTGTTAAGGTGATGGGCGTGGTCAATTCTCCCACCTGTTGGAATTAGAATGACAATGAGTTTTATGTTTTTTGTAACAATGGAAAAGGGTTTTCTAAAAGGCCGGTTACACGACCTATACTCCGTCTGCAGACGAGCCACGTGCTGCCCTTTGACCCCTCTTGCGGTTTTCTGGTCTCTTGGATGACCCGTCGACTTACCGACAATTTGTCGGTAAACTGCCCAGGCATCAAAGAGGGGTCGAAGGGGAAACGCATCCTCCTGGCTATGGGGGAGTGTGGTTCCCCAGTGGGTCAGAGGTCTGATTTATGACCAAATCTTTGAAACGGACGGTCTTAAGACTTTCACTCAAACTTTCTAATAAAGATGATATTCACAAAATCTTTATTTATGGACTGCTCTTCCAGTGCGTGAGCTCTGAAGAGCAGTCAAAGTGTGACCAATGACCAATAAGAAGTCAAGTCAATTTGATAGCAGAAGATCTGTAGAATTGACTTCATTCCACATCGGTCACACTTGTAGGAGGGGAAATTGGCTCAGAATAGAACCCGGGACCTTTGGGTCTGAAAGCCAGTAACATAACCACAGGGCAAAAGCATGCTCATGTTCCGTAGATGTTATCTGTCTTATTAATATATCACCACACACTCGTTTAACACAAAGATATCTTTTATTAAGTGACAGAGCTCCTTTATGTTACAGATGCCAAGTTATTTCAACAGTACTTCATATTTTAATTGAATGTCCTGGTTTTAATCTTCATCGTTTACATTTATTTTAACTGCTCCTCATTGGAGGCGAACGTCGTTAGGGAAAATGCTCACAAAAATACTTTTAAGTTTTTAAAAGCAACTGGCTTTTACCACTTCGTATAGACCTGTATCAATTGTTGCCAGAAACATCATGGCATTGTTCTATAGTTTCATCTTTGCACTTTATGCATCTTTGGTTCGAATATTTACTTTTTGAACTTTTTATACAGTTTTAGCTTTTAAATTTGACTATATGCATGGCGCCGTATAGCCGTTTTTTGGCTGTTGTGCCAGTAAACAATCCAATCTAATCCCAACATCTTTATTAGAAAATATTATTTCCTCCCCCAAAAATAGCGAACCTTGGGTGTAAAATATAATGCCTACATAGTATTGACATATTAAATTTTAAAAAATATTTTTTCGAATTCGTTTTTTTATAGAATTCACTGAGAGAAGGTTGATTGAAAAAAATTTCTCCCCTAATTGATCAAAAAGAAAAAAGATTTTATGAATACCAATTATTAGAATAATTTAGAACAAGGGTGGTCCACCGGTCAATACTGATCGACAGGTGGACATTTAGGGGTGAACGCCTTTACTAAGACCTAAGATACATATACTAAAAGATGCGTATTTATGTAGTAATAGCTGGTGCCCGGCTTGTTGCTGCCGCAGAAGAAATAATCTTGGAAACATCGTTTGAACTTTAAATTAACTGTCTTGTTTAGTTAGGAATGATGGAAATAATAGGATTTATTTTCGTGTTGGAAATGAATACATTCATGAAAATTGAATGACATATAAAGAAGAAGTTCAAATAATATTTCTTCTAATCTTTATTATTTTATTATTCAAGAGCTTTAAGGTAGGAGGTATTTTTGTTTGTTTCTCTGTCTTCAGCAGAAACAAATACATTTTTGACTCTCCAACTCGTGAACATCCATCATACAACTTGTTACGCAAAAAACATGGTTTCCTTAGGTTCAGTACACACATTTAAAGTGCAAGTAATAAGTAGTCAAAGTTTTATTGCAATCGGATGAGCGGCACGGCCGTGCATAACAGACATACAGACAAATATTTATTTTTAATTTTTATAGATAATGATACAGCTGAAATCAAAATATTAGAAAGCAGTCCTCAATTACCTTCCACCATTAAGAAAAATCCTTTGTTCGATTTTTGCAGCATGTTAATGGCTGCCTTCGTCATGTCTGTCAGAGAAGGCTCTTCCAAGTGGTCCTTCTTTTTATCCACTTCGAACTTCATGTGGTTGTGGTTGAAGAGGCCTGTAAAAGAGAAAACAATGTCAAACAACCTAATCTAACATCTGTTTTAACTCTATCTTCTTAAAAGTACTCCATTTACCTAAATAAAAATTCCACTGAAATTTCAGATAAGAGTTGAGATATCGGTCGGGTCGATCTAATGCCACTTGGTCGTAAATGACAGTAGCTCTTTCGAATGAAGGCAGAAGTGTGCGCGTTTCGTTGTGAACGAACACCGTTAAGGGGAAAGGACGACTTTTGCTCGAACACACACGACACGACCCTTTTGAGGGGGCTGTCGAACTCATTCATCC
>JAPMOQ010059770.1:701805-723278 GCA_026543055.1 Argiope trifasciata
AATACGTTCCGTACTCAAAATATATTCACGATATATTCCCAAAATATATGGGCTGCTCTTTAATGAGTAGATGTCTACTCATTAAAGAAAAGTCCATAAGTAAATAATTTTGAATACGTTCAGTACACAAAATGTATTCGCGATGTCTGCTCATTAAAGAGCGGCACATAAGTAAACATTATTGCCAGGACCAGACAGACGAATGCGTTCCGTACCCAACACGTAGTCGACGTTCCCTTTGTTGAGGGCGGCGAGCTCTGCGGCGGTCGTGATGTATTTGGCCCTGGCGTTCCGATTCTTCTTCTCCTTCAGCCAGTAATCGATGAGGTCCAGGCCGTCCAGCCGGGCGCCGGTCTTGTTCGCCACCGAGTCCATGTGCGTCACGGGCTTGAACTGTCTGCGGCCTCCCCCGAAAATCACCTGCAAGCAGAGAACGGCACGTTTAAGACCTTCCATTCATCATGTGAATAACGACATCACGTGATGTGAAACGTTTGAATCACGCACATGAGTTTGAAGTTCAATAATTTCAGCAATTGATATTTTATACAGTAAAAGCTCTTTATTCGCCGGGTATATGTTCCATAAATATGCCGAAACAGTGAATACGGAATGGTAATTTATATGGGACAAGCCGCCTTTGCTAGCAGCTGGTTCGCCATGAGTAATGCGTTCTAAAATTTTCAATTAAATCACATATTCATTAGCCTTGAAGTAATTCCGGGCATTGATTGGCCTGAAATTAATATTTTCTTTAAAGTGATGGACGGTAAGTTCTAAAAGAACACGTATTCCTAATAATATTCTTTAAGTTTTAACTATCGGTTATGCTTCCAAAACATTAAAAATGTTTTTTTCGGTGATGTTCCCAAAATATTAAGAAAGTTTTTTTAAGAAAGGGAAAAAGGGAAAAAAATTATTGAATTAATGATACAGATATTGCAAAAGATTATAGAAATATGCCATTAAATCAGGTTTACCGTAAATAAAGAAGATTTGTTGAATTAATTATTTAGATATTGCAAACGATGATAGAAACCTTTGTTTTGCATTTATTTTTTTAGAAAATATCACATTTTATATTTCTCTTATTTTATCCAGTCACGTGGTAAACAAAACATGGTTAAAATATTTCTTTAAAAATTCGTTAAAAATAGAAGCTTAAGTTTTACATAAAAAAAATGATACCATTAGAATGCTACTTTTTTAATATTTAAATTGATGTAAAAATCATGTTTGTGCGATAATATTTTCAGAAATTATAGCGGAAAAACGTTGAAAATTCGCTTCAATTTTAATTAATTCCAATTCTAATTAAAAATTCGAAAAAAGGGCTCCGAGGTGCACATTCTAGACCTCCAAGGTATACATGTACCAAATTTGGTAGCTGTAGGTCCAACGGTTTGGCCTGTAGAGCGCCAACGCACACACACAGTGAGCTTTATTATAAGTATAGATAGATTATAGGGGATACGCTCCTAGGTGACAAAATAAAAAACAAAACAAATATATAATAAATTATTATTTCCTGTCAATTCATTTTTCTTATTCTTATTTCCGGTGGTTTGTATAGCATTCAATCGAGTCGTCCATTCTGTATTCGTATAATTATCTCCAGTCTTTAATCATTACATTAAAATGGTTAAAAGAGTCTTTGAGATCTGCCTTCTTTGCGTCAAATTCAAATGAATCTTCAGAATGAGGAGAGTCAATTTTTATTTCTTAGTCGTTTGTTCTACCTTATTTCTTAGTCGTTAATTCTACAAATATACTTTATTCATTGAGTAATAAGGTTGCTTTCATTCTGTTTGTTTACATTCTCAAAAACACCGATCGCGGCGAAGGCGACTCATGTCAAAGTCCTCGGCGATATCATTTAACAATATACTTTAGGCAAAGTTGTAATATGTTCTATTGTACTTTTTTATTAGTCCATTGGACGGCATTTACAAAGGATATTGGGTTTGAATCCTTTTATTATGATGTATGTACTTATTGGAATAAAGAAATGTTTAGCCTCGAATATAGGAATTAGGTGGCATTTTTTTAATCCGCGAACAGTGAAAACGCGAATGAAGGAGCTTTTACTGTACTTCATAAAATCCTCGAAATAAATTGCGCTTTACAATCTTCTTAGAAAAACCAATGACACTTTTTACCAATAAAAGCATGTTTATCAAAACTTATTGGTCCTTCATAACAGTAAATAACAAATGTTTTTTAGAATATTTTTAGTACATCAGTGTGAGAGAATTACTCGGAACTCCATCAACAAACGAAACAGCAACATCACTAAGTAGATAATCATCACTATCTGGTATCATTTTGGATATTGCACGTGATGAGAAAGTTAATATGCAGGTAACATCATTAATCGCTGTTAGAAGTTAGCCGACGAAAGGAAAACGATGTAATGCGTGTAACCCGTGCAAAAATGCCATTTCCGTGTTTCTCGGAAGTGTAATTTGAACATTTCGTGTTTAGCCTGTAGCGTTCTGGCTGCATGCGAACGATAAAGTGCTGAGAACAATTTGTTTAATTTGGTTTGGAGTGGTTTTATGCAAATGGATTATAAGAGGTGTGGTCTATGGAATATATACAAGCTAACATTATAAATATTAACTGTAAGAATAATTCTAATCGGGTTTTTTTATAGAATTCACTGGGAAAAGGTTGATTGAAAAAATTTATCCTCTAATTGAACAAAAAAAAAAGATTTTAAGAATAACTATTAGATTAATTTAGAACAAGGGTGGTCCATCGGTCAATACCGATCGACAGGTGGACTGCCAAGACATTTTGGGGTGAATGCCTTTATTAAGACGTAAGATGCACATACTTAAAAAAGAAGCATATTTATGAAATACTAGCTGGTACTCGGCACTTTGCTGCCGCAGAAGAAATAATCCTGGAAACATCGTTTGAAATTTAAAATAATTGTCTTGCTTGATTATGAGTGATAAAAAGAGAGTATTTATTTTCTTATTGACAATGAATGCATTCGTTGAAATTGAGGGATATATAAAGGAGAAGTGTACTCATATACTCTCTAATAAGTTTGTTACCTCAGAGAACGAATTATATAGTATTTACACACAATAACAACGAAATATTAACTTTTGTTTTGAATTTAGTACCTATACTGCATGTGTTGTATATCCTTGGGGAGTCATTTGGTGATTAATTCTTGTTTAATAGATACGGTAAATAGATCTGAAAATATTTTTTTAAACTTTAGATTATTGTATTATGCCTATGACCATTCAACAACTGCAAGTAATAAATATTAAAAATTTCGTCGCAATCGGATGAGTGCACGACTGCGCATAACAGACATACAGACAAAACATTCATTTCTATTTATATAGTTTCAATTTGTCTCTTCGGGGAAACGAAGTTTTTCTCCTTCAAAGTGACATGATTTTAAAAGCACATTGTTCAGAAGCTAAGAATATCTTTTGTACTCTAATGGGCGTATCTAAATTTTTAAAAAGTTGCATTGAACCTTGTTCTTTGGTTCTACCTACCTGTGTGAATCAGCATTTCCAATTATAAATATGATTAAGACAACATATCGTTGCATATTTCTCAGATGACCGCTTAAATCCTTTACAAGATTAGCAGTTAGTAATTATATAACGATACAGCATTTAGCTAAAGTCTTCTAATAACTATAACGACGAGAACTATCTTTAGAAATGATGCATTATCTTTGAAACATTTGATGTGATGTGATTGATTTATTTTATGAAAATGATTTTATTTTTTAATGTGTTTTAAATTTATTTGATATTATATGCACCATTTGATGTTATTGTATTTGTGGCCATTATTAAGTTACTTACAGCTAGTTAATGTAAGGTTGAATTAATATCAGCGAGTTAATATTGGTTCAATGACTTAATGTTAGGTTAATTTATTTCTTTTATTTGCACTGATTCTCAAGAGCTTTATGTAATACATTTCTGGTTCATAAAATTTAATTAATGGGATTAAAATGCATTTAAACTAAAATTGCCGATAATAACATGTAATTTAACTGTTTTCTAACCGCGATTTATTGTCGAAAAGTATGAAAATAAAACATTGCAAAAACACTCATTTCTCTAGGATATCTTCATAATAAATTTAAAAACTTCTTTTAATCAAGGGAAGTGTGACGATTGCCGATATCTAGGCCCAAACTCGTGATCTTACGGTTCGTAGCCTGATAACATGACCACAAAACTGAAAGTGACCACTCAGTCTTGACGGTGTTATGAAGCATTCACTAGAATATCCCCCTCCAGTGAGAAGAGAGACGAACGATATTTTGTTGCTGCATTTTAGTAGTCATCTTATTGGCTGTTGAATTTTTAATGCGTCTTAACCCTTTTTTATTTATTGGCTGATTACTTATCGCCATTTTTTTATTTGCAGATTATTTATCAGTCTTTTTTATTTATTGAATGTTAATCTGTTTTTTTTATAATCTGCTCATTATTTATCAGTCTTTTTTATTTGCTGATCATTTATCTGTATTTTTATTATCTGCTGATTATTTATCAGTTTTTTTAATTGTCTGCTGATTATTTATCAGTCTTATTTTATTTACTGTTTATTAATCAGTTTGATTTATTTTTATTTCGCTGATTATTTATCAGTTTTTTTTGCTTTGGGTAGAGGGCGCCACTACAGTTGCACGAATGCTGTATATTTATTTTTATTTTCCTCATCCTAGATCGCCAATGTTGCTATTGGGGATAGCTAGACTCAAAATCTTACGGTTCGTAGCCTGATAACATGACCACAAGACTAAAAGCGATCACTCCATCTTGTGGTTGTTATCTAGCTTATAAAGCCTCCAATACAGGAATACATAAAAATGTGGCAAATCTGCTTAATAACTCAACGCTTGAATGGAAGTTTAAACTTAAGTTGAGAAGAAAAGATGAAATACCCTTAGATCTCTCCCCGGCAAGTCCTCCACCAGCTGCCTTGCGAGATCTTTGCATCGAGTGGCGTTCTTCGGCATCTTGGAGTCACTTTCCCAGTCCCTGTGAGGACTGTGGCCGTAGAGTGCTGCTGGAGTAGCATGAGTGACTCGAGTTGTAGTCACCAAACCTGTTGCTTTCCCTGAAAATATTAGATTTGAAATTAATATAAATGAAACAAATGTCTAATTTTTTTGGGGCAGATTTATAGCTGATTTCTAAACTGTTAGAGATAGGCATATTCTTCCAAATGGAAAAATACTCTAATTGCGATAAATAATCATATTTTATGAAAAATAATGTGCTGAAACTATTATAAAATCTGAATATTTTATATAATACTCATGCCTATTATTCGTTTCTTTTTATCAAAATATTTTCCAGACGCTAATATTTTAATCGAAAAAAGTTCATTTTTCTTGCTAACCGGTCGAGTTTAAAACTTCAGTATTTTAAGTGAATCAACAGCCATTTCCGTAGATGGGCTTTGAGTCGATGGCGAATTTTATTTGAAGTGACCATTGAAATGTTCTAATAGGATGATATTCAAAGCGTCACAACTCGGTTAGTTTAGGCTTCAGAAAAATTGTGATTTTTTGTTTTTGTTTAAAAGACTTCAAGATTTATCAAGAGAAAGATAGTTTCCGAAGAATTCAACATCTTTGTTTTCACTTTTCGTAGAATATAGCCACTTTGATGAAAGGAATGGGATTAAATTAGCAAGAAGAAAAAAACAAAGGAAATTAATCGCGCTCCATACAGCAAATAAATTTTTTAATGAATTGCTTTAACAAAAAAATTGTGAATATTTTTCTTCTACTTTTTTTTTTAAATTTCACCAACTACACTTTATAATTTTTAGCTTAAATAGTGTTCTGGATTAAAGATCAGAATAACTATTCTTTATTTTTTTGTATAAATGTTGTTTAGAATTTTATCCAAATCTCGGTTAATATAAGCATTTAAATAGAATAAAATTTGAAATTGTGGGTGTAATAGCAGATCTTTAATTTGAGTCATTGTACACGCCTGAAATATACAGTTATTCAAAATAATTGTACCTATTACAAGCATCTATAAATTCCTAGTAAACAACGACCAGAAGAAAATTTTGGAGCAATATAAAAGATATCCTAGAGTTTTTATATGCAAGAACCAACTTATGCATCTTCTCCCTATTTGTGATTACATAAGCGCAGTGCACGTCACATACTGAAGTATATTCGCAATCACTGATGCCTATTAGATAGAACATACCTATTTGACTCTATGCATGCCTGTTGAATTATGTCTTGTACCTAAAGTTAATAAGGGTATCGACTTTATATCGATATCTTCTTTATTTGAAACAGTGAAAGATGAATGTATAGAAATTATTAGCATGACAGAAAATTTTTACCCTGATAACCATGGAAAGTTACTTAGAGCCAAGGAAAAAAATGATGATGTCTTAAGTATTGTGCCCGTGTTATTTCGTTTTATTGTGTGTTTTCGTAAGACAACACTTTTAGCTGGGATTTTTTTTAACTTTTACAAACCGCTAAGTTTTAGCCTTTTGCTGTCAGTGGAACAGTGAGATAGAAAATAAACTTCACTCTCTCATACCACTTTTAAAATAGTGGCCTTCATTCGACAACAGAAACGCAGATAACAAGCTTACATATTGATTCTCCCATCTTTTACTTGGAGAACAACCGCCAATGTGTTGAATGTCTGTTCACTATATTTTGTTAGAACGCTCATGTTTAAATGCTTAGCGCTTGCGGTATTATAAAACGCCTGGAATCTCTTTATCAACTTTTCTAGGCAAAATTCCACAATCTTTTTGATTTTTTAAAAGTCCATACAGCTTTATTTCCTCATTTAAAATGTTTATTTAGAAAATATCATGTATGAGCATTATTAATAATATAAGTATAATGCTATGATTTTTTTCCCTTTGATTGACTTTTATACAAACCACCACCAAATCAGTGTAATGTCTTTTAATTAACCTTCCTAGCTTCGCATCTATTGCATTCCTTAGGATATATTGTAAAATGAAAAGATTTTGAAATCATTTTTATTGATATTAAATAAAATACAATTTGCTTTTTCTCAATCCTTTTACTTCTGATTCAGCACAGTGCAAATTCTATTTTGTTGTTGGATGTAAAACGAGCATCACCAAAGTTGCCTTCGTTTTACGCCTTGCATTCTTCGTTTGAAACCGAACCGACATGCAAAGAAAGAATTTGCACTACAAGTTGAGTAGCTGCAATTCTGAAAAAGGTTCATTTATACGCAATAAAATAATTGAAACAAGCCAGATTCTTACCTTCACTAGACTGATATGCATATGCATGTTTTTTTATTAAATTGAAAAAAAGGTATGGAAAGGAAACTGTGTAAACATAACTGTATTTGATTTCATTTTAGTAACTAATGACTAAAGGTTTTTGACGGCACTTTTGGCGGAATTGTACCAAAGCGAAGGTTGAATTCCGCCAAGGTCGAACCTGCGATGTTTGGGTTTGAAGTCCTGCAACTTATCCATTCGACAAAATCTGATGTCTAGCGGCTGTTACTGACTTATTAAGATGTCACCACAATGCTCCCCTACCAGTGAGTCTATAGAGACGAACGATTTTTTATAGCGTCAAGTGTGTTAGCGAAGAGAGTGTTTCGATACCGCCAAGATTTATGGCGACCGAAGAGAGTATTTCGGAACCGCCAAGAGTTATGGCTAGCGAAGAGAGATTCTACTGCGTAAAGTGAGTCTGACGACTTTGTGTTGGTTGCGTTTGTTGCGGGTAGATGGCACCCTGGCAGCTGTTTGAATGCTCACAGTCCGAGGTCACCCATTTGGCGGTGTTATTGGCGCAGTTGTGCCAATTTGTAGGGTGAATTCTGCCAAGGATCGAACCTGCTATGTTTAGTTTGAAGTCCAGTAACTTATCCATTCGACAAAAGTGTGCGCTAGTATCTAGTGGCTGTTACAGGCATATTAAGATGTCACCACAGGCTAATAGCATTGTATAATTGCACCCTACTGATAATTATAGAATGATATTTCGTGAAATATTTCGGTTACATCGTGGAATGAAATGGAAAATTTTTCCACTTCAACACATAAGTAATAACTCTTTAATTGTCTATACCTAGTTCCCCTTGATTTTATTCAAAAAACTGAGTTTGTCCGTTTCCATTCGTATTCTGATAACCGTAGACAATAAATCATGAATGAAAGAAGAAAGTCGGCATTACTTAGTGCTGGTAAGTTATATAGTTTGTTTCTACATGTGAATGTGGTAGGTGATAAAATTCAGTGTGTTGCCTAAAGGGATAGTTTCGATTGCTGAGTTCCCTATAAAAATGTAATTTAACTAATTGTTAAAAATTACTTCTCATCAATGGCAGATAAGCTATCAAGCCTACATACAACGTAAAAAAAAGTAATATACCATACAATCGTCAACATTTTAAAAGTAACCTATGAATATTTTCCAATAATATTTTTTTTAAAATTCATAACAAATAATCATACATTTACGGGATAAAAGCTAAAATTTAAGACAATAATAAGTTTTAATATAAATGATACTGAAGAAATTATAAATTAATTTTAACAATTATAAATAAATAAGGAATTTTAAAAAACATGTAAGCATTTATTCAATCGATTTCATTCATCTTTTATGACTCTCGACTCTTACCTGACTCTTGGGCCCAGTCTAAAATGGAGGTGAGTTCGTTTCCGAAAAGAGAGTCGCAGTCGTTGACCCTGGCTCGAGCAGACACTCCAATGGTCGCAGAATTCGTCTTGGTGCCGGTGAAAAGAGCCGTTGCCGTGGAAGCGGAGTCGGGTACTTGATGATTGACACTGTACGTCTGATCGTAAAAATTACATTGTGCAATTTATAAACATTTATAATAGTAACCTTAAATCAATTCAAACTGAAACGAAACAATATTATGAACAAAAACTGTCGTAAGCAAATTCTAAGTTACCTTATGTCAATCTAAAGGCCTTATTACACTGCGAAATATCTCATTAATCGGTCAAGCAAGTTTTTTGTCATCGACAACTTTTTATAACTAGCTTGAAAATGCCGACGATAGTAACGGAAATGTCGCCTGCAAACGAAATTCAACTAATCATGTGAAATTTAAAGTGACGTCACTTTTGTTGTTGTTTGCTACCGAAAAGTGCGGACGATATTTCGCTTTGTGATAAGGCCATAAGTTTTGAGGAAAATAATTTGTGTTGTTGTTTCTTATAGCTCTTGTCATTGGAAAAACCGTTGTGACGTAGACAGCAATTTGAGCCAATAGGGTGCGTCTCTTGATTTTTTTCAGAGGCGCTATCTAGGGCTGAGAGTACGACTTTGCCACTCACGCATTGCAACCCTTTTTACTGGGCGGTCTTTCATTCATGCTTTTTCATTCACTCAGCCACAGATCGTAATTTAGGCCTGAGTCAGAGGACGAACACCTCTGAAAGAGTTCCTCCAGGGGTATGACTCTCAACATGGAGGACTTTGTGACCACTACAGATTTATGCTTGCGTCAGTCACCACCACACACGGGAAATCTTCGGCTGGTGGATTCGAACTCGTAACCTAATGGACACGAGTTCAACACGTTACCAAACAGACTATCCCGGCTTAAATTATTTATATATTGGCTTAATTATTATGGGCAGCTCATCAGTCTTGGAGCGATAAGGCTACGAATGCTTTGGTGAACAATAGTTACGAAATACTGCTTTTTGGTCTGAATCTAGCATTTTTAATGTACCTGTTGTGCGATTTTTTGAATATAGTTAATGCTCAAGAGTCTGAAAAGTAGTTATGCATTTTAGAAATCTTTTCTCGATTAGTTAAAATTAAAATTTGAGAAAACTACAATTGCAGACACAAGATTACAATCAAATTTCATTGATTTAGGTCATTAGGTTTTCAAGTTACGATATTTCATTGTATGCGAAAATACAGTAGGACTCTCTCTTTTAACTCTTTGACGGTTGATTCAAAATTTGATATGGATCTACAATTCTGATGACAAACCTGTGCAACAAATTTTATTTGCTTAGCTCTTTAAATTTTGTCGTTATCCAGTTTAATTTCATTCAGACAGCCAGAAAGTTAGATTTTCTCTGAATAGATGTCGTACAAAATTTGTTAGAGATCTACAAATTTGATGATATCTTCATATCAAATTTCTTCTGCTCAGTTCATATCTTTTTGAGTAATTGAAAGTGTTCTTTGAGGAGATCTAAAAGTATCGGTTAGTCAAAATTTGAGATCAGATTTTTTAACAATTACGATTCTTTCTCTTCACTCGTTTCCTAACAAGAAAATAAGAATATCAATAATTAAAAGGTGAAAAAGTACTGTACTATAAAATTATTAAATATAAAAACATGGTTATTCTAGAAATGTAAGTTACAGTCAAACGGTCTCCATTTGGAAATTTCCAAATTGAATAAGCGGAATACATAGCATACATTTTTTCAAAGATTTAAATGTTATTTTTTTTTAAAACGGTAGTCAAATGAATAAATTTAGGTTAAGCAAAAGGAGTTTTCTATGGAAATAGAGCAAGAAATCTTCAATTGAAAAATGATAATAAAAACAGTGTCAGAATAATAATAATTATTATTTAAAAAAAGAATTACCACGTCTGGAATAAAGACAAGACAAAATTTTTAAAAAAATCTGTTAAAAAAATAGCCTTCAAATACCTTTCATTCAAATCATTTGGCAATATCAGTTCAATTTTAATAAACTTAAAAATCAAATTCTATTTATTGAATTTTAATGCCTCTTTATACACTCAAGTTAAAATCCATTGCGAATAATAATACATAAGAAACATATTCTGCTTTATCTTAATTTTTACTGATTTCATATAAACATGTCTAAAACCATCAGAGAAATAACAAAACTTTATAAATTCAAACGTCATTGTTACCGATTTATTTAATTAAAAATTAAATATCGTTTGCAAGAGATATTTTCATTATGAAAATATATACAATTTTTTTAGCTTAATTAGACAAATAGAATATTTTTTTTCTACCTTCGATAGGGAGACGTAAGGAATCTGTTAAAAAAAAATAGCCTTCAAATACCTATTATTCAAATCGTTTGGCAATGTCAGTTAAATTAATACACTTAAAAATCAAATTCTGTTATTTATTGAATTTTAATGCTTTTTATATACTCAAATCAAAATCCATTGCGAATAATTATACAAAAATAATAAGAATCATATTCTGCTTTGTCTAAATTTTTAATGGTTTCATATAAACATGTCTAAAATCATCAGAGAAATAACAAAGTTTTATAAATTCAAACGTCATTTTTATCGGTTTATTTAATTAAAAATTAAATATCATTTGCACGAGATCTTTTCATTATGAAATTCACTTAAAATAAAATACAATTATTTTAGTTTAATTAGACAAATACAATTTTTTTTTTTTTTTACCTTCGACAGGGCGACGTAGGGAAACTTTTCGAAACTGAGTTGACTGTCCTCTCCGGGTCGACCTTCACTTTGGCCTTGGTAAACTCGTGCGGCCATGACATTGCTCAAGCCCATTCCATCGCCAACGAAGATAATGAGGTTCTTGGCTATTCGCGTGTTTGGGACCACTCGCAAAGAATCCTGCAGGTCTTCTTGCCCCATTTCGAACCAGAAGGTTGGGGATTGTTCTGAAACAGAGTAACAGTTGTGCATCGTTGAACCTCTTGTAAAAGTTACAAAAGAGAAAAAAGCAATTTTATTTTTTCATTTTTACAATAGGTAATAAATGCAGTTATTACACGGCTTGGATGTTTAAGGTATCCGACTACGTTGAAAATACTGGTTATCGACCACAATAGCGACTTTTAAAAAAATTATTTCTCTTAGTTCAGACTTTCCAAAACGGTTTTTTTTTTTCTACGAAAAGGAAGGTCCTACCTTTTATCCAGGGAAATTTTAAGTAAAACATATTTTTCAGCTAAAATGTGTCTTTAATTCCAATTTTAATTTTCATTAAAATTCTCCACCGTTAACAGGGTATCTCAAAAACTAAGAGAGGTATTCATATAAAAATTTCAGCCAGTGTTTTAAATAATACGGGCAATGAAATTAACCAAAAGTTTTATTGTTGGTGAAATGCTTTTACATTTATTGGTGTTTTCAGAATCATTAAGCTGTGAATATGTGGAAAAAATGCATGTATACGTATCTTTTTGTCCATATCTTTTTTGTATCTCAAAATGTTTCTTAGATTTTAGTCCATTTCATTCATCATTGTATTCTATAACGTGTGCTTAAAAAAAAAAAAAAAAAAAGGATTGCTGCATTGCCATTTTGTGTAGAGTGTTAATCGTTTCGGTTAAATTTCAATAAAATTAACTACAAATTTTTCTATATCTGAATATATTATATTTCAAAATATTTCTTTTGTATTTTTAGTGTTTATAATTGACAACACATCTAAAAATCATAAATAGATTTTTTTTAAATCCATTAAATTTTTTTTTCCTTCGAACGTAGTCGGATACCTTAAATCTCGCAAGAATACTCAATAATAAAATTAGGTAATTCTTATCAACACAATTCTTTTTTTAATGTATTTAGATGAAATGAAAAAATAACGGTTGATTTGATTTTTCATTGAAATGGTCGAAAAATAAATGAATATAAAATGCTTCGATGAATCATCTTTTTATTCACCCACTTTATCTTTGCCCTATAATAAAGATTAATGCTTGTGTTGGCGCTCTACAAGTTAAACAGTTTGATCTACCACATTTGGCATATACACGATTTAAAGAGTGGAATAGTACATGGTAACATTTTTTAAAATTGAAATTTTAATTAATTAAAAAATTAAACAAAATTTTTGTGTTTCCCTCTTTATAATTCAAGAAATTATTGCAGTTATTTCAGATCATTAAGTGAGCACTTTTATCATTTAAGAACACAAATAAATTTTTAAAGGAAATAAAGTTAATCACTGCTTAAAAGAATATGTGGCCACATTTTTAGTGTTAGAAAGCGATCAAACGAAGGCGGAAAAGGTTAATCAAATCTATAATACTATAATACTATGATTGTTATGGCTGAAGACTTTGTTTCTTATAAAACCGATTTTTATTAGCAGCAAGAAAATGGAAGTATCCGCTACCTAACCATGGATGGAATTCTAATTCACAATCTTTCTTCGTTGCCAGTTCCTTTTACTTAATAACAAATTAATTAATTAGAAAGGGCAACAGGAAGTGGGAAATATGAGATAAAGGGCAACAGTGATATTTTTATTATTTTGACCATTTAGTTGCCCAGAGCAAAAGTTATTTCAATCTTAAGTAGACATAGAACATAATATAAACAATATTCTTTTTCACAACTTAATATTTTGTGAATAAAAAAAGTTTTAAAAAATTAATATTTCGAAATGAATTTCTTTGGAAAATCTATTTTAAAAATTAGTACTTAAAAGAACACAAAAACAAAATAAATTTCCTTTTTATGTTTTAATATTTCATGACAATCTCTGCTTGCAGACATAAATAAAGAATGAAGATCAAAGCAACATAATGAAAGAATAAAACATTAATTGAGAAATGATGAGACTTGATCGAATAACTTGTGAAGAAATATATTTAAAATAGGAAAAGATGCGAGTATTTGATTCTTAAGTTCCAGCAATTGTAAAAATGTGATAACAACTGAGTAAAATGATTTAAACTAAAAATGGAACAGAAACACAGCATAAGTAGAATCTTCTTCAGAGACGAACATGCTGAACATTTGAGATTAAAATATAAAGGCTTATATTTTAGTCCCAAATACCATAAAATATAAAATGCAGTAATAATCCTCAGTTTAGAAATCCATATTAAATAATATCTTTACTGTAATTTGTCACAGACAGCTTTTAATCCAAACTTGCATTATTAATAAAAGAAAATCAAATAATTTATTGATCATGTTTTAACATTTAGAAATGGATAGATCGTAAGAGCATTTTTGAATGTACAGGTTCATTTCGATTCTAAGTCAACCAAATTCACCAAAATACAAAATAATGGCAACTGTACCATAGTAGAATCTCAAAAAATATTTGTAAAGGCAAAATAATGTATTAAAATATTTTGAATTATACATTTATTTTTCCGTTCGCAAATAAATAAATAAAAAGCTACGGTTCTTAAATGTTTTGTTTATTTACATTTTACATTTGTTTATTTTTTATTCCATATACATCTTCAATAATAAATTCTTCCAAATGAAAAGAAACAGCACATTTATTTTTTTGCTATTCTTCCTTTTATTTTATATAGGCAGTAATCCAGGGGGGAACTCTTTTTCCCCCATCGAGCAAAAGAATTTTTATCCAAAGCTCATCAGACTTTTTATTCCCTCAATATATTTTAATTTAAAGGAAAAAAAATATAATAATGAAATTACATCCGTTTTTCTTTTTCTCTTTATTTGTTCAACCATAAATATATAAATATTCATACCCTAAACATTTTTTTATACCATAACAACAAACTTTTGGTTCACAATCGTTATTAAGAATATCCGTGACTTGTCTATTTTTGTAGATAAATAATAATCCTCATTTAAATTAATTATCTTCTACAACTGCACACATATACTCATTTATTTTGCATTGCAATAAATAGATATACATATTGATTATCGTAATTGAAAAGCTTAGATAGAGTAAAAAAGTATTAGCCGTAATTAAAGCAACAAAAAACCTTCGACAAAAAAAGGAAATCTTAGTATTTATGAAGTTTGTGTCGCTTAAGTATCTTCATCCTTTATTCCATAATTAAGTTTAAAAGCTAGATAATGACAGAATTAATTGAATTATCACGATTACTTTACACGCAAGCTGTTTCTATAATTAGAAGGGGGAAAAAAGGCTGATTTATGTTGCAGTTTTATTAAATCGAGAATAAATACTCTTCAGTTTATCTTCTATTTGAAAAAATAATAATAATCTGAGATTAAATTAATACTTCAACAGTGTATATTTATATGGAATTAACCAAAAACAGGGAAAAAATATGGTTAGAAAATAGACTCTTTACAAGAAAAAAACTAATAAAAGAAATTACATCAAATCGTTTGGAGATAATCGAAAATCGTTTGAAGATAATAAAACTCAAAGATTCAGAAACTTACGATTAAGTTTGGAAGAAATAATTTCCGTAATGGCCGGTGATTATTTCCATTTCCTCGTAAACACAGCATTACGCAGATATAAACAAATGCTTTTTGCTATGTTTTCACTTTCTTAATTGTGTTTTTCAATACATTGATTCTGCATTGTACCCGAAGGCCGTTTTCTAACAAGGTAAGTGCTAAAGACATCTGCGCTGCAAGTAAATTTTAATGACTCTTGTAAACGATATGTTTTTATTCTATGGTTTATGTTGATGTGAGGAAAATCGAATAATATATTTTCTTTTCTTTTTTTCTTTTTTTTTTTGCCTTTTTATTTCTCACTTTCTCTTTATCTTAGATGTTGCTTAAACTGTTCAAAGCATCAAGGGCAATGAACCGCTTAGTTTCTCACGGTCGAATTTCGAAACTGTGATTACTGTGAGAAATTGCCAATAGATCCTTAACCTTGTTCTTGTTTAGAAATCAAATATCGATTTCTAATGGATTGTAAACTTCTCTAAACTTCAGGCGAAAAATGTATTACTCCATTATCTGTTTTTGAAAAATTTTGCTCCCTCAAGAAATAAGAAATCGGCGTCCATTTTTTTATTTGAAAAGTTCATTTAATCGATCTAAAATTCGATTTGCCTATGATCGTGAAATGAATTTTTTGAAACAGAAAACAGGATAGAATGAAAGAAAGAAAATTTTGAACAGTATAGATTATTTGAATTAGATTCTATTTCTAAAGCAAATTACAAAAACATTTCTGTTTTGGTTGATGAATTAGATTATTATGAGTAATACTTTTTAAAAGCAAAAAAAAAAAAAAAGAAAGAAAAGAAAGAAAGAAAGAAAAGGCTGTCGAATCTAGAGCTGATAAAATCGTCTGATATTTTATTGTGACATCATGAAATTCTGTGTCTAAAATAACAAGTAGGTTTTAAATAATATTTTCTTTATATATATTTTTGTTTTACAAATTTTTAAGATTACTGAATACAGATGATTACTTAAAACATCAAATTTATAACAGTTTTTCAGCGCTTTTGAATTTGGATGATTTACTTCTCAGTTACTGAATTTTACTTTAAATTATGATAAATATAATTAATTGCTATTTTTGATTTTTAACAATATTTTTGTTAAATAAAACCAATAATTAAAATTCCTTACCTAATAATTTATTATTAGTTCATTTTAAAATCAATTAGTTAAAATGTAGGTTATATGTTATATGTAATTTGTATGCCTTGATAATATATAAAAATAAAGTTTTATAAAGTTTAAATAAAGAGACAATAGAATTGTTTAAAATATGGTTCTGAGTATGTAATGTAACATTTCGAAGTACATTCTTTTCCTTTTGTAATCCTTTTTTTTATTTTAAAATAATTCTTTTGTAAAAAGCTGTAGATCCACAGACTGCAAATGCTGATTATAAATAATACGAATTCATATTATTTCGGAGTGAAAAATTTGCTCGTGTCAAGGCGTGCTCTGAATTCCTGTTATTAAAATTTATGGCTAATAACAATATAGAATTATTCCCATGCTTTAATCTGAAAGTTAATACCTCCCAAGAAGATATTAAATTGCCAAACTCTTCTTAACAATTTGTCTTTGTATGAGTATAAGTTGACTTAAAGGTCAAAAACTAATTCTTGGCACCTATTATTTTATCAACATGTACTGGCAAGCATTACAGTAAGATGTACTGTAAAAATTAAGAAGTAAAAATGAATAGTTTTCACCGTCTTCGTGAGTAAGACATTAAAAAAATTGCTTTCGCGTGATTTTTTACCTTGCAACCAGAATTTCTAATAATACACTTCGCAAGTTTAACTGGATCGCTCTCTCGTTGTCTACAGATTTATAGGTGTCTGTATTTCTGAGGTGTTATTTTCTATTCAGAGTCATTATTAACATATAAGAATAGAAGAAAACTATGTGCAAATTTATTACTTTTTCCCTATTGTTAATGGACAAAAGGGAAAGAATCAAAATACTGTGTGATCGGAGGCAACTAATGTGACTTCACAGCTGCATGACAAACACATTTGTGCATGTTATATAAGATCTATATGCTATGCTGGGATATCATGTATATATTATTTCTACAAAATGCAGAATGGATATTTATTAAATAGGGCATTTGATTTCTCAGTCCGTTATTAATGATTATTCAAATCTGTTTCAAAACGTTGTTTTAATTGTCAGACATATTAAGAAAATATATTTAAATTATAAAATTAATGTATTTGTTTTACTACTATGAGAAATTTGGATATAATCCATGCACTTTTAGTGTAAAGCTCATTATTTAAATAAAATTATTAAAAAAGACATAAATTATGACATAATTGTTTATAAATTCAATTCATGCCTGCCTTTCAAAATATTTCCGCTTCCCAAAATCATATATCAGTAATTCTACCAATATTTCTCTTTAGATACCCCCGCCCCCCAAATGAAGCTTTATCCAAGCAATTTTGTTAGTTATAATTTTTAAACTGCGGAATTTATTTTGATTTAATAAGAGAATATAAAAGTTTATATACTTTTATTAAATAGTATTATATAAAAGTTTCTATACTTTCCCTTCAGTGACTTTAATATGAGATTTTAGATAGAAATTTCTTTTCTGATGATCGATTTAGGAAAGGCAATGTTAGGTATCTTTAAGAGAAATGCTGTAAACAATAGTGATTTTTATATTTTCCCTTAAAGTTTGAGAATATGCTGAATTTAGCAGTTTTCTAAGGGAAAGAATTAATTAAATAAAAAGGTGTGAATCGGATCAGGTTATAAGAAAATATTTTAGAATGAAGTTAAAATAAGATACAAATTAGGAAACTAATTAGGATTTAAATTAAATTATCATTACATATATTAGAGATATCATTACATATATTTGAGCATATCTCTTAAGTTAGATATCATACATTGCATGTAGAGATAAGCATGGAAAGAGAATATTTAGTAAGAATAAAGGTTCCTTTTATTTGTTAACATTGGCAGCTTATAAATCATTCTTTCAGACTTTCTATAAAGAAGTAATATTATAAGACACCATTAATTATTTAAATTGGCGCCCTGTGTAATATCTCTTTAATGAAAATCAAACTACGAAACCTTGTTTTAAATAAGGTTTCAACGACATTCATAAATAATTCATACTGATGTGCTCTTTAATATATAAACTTATTATTCAAGCTAATCTTGCTAAAAGCAGAAATGACAAAAACACGATGATTTCAAAAACATCTGCTCCAACGGTTATTTATAAACCATATCCAATTGTTTGTTGAGATTAAAAGATTTGGTTGTTGAATGATTCTAGTAATCTTCAAATCCCAAACTGAATGACCGATAAAAAAAACCATTATTCAAACAAAAAATTTTGAAATGAAAATAAATGTTGAATTTTGAAAAATTATCCAATGTTTGTCTTAGTAGGTAATAGTCCTCGTTAATATGGCAAGATTTTAAAGATGAAATCAAGGGATAGAGTTAAAGGATTATTGAAATCGTGCAAGAATACAATGTAGATAGTTCAATTGTAGATTTAAGTGGGTTAAGCTCAAAATACCTTCCTAATAGAGGGTTAGCTGAAAACTTCACAAAGAGTTGCACTTTCGTAGATAACTCTTTATTGTTTAAAATTTTGAAATTAATTCTTTTATTCCTACTAGCTTTCTACCTCTAATTTTTTAAATCCTTATTTATAACTTTATAGTACTTTTTTCCATTCATGAGTTAAAAAAATATAAAAAACATAAAATAGGAATAACAAATGTAACATAAATTTAAAAAAAAAACAGAATTAAATTAATGGGAAGTTCTCGTTTGTTTTCCTTATACACGTTCTATAGAGAAAGCATTATAATCGACACACAATTCGGGATTGTTTGAAGACATTTTTGAAAATTCTTGAAGTTTCTTAAGCAAGTTGTGTTGTTACTTATAACACTTGTCATTGAGCTGTTTAAGCCGCTATATTTAGCTTTTATTGTTTCAGTAACACCATCTAGGGCCAAGGGGACGACTTAGTTATTCATGCGTCAGAACATTTTTTACGAAGCGGACATCATTCATATATTTCATTAATAGATCGTGGGATTAATAATTAATAGATTAGGGAGTGTGGACTAGAAAGTCTACAAAATAGAAGAAAAGTAAATAGGATTAAATTTACGAACAAAATATGTAGTCTCTCTCCTGAACATATTTCCCGCCTTTAAAGAGTGGAATAATAAGTCAAGACTGAAACGATCTTCACCCATGCAATATGATAGAGATATCAGGGCAAGTGTTGGCCTTGAACACAACAAATGGGCTATTTTTCAAGAACCCGTCTCTTTCAAAAAGCTTCCAATGAACACCAGCGTTCACATTGACCTTTTGGAGCCATGCAACAAAAATGAACAAAAGGACATCAAAAAGGGACTCAATGCAATAGAACAATATCCAAAAAGAGACTTTGTACATGCATACACGGATGGCTCCTCTGACAAAACAACGGGGGTGCTGGTGTGTTTTTAACTACCTCGGATGGTAACTCTCACCAGGGCAAATATGGTGCCGGAAACGTTGCCTCTAACTTCATCTGTGAGCTGAGGGCAATTCTGGTGGCACTTAATATCTATAAGGCCCTTCCCGCTTCCAAGCAGGCAAAAGGCCTAGTAATCTTTTGTGACTCAAAGGCCGCCCTCCAAACAATTCTAAAAGGATATTCTTCTTACACCCAAGAAATCATCTCTTGTCTTCAAGATCTTCAGGTTATTAACAAGACATGTGACCTCCAGTGGATTCCAGCACACGTTGATATAGAAGAAAATGAAACTGCGGATAGATTGGCCAAGGAGGGCAGAGACCTCAACTCTAGCTGCTCTGATGTTTCTCTTCAAGATGCGAATGCAGTGGCCAGATATAAACTTAGAGAAAAATCCTTTCAGGCCAAACATCTTCTCTCTGAAATAACTGCGAACAGATCTACTATTAAAACCATAACTAGGCTGAGAACCGGACACCACAGGGGTATGAAGATCGATGGAGAGGGCATGAAGATCTCTAGAAGCTGTGATCATTGTCCTGATACACAGCTTACGCCTACTCACATCCACGAGTGTCCGGCTATGAGCGCCAGCCTGAGAAAGATTGGTGTACTGCCAACTATGATAGATCCGTATGGAGACAACATCAAGCAAGTCGCAGAAGAAATTTTCAAAATTCATGGACATATTTAGTTTCGACTCTCATGGACACGACAAAAAAATTTATAGATCGTAATTTAGATCTGGATCAGATAACGATATTCTCTGATCTAGTGCCCTCAGTGGTATTGTCTCGACATGGAGGATTTTGGACCACGACAGATATATGAGTGCACCAGCCATTTTATACATGGAGAGTCGTCGGCCAGCGGGGTTTGATCTCACTACTCAACGCTCTATCAACAAGGCCATCCTGGCTTTTCAGTAAAGTTTTGTGTAGATATGTTTTATAATGAAAATCTTTTTACAGTTTTTTAGCATTTTATCTCTTTTATTACGTCTATATATTTTATTACGTTTCCAAAAATCTTTCGCTTACTAGTTGACATATTTTGCATCCAACATTTTTTATTTTGAATTTGCCGATTAATCCTAGCAATCTAACCAATCAATTTTGCCAGTACATTTTTATATTTCACTTTTTGTAGTTCTCATGTTTTTAGAATTTCATCTTTTTTCTCATCAACAAATAGTTTAACACCTTGATCATATTTATCTATCATATGCTTAGCGCAGTGTAGTTACACATGGTTCTTGAACAACAACAATAAAAACATCAGAATCAATCAATCAACCAACGATAAGATATTTTAAATAAATCAATCAAATGTAGCCTTTTCGCTATATTTTTAAAGTTATAAGCAGAGCGCTTTTCGATTAAGAACTTTTGAGTTTCAAAATTTATAGATGACACGAAGAATAATTCGACGTCTCGGTTTAATAGCGGGATAAACTTATTAATATCAATTCGCGAGTAAACTTACGATGCGTTTGGAGATTGATATTAATACATGCTAATCCTCAAACTACATTTGGAGATTAAACAGACTACTAATCCAGTCTCTTAGGAGTTGAGAAGTTAGTTTAACTCCACTTCGCTAATCTTTAAATACCACTGGAGGATTAGTGCTTGAGTTTGAAAACTTGGTGTACGTAGAAGAGGAAATGAAAGTATATGTATAAAACGAGTGATTTCTTTAATATAAAACGAAAACATCTTTCAATAAAATATTCTGTGCAAAACAGAATATAAAAATAGAGATTTCTGATTGTTTGTGTT
>JAPMOQ010059770.1:726002-782212 GCA_026543055.1 Argiope trifasciata
CATTAAGTCCGGATTTCAATGCATATCCTGTCTAAATTCAATCAGGTTTACCGTAAAGAAGATTTATTGAATTAATTATTTAGATATTGCAAACGATCATAGAATCCTTTGCTTTGCCTTTATTTGTTTAGAAAATATCACATTTTATATTTCTTTTATTTTATCCAGTCATATGCTAAAAGTTGCATTTCTTTAGATTTATTTTGCGATGATGGTTTTTTATATGCGAACTTCCGGCATTCTTTTATTTTATCCAGTCACGTGATAAAAACATGGTTAAAATATTTATTTAAAAATTCTTTAAAAATAGAAGCTTACGTTATAAATTAAAAACCTGATACCGTTAGAAAGCTAATTTTTTTATCTTTAAATTGATATAAAAATCTTGCTTGTGCAATTATATTTTCGGAAGTTATAGCGGAAAAAAGTGGAAATTTCGCTTAAATTTTAATTCAAATTCTAATTAAAAATTCGAAAAAAGGGCTTCAAGGTGCGCATTCCGGACCTCCAAGGTATGCATGTACCAAATTTGGTAGCTGTAGGTCCAACGGTCTGGCCTGTAGAGCTCCAACACACATACATATTGAGCTTTATTATAAGTATAGATATAGAAGACACAAAGCCTATATATATATTTTAATTTTGGATAAAACCAAGGGAAAATAAGTTTCACTATTAATAACGATTATTACATTTACTATAAACCTCAGGTGGAATTTTTTTTAAAAAAATTGGTACTAGAGAAGTTTTTTCTTGATTTCATAAAACTTGGAAATTGACATAGTAGGTAATGCTTTTATTTGAATGATGTTGTGATAAGTAATTAAACTATAAATTCTAAAGAGGAGTAAGATATTCTTTTTTTGCAGAATTTTTTTAAGAGTATAAAGTGATCTTTGAAATTTCCTTTTTTTAAAAATATCTTTTACTACCTAATATAAAATTGCCCAACTTTATATAGGTAGACAATCAGCTTCAATGGCCAGATCATACATATTATCATCATTTTTTTTAAAAATTTGGTGGTGGAAAGTTTGTTTTTTCTTGATTTTATAAAATTCGGAAATTGACATAGAGAATGCTGTTCATGTAACGATTTTGTGATAAATAATTAAACTATAAATTCTGGCAAGTAGTAAGATATTCTTTTTTGCAGAATTTTTTTAAGAATATAAAAGAAACTTTGAAATTTCTTTTTTTTTAATCACTTTTACTACCTTATATAAAATTACCTAACTTTATATAGATAGACAATCAGCTTCACAAGCCAGAACAGACTATCATCACTTAGCCTTTACACATAAAAACTTTCTTATTCGCGCAAAAACCTTGAAAAGTTTTCTTTAAAAAATTCCTTCACTGATTTTTATCTTAAAATGCAGTTGATAAAAGAATAATAATAACGATTACAAAAAGAACATTGCCGGATATATGCATAACAAATTCCAAGCCTCATCAGATAAATTGTAGAACAGCAGCTGCTTCAGTTTTACGCTATACAAGAACAAACGGGTTATTTATTTTGTATTGTTGTGTTTCATTTTTAAGCCGTTAAGTGTGAAACAAAACTAAAAGATTGGGGAGCGGTTCTGTTGCTTCGATAGGAATAACAATTTACGGAATCTATCTCGTCGATCTCTTCCACGAACAATGGAACGATTCGAATTTCAAGGTCACCTGGAACAGTAGTAGTTTAAAAAAATTGACCTGACAGTGTTCTGTTTTATTCTGTGAAACTTGAAAGTGATCTCGATAGTCTATATTATGATAGGGCAAAAAGGGATTACAAATTCGTGTGTATCAAGCATGACGGATGGTACCAGTTATCGTGTAAACTCAGTTACTGCAATTTGGTCGTGAGTTTAAGAATGGCGGAAGGAGGGGGAAAGGAAAGTCAAATGGTTAATTTTAGGATTTGAAAATTCGTAATAAAATACCAGTATTTGCTAAGTATAGAATAGATGTGGTAGAAGATATTAAAACTAAACTCAAAAATATATAAAGAATACATAGTATAATTAACAATTAAATTGACGGCAAGTTAACATTTTTCTGATAATCATATTGCTCTCACCGTTTTATTTTATTTGTCAGAATGAAAATATTTTATAATGTCTTTGAATAACTTTAGATGAACCACGATAAGTCCATTTATTATTTTAATAATAATATTTTGTAAAATGTATCAATATTTCTTAATTAATTATTTTGCATTGTATTATCTTTATATGGATTTATGAAACTAGACGCCTTTTTCAGCGAGATTTTCGAACAGATGATCGAATTTATTATTAATGTGAAATATATATTTTTAAATTATCTCGTTTTTTCATAAGACCTAAAAACACGAATTAAATTGAATCAATCGAAACGCATGCAAATTTGCATACAATGGAATAAAAGCAGAAATGAAAACAATATCTTGGAATAAATATATAAAAGAACCAAGTTCTTCTGTTCTAATTTTACCATTCACAAACGCACATGTTTGACTGCTCTAGTGAATAAGTTAAAATTTCATAACATTTAAAATTGTTACAGATTGTGTTTTACGTTAAAAAACTATTAAAAGGAAAGGAAGCATAGTACTATGATGTTAATATTTTCAGTTATAAAAATTATTTAGAATTTCAGCAAATATAGAATTCTATTTTTTTATTATAATATTATTCTATTTTTTTCTTCAGTCATCTTTATTTGATGGCCTTTAAATAAAAATAAATTTAAAATCTTATAAATGACGTTAAGCACTAAGTTTTTTTTCTTTTAAGAAGCTTTTATTCATTCCAAAAATAATTTACAATTGTTGAAAAATTCACATTTTTTTTATCGAAGTTCCAGTTCACTGTACGAAATAAATCCTCCATCTCGATTCCGAAATATAAGTACTTCCATTTTTATATTCTTATCGAAATATGAATTATGAAATACTATGCTTCAACAGTTGTATAAATGGGTCTTAAAGTTTCTTTACAATTTCCATTTCGACCACCAAAAGAAAAAAAAATCTGGATTTTACTTTGTGGCTGAATAGGTTGAAAATGCGTATTTACATAATCAAAACTTCAAGTCGCTGTGTTGGAAGCAGCTTTACGAAGAAATCGTTTGGTCTATGGCGCAGAAAAAGATGACATTTACATTTATATAACTTTTCGAAGAAGATCCGGGTCAAAGTGTAAAGTTCTTTATGGAAAATATATCGCCCTTGTCACCAAGAAAAATAAACTAGCAATGCATTCTAGCAGAATAAATTGTTCCAACTGAAGAACAATAGAACACTTCACTATATTTAAAGTGTATTTATGCACTTTTTTTATGGTTTACATTGGAAGTCATTTTTATGATAACCGTGAGATTAGAGCTTCGATCCCAGATTTTCGATAGGAAAGAAAAAGGAAAGAAACAGGGAATGTGGTCGTAAAAGATCAAATTTTGGAATAACGTCTTTTTTATGTGTGCTGAAATATTATTTCATAGGAAAAATATATTATTAGGCCAAGGATACACTTGGAGATTTTCTGACCAAAAATTTTAGCACCAAATCAAGGAAAAACTGAAGAAAATCTTTTGTAGGTATTTTGGAATAGAAAATAGGGTCATCCCTCTTAGGACCCTTATGTAATGTGCATCTGGAGACCTATTTTTATCCATTTTAATTTCCTATACATTTAAAATTTATTTTAATTCTTTATGTGAGCAGTTTTATATTGCAGTTAAATTATGACAGACAAAACATTTAGTCTGGTTCTTTTGAAAGAATTGGCTTCAATATTTTACATATTAAAAAAAATTCTACAATTAAATTTTAAAGGAAAAAAATTAAAAATAAATTCTGAGTGCAATTAAAATACTAGTTAATTGTATGTAAAATTGTACATTTTTAATTTGAAAAGTAACATATTTCTTTTAAAGTTTTTTAAATATCATAATCTGAAATTTTAAAAAGATAATTAATTAGGAATATTTGAATAATATTCTAACATTAAAAAATGAGTTTGAATAAGTTTGAATACAGATTAAAAAAAACTATAAAAGTGGTCTTTTTTTAAAAAAAACAAATTGCAATTAAACAATAGAAATTTCGAGGCTTCTAAAATTTTATCCTTTTACCGATACTGACAGAACCTATCAAGAAGTTGTAGAATACTTGCTAAGACGGCGAGAAATTATGGTACCAAAAAATTACAAAACAAATACAAACAATGACTTACATTAGTAGTTAATAAAAAAAGAAGAAAATGCAAAAGTTTCACATTTGAAAACTATACAAATATTCTAAAGATCGAAAAAGGGAAAGCAAATACCAGTGAACAGATTAACAATTCTTACAACAATATCGAATCAAAATACTAATTTATCAAATTATAAAGTAGATACAATCAAATAAATAATCACTTGAATGACTAATCAAAATCTAATATTTAAAATTAGAATATACTATACATTTTAAAAATAATCGCTTGAGTTCTGATTGGGAAAAATACCATGCATGTTGCCAAATCATATAGCTAAGTAATGCATTTTCTAACAGCCAAGTAATAAAATTATATAATTAGATTTTAAAAGAACCCAAAATTCTTCGCAATATCAAAAAAAATCAAAATCAAATTCTTCGACAAACCTCCTTTATCAGAAAGCAGATGCAATTTAAAATTCAGAAATTTTATTTCACAATCTTTAGGCCACAAACATTATTAACTGAACTTTTAAACCATGCGTTTTTGTTTGGAGCATTAGATATATATAAATGAAATTTTCTAAATAAAATTACAGTTAAATCAACTTGTGAGTCACATTTTCAATTTGGTGTATTGTTCTGTTTAAAATGATATAAGTTTGGAACAAATGAACCTTAATATTTTAAAAAACATATTACACTTCATCTTTATGCTAATGAGATTTTAAAATACTAATGAAGTCTAATTTCAATACCTCCAGATAGAAAAAGATTGTATGCCATTATTTTTTCTCCTGATGGAAGGTCAATAATTTCAGCTTATCACTTTCATGTCTTGATTTAAATGTAAAATTCATATTTGCATTTGGTATCAAGTATTATTTTCTTAAAAAACACTTTGTCTGCAAAAAAAATCAATAAAATACTACAAACGTACAAAACCAGATATGATTATCTTTTAACAAAATCACTTAAGTTAGCCAAAAACAAGGTCATTTATGTAACGCATGGCTGAAAATAATGATTAGAATCAGATTATGACAACGAGTTTGATTGATTAGGTTCTTAACAGAACAGCTATCTATGTGCAAACAGAATACTCTAAGATTGAAACTTAAAATAAGACTCTTCTGAGTCTTATTTTAAGTTTCAATCTTATTTAAGTTTCAATTAACAGGTGCTCTCTTTTTTCTAAAAGAGAGCACCTGTCATAGTATTTGTATTTGGTGTTTAACAAAGCAAACGATAATTAGATTTTATCTTTTATTTTTAATCTTTTGCGGAAATTAAATTCAATTAGTTTCATAGCTCATGCAAAAAGTGATTGGCATTATGAAATATTTCTATTCAGATATGTGATCCAAGTATTCATGTTATTGGAATTAAATGGGAGTCTGCAATTAAATCATGAACCATTATTTTTTCAAGAATCTTGTCACATTTTTAGGAACTAATTTTATAACAAATTGGTTGATTGTAATCAGTTTTTTTTTTATATTCCTAACTTTTTTAATTGTAAGAATGTTATGACAAAAAGTTACGAATAATAATTAAAATAATACCAAAAAATGTTTTAAAATTGATCTTTTAACTTAATGTTCTACTAAGCATTCATAATATAAATATACAAACATAAATTAAATTTAAAAAAATAAATTTTCAAAAGTTAGCATAGTAAAATAAATTCTTGCTTAATCATAATCTAACTATCGAATTTTTAATGATTAAATTGGAACTTCAACATACTCTCTTTTTTTTGGCTTCTTTAGACGTAAATTATATGAAAAATGCTTACATTTGCAACTTTAAATGTGTAAACCTTTCAAATTACAGCACTACACTTAACTTTCATGGTTCAAGAAGTAAATTTAGAAAAAAATTAAATCACAATCCTGCAAACAATCAATTATATTTTGCGATCAATGAAACGGATTTCAAATACATTTTCTTGTATTCTTGATGTGCATTGTATATTCTGCCTAATTTTATAACTCCTAAAATCAAATTGGTACTCAACTTTTCAATATCCAGTCCAGTATATTATGCATATAATTCAGTTTAGTTTTTTTTATGTATCAAACAAGCCATAAGGAAGTGCAGGTCGATAGAATGAAATAAAAAAATGAATGAACCAAATTTTGAAAATGCATATTCAATGAACCGGCAAAATTTCATTTAACTAATGGAAAACTTCCGTATCCGGTATGCATTATTACATTTTTATGTAAAAAGATGTTTATTTTTTTCTTTTAATGAAATCGAAAATAAATTTTGATGTATATATTTCAAACCATATACATTGTTATGAAAAAAAGCATATCACTTCAATCTCATTTAGATAAGAATAACGATTTTATGCTTGTTTCGAATTCTTATCAGTTTTCAGAAAATTCTGAAGTAGAAACAATCAGAAGCAGCTGTTTCTAAATTTCTTCTTTGTTATAATAACGGCAGACGATATCTAGTATACATATTTCAATAAATAACATCACGTGATAAATGTATTGTTAGGTAGAATGAAAGAAAAAGAATGCATTTCCGTTGTTTCTTCTAAAACCTTTAATTCATAGAATGAATTATGATAAGGAAATTTGTAATTGTTCTCGACAGCATTGTTGAATCAGGATAATTTTAATTGTCATGTCGAGATTTTAAAAGCATAAATGAAAACCTGAATGGATTGCTACAATGGTCGATCTGTTTACAATCGAAGTCACATCTTCCTGAAATTTATAAAGTTTTTAATGTGTGAAGAAAGATGGACGTTCTATAAAATATTTTTGACAGATCTATTTTATGGTCTGTTTGATCATTGTATATTGCGTAGTAATAATAACTTATGTTAGAAATAAATCTCCATTCTTCATTTTATTCTAATATTTCGGGATAATTGTGCTCATATAATACATGAGCATACAAAAGAAAAAGGGCAATTAATTTTCCGCTTAAGAATCATCCAGTACTTATCTCGATATAATTTTAAATAAATATTCAGATATTTTGAAAAATAAGGATACTATTAGCACAGAATCATTCAAAAATTGCTAAATAACCAAAAAACAACCCAAAAAATGCAGTGCTATAAAAATTGTCGATTAACTTTTATTTGGAAACAGTTTTTCTTTCAGTCTCCTTTATATTATATATATTCTTAATAATATTACTTTTCAACAATGTTAACAAAAATCAATGTCACGATAGCCTTGTGGGCCAAGGTCTACAGTGTCCAAATCTGCTTTCATGATAGAGAGCCCTAGGGTGTAAGATATATATGTCCCAGTTAGGTGGTTAGCTTAATGCGTAACTTCCAGTGTTTAGTTCTCAAGCGTGCTTGGTCCTTAGTTTATAGACCCACTGATGGGATGAAAGGCTGAGCCGACCTTGCCCAGTCCGAGGATCGAACTTCGGAATTGTGTATTGGGAACACGCCACTACGCCACCTGAATTCTTTCAACAATATTACTCAGAATATGAATTATAAATAAGCTGGGTTTTTTTTTTCATAGTCATTTCAAAATTACAGGTTTGAAATTTAATCTAAATTGTATAAACATTTTCTCTTGGAGACAATAAATGCCTTCCACTTGAAAGTTTGTTTGTAACGAGAGAAATAGGTATAAGAGTTGAAACAAATATTAAAGCGAAATAATTGGAAAGAAGCCTCAGTTTAAAAAGGGAATTAAAAAGGAGAAGAGGGATACTTAAAAAAGTGCCAATTTTTGATTTTCTTTCTTTTCTTATTAAATAAAAAATACGGATAATAATATGATGAGGAAATGCAACGATACCTTCAAAAACTATAAATAAATAAATGGAATATTCATCTGATTTTGAATAAACCTTTTTATTATACAGTGAAAGCTCCTTATTCGCGCTTTCTTCATTCGCGTTTTCACGATTCGCGGATTAAAAAAATGAGACCCAATTCCTATATCCGCGGCCAAAAATTTCTTTATTCGCGGATTTGATAAGTATATACATAATAATAAAAAAGCAGCCAACCCAATATCCTTTGTAAATGCCGTCAAATGGACTAAAAAAAAAGTAAAATAGATCTTATTACAACTTTGTCTAAAGTATGTTATTCAATGCAAACTGCAAACATAGCCGAAATCGCGAATGGAATAGGACGAGATGGGTTCGAACAGATAGAATGAAGTGCTTGAATCGAGAGATGAAGATCTGACAGAAACCGACTTGGAGGAAATGTTAAATTCTCAGCCCATTGAAGAAGAGGCTTCGACAAGCACTGGAGACGTGACATTTCATTTGAAAAATCTTAGTGAAGGTTTAAGAATGGCAAATGAGCTTTACGATTTCTTTATGAAAGTTGATCCGTCTATGGAACGAAGTCTTAATTTTAAGAGGCAAATTGCTAATGTGACTGCTGCTTATCAGTCTGAATGGAAGGAGCTTTTAAAAACTGCCAAGCAAGTGAACATTTCAAAATTCTTCAAACCATTGCCTAAGCCTTAAGATAATTACTCAAAATGTTCAAAAACTTCAATTAAATTGATTTTTATATATTTTTTTTAGTTTGTCTCCTAGGAACGTATTCCCTATAATCCCATATAAATGACCATTCCGTATTCACGGTTTCTGTATTCGTGGCAGATTTATGGAACATATATCCCGCGAATAAAGAGCTTTCACTATATTAACCTTTATTAATTCGAATAAGTCATAAGATATTATAGTATCGAATGTAAATTGAAGGAACCATCTTTAGAAAAAATAATTTAACTGTTATTCTAAAATTTAAGAGCAGATAATTTTTTTAAGTAAAGAGAATAATTTGAAATTTTTTGTAGGAATAGTTAGACAATAAATAAATTTAAATTTTAAACTTTTAAAAGTGGGAAAATTGTTTTAATTCATTTGAAACATTAAATGGAAAATAATTTATCAATTTTGATTTCTTTCAAAAAGTTATTACGAGTTTAATACAAAATTAACATCTTAATTCATAAATCTAATTTATAGAATGGAAGTTTCGACATTTAAACTGCTTTTTTTCCCCTTTAAGTCTCCCTAAGCGAAAGTACATGAGCGACAATATATTCGAAATTTGATTTGCTCTTCAATTGCATTGTCTTCTAGTCAACAGAAAAATTTTAAATTTATAATTCAACTTATTTCTGGAACAAATTTATCATTCAACTTATTTAGGTTTACAAAAACTAGCTTATTTCCATGCTAATTTTTGGAAAAACATTTCGCTGTTGTCATCTCTTGCAAAACAGGTATAATATCGGAACATTTATATGCTTGTATCGAATCTATTACATACATTATTAATAAAAATCACAATTTATGACATTTTTTGTGTTTCTTGCTCCATAAATGGGAGATATATATAATATGTTTGGTTTTATAATCAATTTGCCGAGCAAACGCTTATGCCCACAGATAAAAAGCTTGTGCTTTTGCTTGTTCTTTACGTACTTCATGTAGTTATTCTCGGTATGCAAATTTTAGTATACATTTGTATTATTCTGAATTGCAGCTATAAGAAATTTATTACAATTATTTATCTTGAAAGTTCAGACAACAATGAAAAGTGTTCAGAACTATTAAAATGAGGAATTGCGTTTCGAATTTAAGAATTGCAACTACATCATCCTGAAAAATGTAAAGCAAAAATCAATAAAAAGTTGCTCAAAATAATAAAAAAATTTCACTTAATACAAGAATTGTTATTACAAGAAGAAGAAAGATTAAGATTCTAAACTAAAGAGAGATGTGCACATAATTCGTATTACATAAATATGAATCCGTTAATTGTGAGCTATTCTATATATGATTTTAGCACTTTTTAAAAATGCTATAGTTCAATATAATTTATAATACTTTTTCTAGTCATTTCTATACTTTTCTTCTCATGAAAAAGCACACATTATAAGGCCGTTGAGAAATTAGGATATTATATTTTCTAGATTAAGATTCGTATTCGAGTAAAAATGGATTAGTAGAAAAAATGAAGATTTGATACATGGTTAATCAGAATTTTATTATTTGATTTGGCAACTACGAATAAATTAATTTTGCAGATAATTTTCAAGCTGGGCAGAAAAAAATATAACTTAATAAACAGTAATTTTTTATCATTATAAGCTTGTTAGTTTATTCTTTCATTAAAACATGGACAATTGTTTTTGTTACATGTTATTGTTTTTGTTATATCGATTGTTTAAGTCTGCAAATATTTTGTTATTGTAACTGAAAATTTTAGGAGAACAAAGATGGAGGATTACACAACAGAGAATGATCAAGAATTTATAGTATCAAGTAACTATTTTGGGAAACTTTAATATAATTGCGTAATTTGCGAATTGCGTTGTAACAATAAATTTAACACCTGATATACATTGATCAAGCTTTAGAAAAAAATATTGTTACTCAATTCAAAAGCATTGTAATAGAAAGTTATTTAAACGGAATATTTTGTAACTATTTCTGTTTGTTATCCAGTAATAACATTGTTGTAAATTGTTATTGCAAAGTTGTTCGAAATGATTGCAAAATTCAAGTGTTTAAATTTTTTTTTAATTGTGCCTGCACCTAACTTTCATAATGAAGAAATTAAAGAATTTTAAATGAATAAAGCTTTAATGCGTTGTTTATAATCGTGTACTGTTCAAGCCATCTTCATATGCTTATAAAATAAATCATTAAAGCTAGAATTTAAGTAGATAAAAAAGAGTTTCAAAAGTTCGTATGGATAGCAAAAGAAATTTAGGAATGGAAACATTAAACATATTATAACTATAAGGTCGCGAATTAATTTGGAAAATAAAGGATAAATTTCGAAAATAAATGTCTATAAAATCTTAATGTTATTGTATATCTTAAAAAGTTTTTAAACTTTTTATTTTGTATTTTTTTTCAAAATTTAATAAATTATCTTAAATAACATAATTAACAATAGTTTTCTATATTAAAAAGTAAAATTGAAATTAAATTAAACTAATTAAAGATTCTAACTAAAATTGTTTAAAAAATTTTATACGCTTAATCTGAAATGCAATAATTTATAATTGATATAAGACTAATTTTCTTAAAAAATCCAATAAAATGATTTGCTCTGCTTGATCAGATTCCAATTTTTTGTTCAACGTGTTTTGTAGAATAAAATATTACATTAACAAATATTTTTCTTATTAATTAAGCAAAACATAGGGAAATTCACATAATTTAGTTTTAAGGGTTTTTTTTATTATTACAGAATGCATTCAACCAAGGTAAAGATTATATATATCCAACAATTTAAATTTAAAAAAAAAACAAATTCTATATTTTATATAATTTCGTGAACATTTTTTTTTTCTTATACAAATTTTTAGCTGCTGGAGTAGTTTATTAGTATACTGATATAGCTTTAAAAAATGCAGATAAATGTTTGGAATCTTTATTATATTTTAGTTAGTAAGCTTTTTTTTTTTTGTTCAAAGGAAATAAACTTCTTCGATAAAAATATATTTTAACTGAAATTCGCCATTAATATTTTGTTTTCATAAGTTAAAGCTTTAGGTTTGAAGTTTTATTAATAATTCAAAAATATATTGTCGATCTCATAAATAATTGTTTATTGTTATAGAGCAATAACACTGTTTTTTTATTTTTTCATAGACGTACTATAGCAAAAGTATAGTAATAGCCAAAAAATTTCGAATTCCAGATTTTGACGAAGTTCCATGTTTTTAATCTCTATGAGTTTGACAAATACATTTTTGGAAAATGTTCATCTGTCTATAACAAAGATAACTCAAAAAAACTCTCAACTAGATGAATGAAATTTGGTATTCGATCTCTACACTAAATTCATAGATTTTTATCACACTTAAAAAAATTCTGTTCAGAGGAAACGTGTCTGTTGAATGAAAGTTAACACAAAAACTATAAAGCGAAGAAGGCACGATGGATAGCATTCTGTACACATTTTTGACTATACAGAGAAGCAATCTATCCAACTGTGAGCCCACAAGTTGACTGCATCCTTTTTGAAAAGTATATTATGACTTACACTTGTGTTGTTACGCTACATAGACACAGGTTTAATGAAAATAAAGAAAAGTGTGTGGTGATATCTTAATAAGCCAGTAACAGCCATTAGACACTAGTGGGTTCGAATGGATAAGTTACGCGACTTCAAACCTTCACTGGTTCGATCCTTGGCGGAATTCAACCTTCGCTTTGGCACAATTCCAGCCAATACCATCGCCACATTGGTTACCTCGGACGATGAAACTTCAAACAGCAGGCATGGCGCCATCTACCCGCAGCAAACGCAACCAACACAAAGTCGTCAGACTCATTTGACGCAGCAGCAACAACAACTATCTCCATCAGCAACGCAAAAGTCGTCAGATTCCCTTGACGCAGCAATCATTCTCCTCGCTTGCCATAAGGCTTGGCGCAATAAAATCATTCGTCTCTCTATAGACTCATTGGTAGGGGAGTATTGTGGTGATATCTTAATAAGCCAGTAACAGCCACTAGACACTAGAGATCGCTTTTGTCGAATGGATAAGTTACGTGTCTTCAAACCCGAATATCCCAGGTTTGATCCGGAATTCAACCTTCGCTTTGGCACAATTCCAGCCAATACTACAGCCACAAGAGGAAGAGCTGAATTTAAAAATAGCATAAAGTTATTTAATTAATTTATTCACTTGCCATTAATGTCCCATATTCATATATCATCGCATTTAGTGGTTGTTTTTTTTAAGGAATTAATCAAATCAAACTCTGTTTCTACAGATGCTACCTGCTGTTGCATTTTATATACCTGCTGTTTCAATATTTTATTTTTGTTCTTTAATATTTTTTAAATATTTTATAATTTAAATATTGTTCTTTAATATTTGTTCTTTAGTTTTTGTTCTTTAATATTTCTTTTAAAGGGTGAAATAAATTTGCGCTCGCAATATACATTTAGATCTCAAATGGCGTGGACATTTATGTCACTTGCCTTCATCCTATTAAGGCTTAACTGTGGATGTGCGGGCTGTAAGACCTCTAGCGATGGACTTTCGGTCACCCTTAATCTATTTTTAGTTCCATTGAATGAATTAACCCTGCATCTTCCTATTTTGTGACCTCAATACAAGTGCACTTTTTCAATCAGTTTCAGCGGATGCTTTTTAAAATAATTCAGCTATTTCTTTGAGCGGGATCTCTAAGACCGCAATCCCCTGTGAATGTCCCAGCGATAAACAAAGCAGATGGATCTGAAACACAGGCATCGATATATCTTCCAATTTACTGATCCTATTATGAAGCAGTGCTCCAGACACTTTTAATGTAGTAGAAACGGATTTTACTCATAAGGATCATTGTACAGAAGAGTTCTTCGATGAAAGTTCGTATTCATTTAATTCTGATACGTATGTTCGAACATAATTATTTTTATAGTGATAATGAATTCTGAAAAATTAATAAAATCTGTCAATATACCTAGAGAAATAGATGCAAAATTTATAGGTTGATTTTCATTCTAGTTCTTAATTCGTATGTTTAAAATGCCTAGAAAATCGTGCTATAAGAGTCACACAAGCCGATAAAAAAGGGTCAATTTTACCCATGGTCATTTTTGTTATTTTTTAGATAATTGTTGTATTTTTAATTATATTGTTTTCCATATACCTTTATATACTGGAAAAATAAATATGATTTAAAAGTAAAAAGTATTAGGTTTTTTTGAAGAATGCTGTTTGTTGTAACATGTAATTTGAGTATAAAGGTATTTCCAAATCAATTACGTTTTTTCTACAATAATATATTTTGAAAATTACTAAAATATATTTATATATTAAGAAAAATATCTGCAGTTTATATTGGCCAATTTTCATATTGATATATTCATTTGAAAAGTTAATTTGAATATATACATTGAAAATTTAATTTTATTTGAAAATTTAATTTTATTTGAAAATTTAATTTGAATATATTCATAGAAAATTTAATTTCATTTGAAAATTTAATTTGAATATATTCACTGAAAATTTAATTTTAATTTAATTTCATCATTAAATTTAATTTGAATATATTCATTGAAAATTTAATTAAAATTTAATTTCATTTGAAAATTTGATTTGCGGTCTCATAGACCGCACTCCTCCAATTGAGTCCAAAAATTTCACCTACACAGTTAAGGGTTAAGAATCTTCATGCACGCAATAGAACTGTCAAAATGCTAGTAAAAAAAACACATTTTAAATGTATATCACAATTTGAAATTAAGAATGCAATGTTAAATGAATTATAAATATTAAAAGAGGCATAAAAGATTTATTTGAAATCATTCTCTATTAACAGCTAATAAACTGATTTTCTAAGAAGGCTAATAATTGATACGAATTATTCGCTGTCTTAATAAAAGAAGTTTATGAAGGATCTCCATCTGGTAGCACATTTTTATCACCAAATGTGTATATTTATAAAATGAATTATAGAGAAAGTTTTTTAGATACAAAGTGGGTTCGCTGTTTTCTCAAGGCATCAAACTAAATATTCATAGAAGAGAAAATAAAAAAAGAAGTTATTAAAAGACAGACATATAATTTGAAATGGAATTACTACTGCAGATAAAATCGTAAAAGTGAAAACAAATTTTACCGTTGATCATTTAGCGACATAATTACATAATAATAAGAGGGTTTTGAGATTCCTATCAACAAAAATAATTCCATTTAATACCTTCACTTGAAAAACCAGACCACGAACTAATAAAGAATAGCGGTCTTAAGATGAAACAGTTAAAAATGCGACATTGTTCTAAGAACTGTAACGATAATTACTGGAAATAATAACGCTTGCATCTGGAGTAACCAGTACACATTCTATACACGAGCCAAATAATAATTCATTTTTTTATTCCAATGTTACGATTATAGAAAGGCTTATTATTATTTATCTTGAAGGATTAATCTAATAGTCCGACGAAATATCAAACATTTGCTTCAGTCAATAAAGCAAAGAACTAATTATCCACTTGCGGGCCATTATTTATAATGCCTTTGGTAAGCATAGCACGATCTAAAAGAATGGCAAACTGGCCAGTTTTTTTTTTTTTTGTTTTTTTTGTGGTGGCCCACCTTCTAGGAAACATCCGCCAAGATGATAAAGTGATGGCCACAAAGCTAATAGTTTGGCTGCGAGCTGCCAAATCTATCAAGCTGATGCAGTGCAAGGTCAAATAGAATAATCCTCCTCCTAGATTAAATCAATTGTTCTTTTGAATCTATTCATGCAGTATACATTATCAGGACATCCACGCACCTTTTGCTCGTCCTGCCATTAACCTACTTATCTTCTCGAGTTTAGTAGTCCTCTTTTTTTTTGTACGTCATTGAAGCTGAAAGAGAAAGTTGGAATTTTTCTGAAAGTTGAAGTTCTTTTTTATTTTTAATTTCGTTTTATCGTTTGCATCTTCTTTTTTGGTATTCCGTCATGTGAGAGAAGTAAATAATAATAAAAAGAGAAATAAAAAATGTTGAGGATCACGGAGTATTCGAAAATATGCTTATAAAGCATAGAATAAAGAAAAAATAAAACATTTTTCATCCTCATCTTTATAAAGATAAAAAAAAAGAAAGAACGTCAAGAAACTTTCATGTTTTTACTAATATTTCATGCATTCAGGAGTTTCAACTAAAAAAAGAAGAATCTGGATCAATGAATTTGAATGGAAATATTCTTTAAAATTTTTTATTCCTTTTGGATTCTAATTTGAGAAAAATAGTATAGATAATGATTAGAATCTATCTATTATTAAGTTTATTTCTATTTTTTTTAATTGTAGAACCTTTCTTTTAAGAAACATTCGTAATAATACTATTTGTATTTGTGTTAATGTATTATTGTATTTGTGTTAACGTATTATTGTATTTGTGTTAATTGCTAACACAAATATTTGTGTTCAATTTCATTTTTTTTTTTCAGGAAAATCATGCAATGTTAGTTCTTTTGCTGATATTTGTGTGGCAATTTTTTTTTTATTTTTATAAATATTATAAAATTACTTTTTTTTTCATATTAAAAATTAAAAAGAATACTGACAAGTAAGATTTAAATCTAGGTTATTCTTTAGAAGTTTTATTAAAATATTCATTCTAGAATTCTAAAGAAAATATGTGCATAATAGTATTAAAGAATTATTTCAGAATTTTTTTCTTAAATCTATAATCGTATGCAAACTATTTGTTTAGTATGAAGCGCTAGAAATTTTATGTTTTTGATACTTCATTTTTCAGTATTAAGTGTTCAAGATTTAAATCTATATCTCTATTTTCAGTAAATAATTGTAAAATTAAAATTAAAGCCATATCTAATGTAAATTTCCTTTCTCCTAATTAATATGATTCCAAACATCTTTTTCGCTTTTATTTCTTTAAGAAAGTTGATTTTACTAGTGAAGTTAATTCCATTCTTAATGTTTAAAAAATAAATGAATGAAATGAATTCTGATTTAATATTCATCATATTCACGCTCCGATATACATATAACATATACATTTACTTTTATCACGTGACTGTTGCATCACATAAATCGTCTGCGTTGTGTAAGAATAATTAAAACCGTTTATAAAGAAAGACAGCTGCACAATATAGCCTAAAACTTATCGTTGCACATCTGTCAAGGACGAAATTATGTCTTTTGTCTAATTACATACTTCAGAAATAACCGGAAACTGGATGCAGAAGTTTTTATTTTAAGAACAGATGCATTTTGTTAACAAGAAATTCCTGAAATATTTGATTCAGCAGATATGCAAGGTGATCTTTAATTATTTAAATTTTGAGCAATGGAAAGTAAATATGTTTTATTTCATCTTTATGTCATTATTTGCTTTGATTGTAGAAGGACTTTGAATAAATAAAGCCCACCTATATTTTTACATTGGAATGTATATCACGTATTTTTTAAAGAAAATAATTTTATTATTATAATAAATACGTATCAATGTCGGTGCCCTGTCGAAGAGCCAGCGCGTCTTTCCAGTGTGATCTGAGGTTTCCGGGTTGTCCTGGTTCGGGCATGGTTGTTCTTTAACCTGCCCCCCCCCCCATCCCTCCTGTAAAAAAAGGTTGTCCAAGTTAGTGTCATCTTCATATGAACTCGAAATCAGATTTAGAACACTTAGGATACAAATTGTAACTACAAATGTTGAAGCGACATCATTGGCTAATGTAATCGCACTAACAAATGAATTTTTTGATGCTTCTCTAATTATCTTTTGCTTAATTCTCCTTGAGAGTTTCTTTGGGCGTCCAGAACGCAAGTTATTCAATGTTGATCCTCTTTCTTTATGACGTTTTATAATGTACCGAACAGTAAAGAAGCAAATATTTACTTTTTCACCTATTTTTTGATAACTAGGTCATTTTTACGAAAAGATTTTTTTTTCTCGCAACGAAATCGGCAATTCAGATTTCTTAGGTGCCATCACAATTTGAAATCGACAATTCCTCCTTTGATTGTTGTCTTAAATTTGTTATTTACTGCGGGATGACTATCAAAAATGCAAATTTGCTAAAGTTGAGTTGATAGTGCAAATATTCTTTTGACTCAAGATATTTTAATTTTGTTGCAAAATTTTTTTTAAATTCATATTATTGTTTTTTTTAATTAGTTTATATAAGTAAGTTTATTTTGCTTTTAAAATGCTAGTTTTTGTATCTCTCAATGCATTCTTTTTATAAATTGCAAACAAAAATGTATGTGTGCAAATACTTTTTGAATTCGACTTTAAGTAAATTGGTATAAGAGACAGATTTTAGTCCACAGAAATTTGTAATTGGAAATATCTGAAAGTCATTTCATCGGTAACGTTGAAAGTGTTGAAATTAGGATACATACATTAGATTCCAAACGGTAGTTTTAGGTTCTGAACTACTTGATTTTAAAATTATATAATTTTGATGGAGAAAAATTTCGTTTTCCTCAAGAAATCAAGAAACTATTGTGTGGGGTCGTGATGGCCAAGCGATAATAAATCCAGATGATGTTTTAGAATTTAATGGATGGCAGTGAAAGGTTAATGGTGAACAAACGACGATGGCTAATTTACAAGATGGAATGGATAATCAAGTTCGTCTTTTAGAAACACGTCGTGATTTTGTCTCTGTTTTTTCACACGCATCTTCGATTATTTTAGTACGTCGTAATCATCTTGCCACGTCCAGGCATGAACTGCAGTTTGCTCACGTTTTCTCCACCAGAGAGCTGCTTAGTTGCGGGAAGTGAGGTCACAGGCGACGCTCAATGGCGGGAAGGGAGATACCTGGCTCCACAATACTATGTCCTATAAATTGTTTCTTTTAGGTATACTGTCAAATGTCGTGGCGTCTATCGCGATTGACTTAATGTCCATCCTTGCTACATAGGCAATGAATATAAAAAATATAACGCATGCAATAAATATTTTTAACAACATGCAGGCTCCACAATGTAATTTTAGTTGCCAATTTGAAGCTTTTTGAATGAAAGTAACAAAATTCTTCATAAATTCCTCATTGAACAAAGAGTTTTAGCATTATTTTCCTAACACTGTTATTTTTTAAATTACATAAATAACTGACTCCATATAACGTATTCCATCCGCTAGTTTTAATGACAATGATTCTGGTCTAGAATGATTATTTTCTATAATTTCGCTCTTCGAAATGGGGTTGCTGGGACTTGTTTAATGGTTCCATTGTCCTAGTGTAATTGCTGATCTCTTCTGTAATAAACAGGTTCAATGTGTTTTTTTTTTAAATTCTTTGGATGTTTCAACAGGCGTGGTTCTCATCTAAACGAAATTTCATGGACAAGATAAGCTGTCAAGCGTAAAGAATGTGTCGTAAGGGATGCTTTAAGTGTTTCAGTGCGGTTAAAAAAACACTCCATTAATTTGGACCACCCCTTTCGAAGTAATTATCGAATTTTCTCTTTCATGAAGGTCAAATTGTGCTTGACCTATAACTATTTAACAAACAAAGAAATTTTCAATGGGATATATTAATCAGTGTTTCGTTTATAGAAGAAACATTTATCTCGCTTCGAATGATTAAATATCACATCTTGAAATTAATTGTTTGGAATAATTAATTATTTTAGTTCGGAAAAAAATAATTACTATCACCACATTAACTCTTAAGGTAATTAGAACTGATTATAAATGATCTTTTAAAAATAAAGTAAACCTCAGATAAATGTCTTTAAATTATAACATAATATAATGTTGATGATGTCTGGGGGTAAAGACCCCTGAGGGCATAAGCATGATTTCTAGCTCATATGAAGCAGGTTGGTAGAGCATCAGCAATCAAAAGAACTGACAAAATGTTAGTAAAATAACACATTTTCAACGCATATCATGATTTGAAATTAAAAACACAGTGGGTAAATGAATTATAAATATTGCAAGAGGCATAAAAGATTTGATTGAAATCGTTCTTTATTAACAGCGAATAAACTGGTCTTCTAATTGAGACGAATTATTCGCTTTCTTAGCAAAAGAAGTTTATTTGAGGCCGCGGTAGCCTGGTTGATTAAAGCGTTAGTCTCTTAACCGAAAGGTATCGAGTTCGGTCCTCTTGTCGGCCAAATACCGCTGTGTTGGCTCATGGCAGTTGGGGCACGTTAAATTATTGCAAAGTCCTCCAAGTTCCCATCACAAATGATACCTCTTGGGTACTGAATCAGGGATGAGTCAGTCTCTGATTGGAATCTAAATTCTGACTTGCGCATTCAAGAATAAGTTCGAACACCCCGTAAAAAGGGTTGTGTCGTGTGTGTTCGAGCAAAATCGTCCTTTCACCTTAACGGTACTCGTTAACAACGACAGGAAGGTACTCCTGCCTTCAATCGAAAGAGCTACGCTCCTTTGGGCTTAACCTCTTTCTTACTAGACGGCGTTCTCTAGCACACGCGAAAATCCCAGATTTCTGGGGATACTGATCTTGACGTTACCACGCTGTTAAGTGTGCTACAATGTTGAAAAAAAACTAAAATGATAGTACACTCATGTAATGCATGTAAAAAAGCTTTTTGTTCCAAAGAACATTTCGAGAAGTTACACAAAGATTCGTAATTTCAATTTTTCTATTTTTTCAAATTTTTGTAACACCGACATTTTGCAACACCCCCCCCCTCCTCTTGTTTCCACCCTTCAGTTAACTGCAGACAAAATGAATCCAAAATGTTTTTATACAATCTCAATAAAAGAAAATCTACATTATGGTGTTACCTGTGCTGGTTACTCTGGTTGTACACCTAAAGAAGCCATATATCCATATGAGGTTACAATGGGATTTTGCCCTATACATAGCATATATGCACTAGTGGTTACATGGTACGCAAAGGGTTAATATGACCAAGTGCCATTAGACCCACCAGATGACACTCATACACACACAGAGTGAAGAACAACCAGCTCCGAACCAGAATTTGAACCCGAGACACTCATATTACTGGAAAGTTGTGCTATCTCTAGGCAGAACGCCAGCGAAGTAATGTCTTTAGTATAAATAATAATATAATTATTACTATAAATAATAATAAATAATATTATATACACATATATATAGTGAAATGATAGTATAATATCTTTAAGCTGAATATTATTTGCAAATTACATCACGCTAAAAACCGACATGCACGATCCTAAGTATAAATAAATAAACTTTTACAAATTTTAAGACAATTCGACTTCGAATTACAAACATGGTAGTATAATGGATTTCATTCTTATGCCTTTAATTTACCTTGAAAATTAATTTTTAATTAGCAGTAAACACGTATATTTAGGTAACACACATATAATTCATTTGATATTGTTGCAAAGCGAGTTGGCAAAATAGAAACAATAGGAACGATTTTTATAAAATAAATAAGTAAATAAAACAATGTAAACTATTTCAGTAATAATAATGAGCAACAGAAACAATGAAAAACTTTATTACAAAACATTTATAAAAATTTATTAAAATTAGAGAAAAAGTTGTACACAAATAAAACTGAAATTCTTGAAAAACTTACGAAGCTTGAAAAGCTATTTCAAAAAAAATATAAAAGTAGTATATGGCGAATAAAAGGCTTCAAAATTACTGAGGAAAACGTAAAAATTTTATAGAATTTTATCTAAAAATAAAAATGCAATTTTGAAAAATCTTTTTATAACAATCATTTAATTCCAAGAAAAAATTACTGGTTCGATGTGATATCTAGCTGCCCGCCTATTGCATTTTGGACATAGCGACTAATAGTTTATCAGTCTATTATTTTTATCGAAAAATTATAATCGGCTTGCATACTCAATATTTGATAAATTTTTTTTAAAGGATACGTGATTATAATAGAAATGGGCCCGAATTTCTACCGAGTCAGTAACTTGGTACTATGTAATATTAATAGTAAATTTTATTTTAGTGTTTACTAAATTATAAGAAAACGAATTTGGTTTAGTTTAATTTAATTTTAATGTCCCATTTTGAAGCAACACTTAAAAACGAATTTAGAATTCTAAGCAACTCAATAATAATAACAATAAAACTAAAGGTTTTAATTCTAAGTAATGATTTTAATTCATTACTTAGAATAAGTACTTCTGTTTTCAAATGAATAGAGCGTTAGTTTGATTCATTCATTGGAGTTTTTAAATTGGTGCAGCCTTCGCGTAAATTGAATAGAAAATGACCTTTAGCAGTTACTATTTTCTATTTAGCTGTTACTATTTATGAAATTTACGAAACGAAAACTTCATTTAAAAAATGAATGTATAATTTGTCTATCCGCTAAACATTCGCTGAATCACGAATTTTTAAGAATGGTGCTGATATTAAATCTTAGGTTAAAAATGATGGCGAATTCTCTTATTCGAGCTTTTATTTATTTTTACAAATACGGAACATTACAAAAAAACTCGATAAGGAAATAAAAAAACATTTCCTTACAATGTTATTTTTTCTAACACTGAATATGTTAGGTTTTGTGAATGAATTTTTCGATTCCAGTGCTTACAATTTATTCTTATATGGATTCGATTATTTACGAATAAATAATATTTCCTAATTCTGAATAAGAATTTTTTAGTAATATATCTAATTATTTTTATCTCAAAATCAGTTTACTGATGTGACCCTTATATTGAATTAAAACACTTGCGATTATCTTTTTTAATTTTTTAAATTTTATTTTCATGGATTGAGGCAAGAAAATGAAAAATAATAAGTTGGATATTTTTTTATAATTCAACATTCGCATTCATAACAAAAATATTTCGATTTAAAAATCGATCTTAAAATCTAGTATATTGTTTAAGTTGTGATTAACACATCAATACGCTGATAGCTTGTAAGATCTTTTGGAAATTATTCAAAATATCTACAGAGCAAAGTTTTGATCCTAGTACTACTAGATTTAGCACGTAGAATGGGTCAAAGTAGTTACATTATTACCTAAAAATATTGATTAAATTTATAATAAAAAATGTAAAAGGTTTTTTGAAAGTTTCTTTTCTATAACTTAATCTTACATCGTCATTCTATTTTTTCACTATTTAAAAATTCTTAAAAAAAGCGTTTCCATGATTTCAGTTTTGTTTCTCTAAAAATTGTTTTTCTGTTAATAAACTTTTAAATGTATTTCGAAGCATAGGGTTTCATGAATTGTTTCTTTATCTGATTTTATGAATAAGCGTGCAGTAAAATTATGCAGTACAATTTTCGTATGCATATAATCGTTGTTTTGCAATACAGAACACATTTTAAAAATAGAACAAAATAAAGCCCAAAAGTTTATCATGTCATGATTTCTCTGACACATGTTCGAATCGCTCTTAAATTTTTTTTCTTGAACACATTTTTGTCACGTATATTCATAATTTAGACGAACTTAATTTTCATATTCTGATCTAGTAATTCTTTTGAATATGTCTTTATATAAATTTTTAAATATATTTCACAACGTAATGTTTCATAAATTGTTACTTTAACTGCATTTATAAATTAATGCGCTGTGGAGATGTAATCTAAAATTTTTGTATGATTGTAATCACTGCTATACAATATAGAGCATAGTTTAAAACTGAAATAAAGGTCCTTAATCTTATCATATTATGACATGTCTGACTTGTATTCGAATCGCTCTTAAATTTTTTTTCTGACATATTTTTATCACACATATTTAAAATTTAGACGAACGTAATTTTCATATTCAGTTTTTAGCACCTATTTGAATATGTACATAACATTCAACGAACTCCACCTCAGAATTTTGAATTATAAATGGATGCAAATGAAAAACTTAAGCTTCACACTGAATTGTTACATCGTATCAAGTGATGGCATATCTCCTTTGACTCCTGGTACCATGTTAAAGGAATACATGCATAACAAATCGCCGTAATTTTATCTCAAAATCACTATCATTTGATCACGAGGTCAGACCAGATTACTAATATGAAAAAAACCTTATTTATTATGAAACTTTGCCTCCGACAAGAATTTGAACTGTATAGATAGAATCTATACAGTTCAAATTCTATCTATACTGTGGATGTATAGATAAAATCTCTATTTGATAAGATTCTGTTTTTGAAATATGTTTCTTTTAATGAAACAAGTATTCTAAAAACAATTTGTAAGCCAATTCCTACTTAGGTGAACAAAGAATTTTTTTTATTTTAGTTAATTTTTATTAAATAATTATCAAAGAAAATTATAAAGTAACAAAAAAATGACTGATTTTCACAAGAATTGAACCCGCATTCTTTACCTTCACGTGAAATATACTGAAATCCTTGTATTTTACCGATTGAGCTACTAGCCCTAGATTTCAGCTTTCATTACAAATTGTTAAAAGTCTGTTTAAAATAGTGAAACTTAATTAAATTTAATTAACGAATTAATATTTGAAAAAAAAAATAACATCGTGTCATCTATTACAAGTTTTAAAAAATTTATTAGAACTTAATCATTCTTAACATTTAATTGAATACATATGTTATGTTACACCATATAAATAAATTTAATGAGAAATATATATATTTTTAGATAATTTATTACAGTTTCCAGTATGAATTATTACAACTCCCCTAAAATAATATAATTTTTAATTCAATTCCTACTTAGGTCAACAAAGAAAAATATTATTTTAGTTATTTTTTATTAAATAATTATCAAAAAAATCATTTATTGTACAAAAAAATACTGATTTACTCAAGAATTGAACTCACATTCTTCACCTTCACTAGAAAAGATACTGAAATCCCTGTATTTTACCGATTGAGCTACTAGCCCTTGATTTCAGTTTTCATTACAAACTGTTAAAAATCTATTTAAAATATTAACAACTTATTAAATTCATTTAATTAATTAATATTTGAAATAAAATCATATTAACATTAAATGTCATATACTACAAGTTTTTTAAAAAATGTATTTGAACACGAGTGGATGAATAAAAAGTATTTTATCCACGATTGAAAAATCGAACAAGATATTTAAATAAATATATATGAGAGTGTGAACTAAGAGTGGGAATTGAAAAAAGAGGATGATGTGATGCTATCAATAAAAAGGTATAATACATCAATCAACCAATTTCATATATCCGTTGGCATAAGGGTAAAAGCATCTTCCCCATGATATCAGCTTCCCAGTATAGGTATGATTATAATTCAACTGTGTTCTATCAATGAGGTGAGTGAATGTCTTCCGCTGTTGTAAAAAGGAATTGTGCAAGCAAATGTGATGCATGAAGTCGTACTCTTGGCCTAATTGGAGCTGCTGAAAAAGCAAGAGACACTTACTCGGTTTAAATCGTTTATAGATAACTGTCAGCTAGCGTGTAAAGTGCCATAAGTCACAACAACAGAGATATAATAGATCTAGCGAGTGAAATATTAATATAGATAAATTTTAAATCTTAGACCCTAATTATAAGCCGAAATTTTGCTTTGCTTCTACCAATGATTTCCAAAGTTATGTAAATAACTTTAATGAACTTTTTTCAGCTAGATTGCTTTTATATTTGTAAATAAGCAACTTCAACCACAGCGCATATCAGTACAGTGAAAACTACACAAATAGTAGGAACAATCAGGTTGAAAAAATAATGATAAATAGCTATGATAATAAATATTTTTGAATTCAAAAATGTTTATATATAATTTTTTAAACATTTTGCTATTGAAAAAGCTGAAAGAAATATAAATTTAACTTAATGATAAAAACAAAACGGAAATACAACATAAACATTTGTCACCGTGCCAAAATGAGATAAATGAAAACGATAAATGAATGAAATCGTTAAAAAGTATTGATGTTTTTATTGAAAAAATGTTAAATGGAAATATCTTCTATAGGTTTATTATTATTTGATCATTATAATTACATATTTTCATCATCAATAATAGATTATTTCATTTTAAAAAGTAGAATTTAATTAAAACATGAAAATTTCGATCAACTATGTCTTATAACACAACTAAACTTATCACTATTAATTTATATACTTTTAATTATTTTTATAATTATTTTAATTAATTATTGTGAAATATTTGTCATTAATAGTCGTTACATAAAATTTACTTTGTGAAATATTACTCATGTATGAATGCTAATTATAATTTAATAAAAATTTATGGAGTTTTCTTTATTCTATAATTATAAAAGGAAATGTTTGTGCATACGTCCGTGTAACGAAAATGCCCAGACATATATATATCCCTCATATCCATGAAATTTGGTGCGCATGTAATCGTAATGACGATTCAGAGCACTTCGAAAACCAAATTTTAAAATGTAAAGTAAAAACGTTATTTTAATACATTGTGTTATTTTGTTTGATTTTTCATTCATATATTATGGCAAATAACTTTAAACAAATATTTCCAAATAACTTTAAATAATAAACAACAACCTGGATACTTCATCAATAACTGCAAATAGATGCCATTTCAAAGAAATGTAGTTTTCAGTTTAACAGAATTTATACTCATAAAACACTAATATACATGGCGTAAAAATCGTTTTTATTACTTGTTGCTGAATGGCAACAATGAAATATAAGCAAGTCACTATGTGAACATTTCAAGCTCGCTTAATTGAATATTTTTACAGCTGCAATAGATTCAATGTTCCGGGGATAAATGGAGTTGCAAAATGTTAGCAGAAGTAAATGTGTGGAACACAAAAATTTTACGAATTGCCAGATGAATTACGATTATTAAGGCATGATTTAATTACTTTATACTAATCCTTAAAATAGGTCAAAACCTGGGTGAAAAAGTTGGTTGCTTAAGGTGCTGGTTAACTTAATTTTGAAAAACTTTTAAAAACAATTTGTTCTACTGAAAAATTTAAATGGTTAGAAATGAAATTTTTGTATCTGACATTATAATTATTATCCCCTATCTTTTTCAATTTTTTTAAAGTTAATATTCGAACATTCACTTCTCTACAGTTTAAAACAAGAGCACAAAAACAGCTTTTTGTTATTTTTATTTATTTCCCGATGAGTCAAATGCAGTTGTAAAATTTACTTTTTTTTGTTGATTGGATGACGAGTCAAAATTAGAAAACGGGGAATAAGAAACTTTAATTTATATTCTAAAGATCCTTTGCAAAAAAAATTAATTTCATTATATTTTTCTTCCTTCCTTTTTTTTAATTGTGTCTTCATCTTTAATACATGTTTTAATTTTTATCATCTGTAATTCATCACATATTATCACTGCCATAAAGAAAGATATTTATGCAAAATTAATTTCATATTTTTTACTTCGTTCTCACAGTTTTATTTTGTGCTGTTGTGGTCTTCATTTCTCTCACATTCGTCATGTCATGATAAAGCCGCTGTTATTTATTTATTGTTGCCTTTTAATTTTTTATATGCGAAACAATTTATTTTTATATTCTCTAATCACAACATAAAATAATTAAATTTGCAATAGCTATTTGTATCCTCGATAAGATTACATATTTAACTTTCTAGGAATTCTTTTCTTTTACTTTTTGTATTTTAATTTGAGATTTAACGATTTTTAAATGCCTCAGAGTTCCAAAATCACATATTTTGAAAATGCCCATTTACCTGACTGGGACAAAAATAACTCAAAAACTATTTGAGCTAGAAGAAATAATTTTTTACTCTATTTTTGCATAAAATTTGTAATTTTTGTCAAATTTGCGGCAGCTCTGAAGTTAGAGGAAGTCCGTCTATTACGGCTGTTTGGTAATAAATTAACACGATCATTACAAAACAAAGAGGGGTAGATAAATTAAATTCAATACACAGACTTAATATATAGAGAGTAGTTAAGTAGATAAAATTCAATGCGCAGAAATGACATTTACGGTGTAGACAATAATAAAATTTTTAGCCAATATCAACAAGCGGATAACAGTCAGTCTGCCTGTACTTTCAGAAACTTGTTAACACGATAGCTCAAAAATGCAATGATATCACATGTATATCAAATTTGGTATTGATTTTGTGACTACAAATATGATTCCGTACCAATTTTTTTTTGTCTCAATCGTCTTAAACAAAAACAAAACAGACAAAAATACAAATTTGATTTTCGTGTTCTATAAATAGCGTGCCAGGAATTAATCGCCACAAAACTCTCTAAATTTCCGCCTAACGTTACTACTTTCTGATAGCTGTAAGCCAATGATATGCAAAGCTTTGTATGGAATAATATCTTTATTAGCGAGTAAGTTTTGACAATATTTCATTTTCGTAAATTTATAGGCATTTATAGAGGAGAGGAGATAAATTTTGATTTAAATAAATTTAACTTTTCAAAAATATTCAATTTATTTATTTTGAAAATATTTATTTTTAGATCATCCTACGATTGATCTGCATTGGAAATCTGTTTTGTAGTGAAGTTGTTTTCACTTTTACTTATTTTCAAAAGACTATCCAGTGCTGTTTCGATAGCTTTAATTTGAAAGGGATATGAATTTTTAAAAAAAGAAATAAAAATGTTTCGTTTTAAGACAGAGCAAATTACTAGTGTTGTGTTGTTTTAGTTTCTTACAAACTGTTTTCTAAAACAGTCTTTATGATTCTATAGCTATACTATTCATTGTACTTTTACTAGTTCTCCTATTCCAAAACTTTCATTCTATTGACATTTCATTTATTAGAAATTTTTTGAAGTCTTGCTGTTTCTTGCAGTAACTTCGGAGTATTCTTTTATCTGAAACTATTATCTTAATATTAAAAATTTCGCTTTTCACTCATGTAATGCTTCTTTTAAGTCAAATATTTCTTTAGTTTTTATAACTTCTTTGAAAATTTAACGCAGACAATTTTGAATAAAACAGTAAGGCTTTGGTATACTCTATTATTATTTTTTGAAATTTCTGCTTCATGTCTTTTATAAACAATTCTAAAAAGAGCTGAAAAAGACAAAAAAAATTTAATATACCATTTATTTATCAGCTATTACAAATGACCAAGACCTAGTTCTTGTATAAAATTAGCTCTTATACAAAAATACTTTACGTGAAATAATTTAATTTCTAAGAAATGTCAGGTATATAATCAATGAAAATAATAAGCATGTTTTTAATACTATGGATATTAAAATAATATCCTTAATATTCTTTAAATCTTTAATTTCTTACAGATGTTTTCTGAAACTTTCTTTCTGATTCTAAAATATATTAAATATGGCATTTCTACCACTTTTACTTTAAGAATATAAATTCTATTAATTATTATCCTTAAAACTTTCAGCACAAAAATACACCCTATAACACAATTAAATATTTTACAAATTATAGTATTAATTTTATTTTAAAAAATTATTTTTAGATTTGTACATTTGTTTAGAAAATGTTCTGTTCTTAACTTAACTATTTATGGAAAAAGTAACAAGTATTTCGAATGATTTGGAAACTATGCATTATTTTAAACTTGCAGAATATACTGACTATATTACAAAAAAATTTAAAAAAAATATTTTATATCGATTAACAATTATTCTTATTCTTCTTCCATTCTATTTTGTAAAATCAGCTCTACTTTACAACTTTGTTCTTAACTGTTTCTTCAAATTAATTTACTTAAATTTCATGAAAAAACTAATAGGTGTTTAAAAATATTTGAAAACACTACTAGTTTCAATAAACAAAATACATTGATTGTGTTTAGTAATTTTTTAAAAAACTATATATTATTTTATTCTGATTAGCACTGACTCTTACTTTTCTAGAATTCGATAATTTACAAAAATCAGTACTCTCTGCAACGTTGTGGTTAATCATTTCTCTAAATGTGCAGTTTGAAGATTGGTACTTCAAATCCTTTTTTTACATTTAAGAAATGCCATTATCAGACAGCTTATCGTCATTTTACGATCCATGGACATTACTTTTATGACTAAAAAAACTCTTTGCGTTCAAACGTTAAATAAGGAAAGAAAATATTAAAATATGGGGAAGGAAGTATTATCATTACCATATGGAATATATTAAAGCATGACGTCTCATTTAACGTAATGTCTCACTCACACGTTTTAGGGAAATATACTTGTTATCATACAATTAGTGATCAACAGATCAAAAATTAGATGAGCGTAGCGCATTTTACATATATCACGCGAACAGCAATTGATGAATTCGTCATCAAAATTCGGGAAAATTCCAAACAAATAAAAAAACCCTTTTTATCTTTTTGTCAATCAAGAAAATAAGCTTTTAAAATTACATATTTACACCCAGATGCTTTCTAAAAAATAGTAACAATAATTGCATGATAAGGTTTAAAAATTACATATTATTATCATGAAATTATTTGTTTTATTAAAATAAATTGTTCCCATAAACCAACACGAAGAATATATTCATATTCCAATAAACCAGCTGAATAACCATGCATTGAATAATTATTCAAATGAAGATGTATTCATTGTGTTCTGACAAAAAGAATTTAGTTAAAAAATCTGTACTTTCACTATTCTGGTCATGAATATTTTACTTTATTCGATCTTCCTTGCATATTAATAATTTATTCAGGTTTTTGTTCACAAAAGTCGTCTGCAAGTCTTATAAGCTGTTGAAGCATGGATGTATTAAAATTCTTATCTGTGCGTATTAAAATCCAATCTTCTTATGTGCAATTTAGATGCTAAGAAGTTAATGGAAGTAAACGACATCCATATACCATCCGGTAAATGTAAATATTCCAGACTACTTCCGAATTTCTCAAAGGATTAGAATATTTTGTCAACATGGGATTCTCGTTTTTTAGAATAAAAATTTATTCTGTCGTTTAGGAAATGATATTTTAATTTGATAGTCTGGTTGTTTCGTAAAAAATTCAATTTTAAAAATGATTATAATATTTAAAATACAAATCTGTGTTTAAAAAATTATTTTGTGAGCTAATGATACATAATTTTCTTCCAATTTTAAAAACTCATTTGTAAAAAGAATAAATTTCAACTTGTTTGTAAAAAAAATACAAAAATAAATCCCCTAGGATATCTTAAATCGATATTGTAATGAGAAAGACATACATATATTTAATCTTAGTCAAATAAATTGTTTACTTTAATTATATGATATAAGGTTACAATTTAATCATTTAATAAAATTTACGTCAACTCAAAATACAATTATGCTTTTAATTTCATAAAAGAGTAATATATTTTAAAATGCTTTAAAATTTAAAAAAATTCTTAAGAAATTTTTTTATAAATAAATGAATTATAATTACAACACTTTTACTGTTAGAACTCTTTTTAAATCTTTATAACGGATTTTTATTCTAATCATAGCTTAAATCTGAAAGCCTAAAGAAATGGCAGATGATTTTAGTAGGAAAAATGATTCGAGGGAAATGAAAAATCATATTTTATGCTATTTCAGTCAATAAATGTACTTCTTGAAAAGTTATAATGTCCTCTTTTACAATCTACAAATTCTATTTAGTAAAATTATCTCAGAAACTTTAATATTTTAATAAAATATCGAATATTCTGCAATTGAAACTGACTGCATTTTGAAGATTTGAATTTCATTATATTGATATTCAATGTGCGCTTCGAGACAGTCATTGAAATGACAAATTATCTAAAATAATATTAATCAAAACTTCTTGATAATCGATAACTAATATATATTTAATCAAAAACTAGTATAAATTTAAACTAATCGTTAACTAATAATGATTAGTCTTAATAGATAACCAATATATACTTAAGACATTAGAGAGTCAAAAATATTTTACTAAATATGACTAAATATGATTGTGGATTTAGATAAGAATGATATAAAAATTTATAAAATTTCAACCTGCCCATTTATTAATTCAAGCTATATTAATAGTAGTTTTTGCAAATCAAATTATTTTTTCTCTTAGAGTATATTTAAAGGTTTAGAAATTAGCCATTTGGTCTCAATTAGAGTGAACGGTATGTGCGTTAGTTTGGTTTAGTTATATTAATGTCCCATTGTATAAATTTTTTTCCAAGGTCTTATATTCTCCATCAATAACATAGAAGAGAGAAAAAGAAACGCTGTCAGTTTTTATGGAAATATCAGAAAAATATAACACGAGTTGATGTATTTTGATAAACATAAAAGAGAATTGATCAATGAGATCAAGGAAACAGATTGTTCATGTTGTCTCTTTATCACAATATTTTAGAGCTAATACAGAAAAATTGGGCCAAAATAATTATTGTCTTTATTTTAAGAATACTCATTTCATTTCTGATGAAGATAATTTAAGAAGCTTAATAATTACGCAAGGCGATCATTTTTATAGTATGCTCGAGTAATAAAGTTTATATAATTTGCCTATGGCATTATACGGCTGATTAGTCTTTTTTTTTTCAGTGCTTTTTGTTTAATTTGATATTTCTGAAATTATAACATGACTATTCTAGTTTCTTGATAGGAGAATCGTGAAATGAAACATATATTTCATCAATATCTAGTCATTTGATGAAAAATAAGCATTTTAAAAATAAATTTAGTCTGATAAAAATCTGTTTATTTTCAGCACTTCAAGATCTTGGACCAAACATTAACACAACACTTCTTAATACTAAAAATTTTCTTTTCATTGTTTTTTTAAGTAACTAAGACATAATTAAACACTTTTATTTGAAATAAATAGATTTTTTGTGAAATTCTTCAAACGAATTAATCTATTTATTGAAAGAAACATTCAGTATTTAAAAAGAAAGAAATCTTCCATGAATAAATTTGTTTAGAATGGAAAATGTAAGAATTAAATAGGAAAAAAAAACGAATATGATAAATGAGGAAAGAATATTATTTTTACTTTTAGAATTTATACCAGTTTCCTCATGGTAACGTAATTAAATTCTTGACACAAAAGATTTTATCGTCTGCGTTCTGTCAGTGCCAGTACGAAGAAATTTTGATTAGTTTTTAAAAATAATTTTTTTAATGATGGATAGATATATGCTTTCTTTGATGATGACTTTCTTTGCATTTTCAAAGAAAGCACTTTTATTTAACTATCACAACACTGAAAGTATACAATTAAATTACATATTTTCTCACCTGTAGAGGGGGCAAAGATTTTCCTTTTACATATTCTAATATTTATTATTGATAAGATTTAATGGTATTAACATATTTTATATATTTTATAACACTATAAATGTTTTTAAAAAAATTTTAAAAATGAATTATAACCTTATTTTTTAAAAAGCATATGCATTTACTTTTAAACATAGGACTCCTCAAGTTATAGAGAATATTATTTTTCATTTATGCTATTTAAAATAAATCACAATGATATTGATTACTGTATGCATGATTGAAGCATTTTATTTTAGACTTCTTCACAATTTTCTGTGAAATTTTGCGCATTTTTCTAGTAAACCATATGAAATAGTTTATAAAAAGTACGAAAGAAATTATTTTATAACTTTTTTTTTCTGAACTATGAATATTTTAATAAACTTAAAAACAAATAAAGTCAACGAAACTTATCTTAACTGAACACATCACATTGATAAAATTTTTAATTTATCATCATTCTCAAATAACATTATATAAAACATTAAACATTTGCATCTAATATTTTTTTCAATCGCATTTTTTTTATACTATAACAATTTGATTGAATGAAGGAGCCACAGTAAATTCATGAAATAAATTTTTGAAATGTGCAAGAAAATATGAAAAATAAGCAATGTAATTTTCAACTCAAAATTTTATATTTCATATTAACCACTCAAGGTAACTTCAAAATAAATAATAAAACCCAATTTTATATCAGATAATTATTATCTAATTACATATTCAGAACTGAAAAAATATCGATTAATTCAATAATTTTTTAAAGGCGGGTGGGAATTTCATCAACTTAAATCTCTAAAAAGACAATATGTGTATTAAATTATCTATAAAATATTGGTTTCTTTAAATCAAAAATTTAAATACACCATTCTTAAGAAATAATTTTAACGGAAATCAATAATCCTAATATATCGATAAAAAAATCTGTCTTAAATATTTTGTAAAGAAAAGAAGATAAATTTGAAATTTCTTATAGAGTTTTAGTATATGAAAAAAAGAACAAATTTTATTGCTTCCAGTTTTATCAAAACATTTATTTTGAGTTATACACTATAATTAAATAATAGATACAGAAAAATAAAAACAATCGATTCTTGAAAAAACAATCGACCTCTCTTAGTTTAAAAATAAACATTTATTTAGGAATCTATAGAAAATTATTCCTAAAAAAAACTTCATGAATAATGTATCAACCTACCTGCCGCCGATATTTTAAAATCGCTTCCGAAAACCGCAGTCCCGCTCATTGCCAGGAAAAGGAAGATGATTTGATGTCCGGTTACCATGGTTACGAGCTATCACCGTTCCAATCCTTCCGACCTCGTGTTTCGATCTGAAACAGAACCTTTGAAGAGCGTCCGAATGTTTAGAGCGCTCCTTGTGACGTAACTCTTCTGGAACACCTTTGCGCAGAGCAACCTCCTCGACTCCACTTTCACTTTTTTTCGAACAGTGTCGTTTTCACTTTTTTTCACCTGCTCTCTACTGCCAAACGATTTCGAGGTATCTGGCAGCCGGTTTTGGATTATCGTGACGTCATGAGATTTTTAGCTTCAGGGGTGTGTTCGATTGAGTGATTTCTCGCTTTCTTCGATTTTGTTTGTTGCTCCCAAACAATTGCGAAGGAATTCCATAGTGGCATTTCATCCTTTTCACTGGGATATTTCCCTACGCTTGCCTGGAGCTACGTGTAATTATGTATCAGTCGCTGAGATATTTCTATAGGAAGGAAAAAAAATATTAGAAAAAAAATGCAACCGAGTTGAATATTAAGTCCAATAAAGTTGATTTATGTCGAGTTTCCGGGTTCAGGGAGATGGAACAATTTTTGATTGGTTGAGAAGAAGTTCGACATCAGAATTTCGAAGATACGAATGAAATTTTATATTGCCTAACAGAACCCATTCTTTAAAAAGAACATAGCGTGAAGTCATTACTGTCATAAATTGTCTCTTTGAAATTCCCGAATGATAACGGACTGATTACAAATGAGTTATGTAATTCAATGCCTTCTAATCGGAAGACATATTTTTTTTCTGAAATAAAGTCGTTTCTCACTTTTACTATATATATATATATACAATCGAACCGAAACTATAACCAGTAGAAAAAGAATCCGGCCTGATGGTTATAATTTCGATTCGGTTGTGTTCCTTTTTGCTTGGCTTATTTTGTCAATTAATTTCGATTGATTTGTATTTTAGTTGTAGCTGAATTTGAGCTCACCAAATACAATGATTGATTTTTTTTTTAACTAAAAAAAATTTTAATGCTTAAACTTGTTTGAATCAGAAATAATTTTTAGGTTCGATTCCAATTTTAGTTTTGTTTCCGTAATTAGTGTCGTTTTTGTTGCGTTTACATAATTTTATTAATTATATTAATTTGGATTTGTTTCATTAATTGGTTCTATTTCATTTGCCTTTTATTTTGTGAACTTTTAATTCCGAATTGAGTTTCAATTTCGATTTTCGGTTTCGTTTAAATTTTTGTTGACCAGGAAATGGGTTTTATATATATATATAGGAATGAACTATAATTTATTAAAGTGCTTATTTCCATGTATGTATAATAATTATAAGAGAAATCTCATTTCCGGATATTGGCCTGTAAATAAAATAAAATATTCTTTTTAATGTAATAAATCTATAATTACAATAATAAATTAATAAATATTTACATTAAAATTTTTTTCATGAGATGTGTTTCAAGATTGTTCAGATATTTAAGATTATGAAAGTTATATAGCGGATGGTGAACCAAGCAGACGAGTGGACGCACTAGAACTCTCGGAATTTTTTATTATTATTTTTTTATTTTAATTTTATGGCAACGGCTTTGTAAATGAATTGTTTGTGTAGAATAGAAATTCCGTTGAATGAAAAAAATCTTAACTTGAAGTTCTTTTAAATATGATTCGAATGGAATTGTTTCATAGCTTAAATAGTTGGTTAAATTTCTTGAAAATGTAACTTGTGAAAATTTAACATAAAAGAATTAAAGGAATTTGTTAAATTTTTTTCTCCTTCATCTTTATAAGGTAAGAATTTCGCGGATTTAAATTCCATTAAATTGTGTGTGTGTGTGTGTGTGTTGTTTTTAAACTTAATTTAATTGTATTTTCTAGGGCATAGGCTAGTACGCTACAAGTAGTACATTATAAAGGATGTCCAAAATCAACACTAGATTTGAATTTTCCCCCTTTCGTGCAGTTTAGTTTTGGCAACTATTAAAAACATCATTCGATAGCTTTTAGTTTAGGGTTAGGAAAAATAGAACGTTACACCACAGAACAAAGTGTTAATTCAAGGTTTATATTAAATAAACGCAGTCTTTTTCTTTAAATTGTTACATTTTTACTGTATTGTAATGTTTACAGGACAAGCTTATGTATTAAGTAACAAGTAGGGTAAATAGGTTCCATGGTTTTGTTGAAACAAACGCATTTTTTTATCGAAATTTTCTATGACTATTTTACATAAACGTGGCTGAATTGCATTGATGCAGCTTTCAATTTCCTGCTTCAATATCCACGTTCTTCTAGGTTTGTTGGAATAGACCTTTGGCTTTAAATAATGCCATGAAAAGAAATCCAATGGTGTTAAATCAAGTGATCTAAGCGGTCAGTTCTCAAATTTATTAACTGACGCAGCCAGACTTTCTTTACTTTTCAAATATTGTTCAAGAAAGGTGTAACGTTCCATTTTTACTAACCCTAAGCTGTCATCTGTTAGATGGCTTTTATAATAAGGTTGCCAACACTTAACTTGAGGAATGGTAGAAAATTAAGATCTTACGTTAATTTTGAGAATGTTTTAATGCAAGATGGAGTCAAATTTCTAGCTGCAGAAAAACCACTTTAATGAACACAAAAAAGACAACTTATATGATTTTTGATGGAAAAGAAAATGTGGATGAATTTTCAACAAATCTAATAATTTTTAATACTCGAAACACGTCATATCGCAATGAAATTGCATTTTCAACCATGGTGCTAATTAATATCAAATATGAAACACGGATAAAACTTGAGAATAACTTATACTTGAAATTAATGAATGGCTTATCAGCAATGCAAAACAAAATCACAGAATGAATCTTATGAATTTTCAGGCAAAGAAAAAAATATGAAAACTATATGCTTGCGTAAAAACTTTCCGAAGGCATTTTTGTAGCATATCAAATACTATTTAGGCAAAGTACGAAAAAGACACTACGATAAACTGTCGAAAAGAATGCATCGATAAACTTTTTTCATCATTACTTTGGGCAAAATTTCTCAATATTTATCAAAACGGTCATTGCATTATTTGGCAATTTCTTATCATTGTTAAAATGTAAAATAAATTGTGCCTCAAGCAATGAGATTATGTATACTAAGTTGCAAACTACTACTCAACTACTGTTTTTGATATCAAAGACTTAAAATACAGAAATTACGTCACTATCTATGCTAATATTATAAATGTGAAAGTTTGGATGTTTGCAACCCAATCACGCCAGAACGGCTGAACGGAATGGGATGAAATTTAGCGCAAAGATAGATTACAGCCAGGAATATAACATAGGCTACTTTCTATTGCGGTTCATGGAGTGGTTCATTTTTTATACATTAAAAACTAACTTTTGTGCCAAAAAGCTGAGGCCAAATCCAGCCAAAGATAAGTAAGGCTCCAGTTTTTTCCCCCAACAGAATTGAGGTTAGTCTTAGGAGAATTTCGATCGATTATTTCAAACGATTAAGTTTATTTTTTTAGTGTTTTATGTATTTAAAATCAAATATTGTTAATGATTCTATATTTCGGGTTCATTCTGATGTACTTTTAAATTTAAATAAAACGGAATAGAAGAAATAAAAAAAATTCTAATTTGTATTGCGTTATCCCAACTGGCGTAGGTAAGTCAGACCGGTGCGTTACGCCAACTGGCGTTGAAAGTTCGTCCATGATTGGTGACAACTGTGTTTTCATTCAACTTAAAAGTTTAAAAATTATGTGTATAATAATATTGTAGTTATTTCAATCTCGATTGTTTTTTTTTATTAATTTGTATTTATGTTATATATTTTTCGTATATGCTTATACTTTTAAAAGCATCGTTTTTAAGTTAGGTTTATTTGTCATTATTTGATTGGTTTTCGTACATATACATGAAAATTTACACGCGAACAGAGCTAGCTAATAATAAATATGTAAGCTACTGTAATAGCTAATGTGTCATATATTACGAATTTTTCACTTGACATTGCTTAGAACGACAGGATAATGTGCTAAATTAATCATGTCATATCTTGCCTAGTATTAATTTGGTATTGCTTAGAATGATTAGGAAATTAGCCAAATTAATAATATCATATTCCGTTTGGGTTTTTTTTTTATTATTATTATTTGGCGTTGCTTAGAATGACTAAAAAATGTGTGCTAAATTTATCATTTCCCGCATTGCCATTACAAAAACGCTTTAAGGTAGACGGATGAAATTTTATATACGTTCTTTCCATCAATTTTGCAGATTACTTATATAAATTTTGAATAAAATCAGTACAAAGAAAGTCTGTCTGTCCGATGCTTGTGTACAATAATTACAAGCATCAATTCAATTCAAATTTTATGCATACATAAAATTTGGTATTCATATTTTGTATGTAAAATAAAATTTCGTATCAAATTTTAAATCACATCTGTCTAGCGATTAACCATCTGTCTGCCTATACTTTCTCATGCATGCAAGCGCAATAATTTATAAACGCAGTGGCTTAAATACATGAAATGCAGTATGTTGTCTAGTGATTATAAATGTAGTCATATTTTGGTGTTAATCGGTCTGCAAAAAAGCACCAAATACAAATATTTTCAAAACAGATTAATCAAAAATGGTAGATTCATGCCAAGTGGTTGCAATCACCAGATCTGTATTTTGTAACGACCTTGCAAGGTGTTAATCAACTTTATATCAGATATTCATCGGAAGGTATTACTAGGGAATGTTTTGAAGAGACCCTACCTGTTGGTGTTTTAAAGATTGAAAGGAATATAAAAATACTAACTTAGTTTAAAAGATATAGGATGAAAAAAAAATACATTTCCTTTTCAGGCTTTTTGTTATTGTTGTCGCAAGGGGGAAATTTTCATTCTCATCGTTTTAAATCTTGAATGTGGGAATTCGTTACTTTAATAAATTTCTAATTCTAGTAATAGAACATATTATCAAAATGATTGATTTAAAGGTAAATTTGGAGTCAAAAAACAAGCATTTTATTTATTTTTATACTTGTTATTATCCGCTACTCTGTTCGCGCAGAAATTGTGATGTGTATGTACGAAAAGCTATCAAATAATGACAAATTAAAAATTTAAACCTAATCTAAATACGATACATTTAAAAGTATAAGTATATACGAAAAGAATATAACATAAATACAATTTAATAACAGAAACACACAACTAATGTAAAAACAATTCGTTTATATTGCACCCTCAACATAAAACAAAACAGCAAATCAAATCCATTTTATTTATTGTTCAAAGTGAAGATAGCTACAACAGTATTACATACATAATTTTTAAACTTTTAATTTAAATGAAAACACAATTGTCAACAGTCACGCTCGAACTATCAACGCCAGTTGGCGTAACGCACATGTCTGACTTTTTTACGCCAGTTTGGGTAACGCAATGCAGATTAGAATTTTTTTATTTCCTTTATTCTCTTTTCTTTTCATTTAAAAGTACTTGAGAATGAATCCGAACGATCAATTCATTCACAACATTTGATTTTAAATACATTAAAAAAAAAAATCGTTTCAAATAATCAGTCGAAATTCTGCTAAGCCTAACCTCAACTCAGCTGGGGAAAAAACTGGAGCCTTCCTCATATTTGGCTGAATTTGGCCTCAACTTTTCGGCACGAAAGGTTAGTTTTGAATGAATAAAAAATGAACCACTCAATGAACTGGAATAAAAAGCAGTTTATCTTCCATTCCTGGCTATAATCTATCTCTGTGCTGAATTTCATCCAATTCTGTTCAACCGTTCTGGCATAATTGTATAACAAACATCCAAACTTTCACATTTACGTATGAGTATAGATGGAGATGTAATTGTGAATCAGGAAATGAGAACGCAAACTTTTACTGAGTTTATTTCATCGGTTTTAAACCCTTAAATAAGTGCGAATCAACCTTTTGACATCAACTGCAACAATAAGTTTTTTTAAAAAAATTTGAATGCATCTCCCCTTCATAAGTCCTTTTAAAATTCTTTAGAAAAAATTGAAAAATATTTATGTTTAAAACTAAAGAAATATTGTCCATTTCATCTTCCAGTTTTATTAATATTTAATTCTGAAAGGCTGAAATATTAACAGATTGCAAAAAGAAAAAAAAAACACCTTCTACCAATCATTTTCTTCTATGGTTTTAAAATAGCTTAGCTATAATATCTAAAAAAATGAAAGAGACGTTATAAAATAGTTAAGATAAACTTGCATAAGAAAATCTATTAAAAACTTTTAATTCTTTTGTTAAACTTTTAATTCTTTTAATTCTTTTTAAAACTTTTAATTCTTTTAATTCCTTAGATCTTTTAAGAGTGATGTTTTATTTTGCAATTCAATTTCAGAAATGGCGGTTTCCACATCTGATTTTTAAAAATTAATTTCGTATTTCAACATTTGTCATGCAGTTTTTCTTTTAATTTCTTTTCTTTTTTGGTGTTTCTCATTTTTCTTGGCAAGGTGCCATGAAAGTTAGGAATCATTGGTTACAAATTCTTTTTCAGAAGCTATGAAAGATTTGAAGATATTAAAGAAATGACATGATAGAGCAATGTTGCAACTGGTTTTCACAAAACTGTTATTGTATCGTTTTTGTGTTTGAACCGAAATATAGGATTTATCTTAAAAATTAAGACTGAAAATTCAAAAATTTTATTGAAGAGAATTTAAGAGAAATTCGAATTTCTTATTAGAATTCTGTAACAGGATAAAGTTTTATATTTTATTTACTTGTCTGAATTTTTTATAAATTACTTTTAACAATACAAAAATGGCAACGTGCAATGATAATAATAATAATATTTGTTACCATTTTAAAACATGAGCTTAGTTTTAATTTTAGTCCTCTTCCGAGCCGTTTTAAAGCACCACTAAGGCTATTTTGGAACGGACCTCGAAATTTTGAACCACTTTCAGACGATACCTGAGCTTGCACCCCCTCTCCACGCTTCCACACCGCACCAATGAGAGGACGTTTAGTCCCAAAGGTTGTGCATCAAACTCACTTACTCGACGGCTCGTTAGTGGAATCGGGTCCCGAACCTGAACCCCTCGGCTTCCAAAGTCCTCTAAGCAGGGGAATGGAATTCTTATAACCAAAATAAATGAAAAGTATTGCTACGGAATGCGCTTAAAATTGTTTTCAAAATTTATTTATATTACATATTAATTTATTTTGATTGCATTAAATTTATTTAAATTGCAATTGATTGCATGAAAATTAAAATCGATATTTTTTGTACATTTTAAACTGTTTAAAATCTGCTTCTCTTACAATTATGTACTTTGAAATAATGTGCCTTAAGAAAAAAAATGAAACAATTAATTTTAAAATAAAATCTGAAATATTTCTAAAATAAATAAATTATTTGGAATCTGTGTCATGTCAGAACCTTGCTGCGATTTACAGATGGCATATAAATATTATCAACTTAAAACTACAGAATGTGCATGACAAAAAAATTATTTAAAATGTCATATTAGATGCTTGTTGCAATTGATTTTTGCAGGACAGTTCTTGCGTTAGGAAGTTTCTTGCTAAACTAGGTATGGTTCGACATGTCTGGATAGAAAACTAAGGAAATGCATTCTAAAAATTATGGCAAAGATCAATTATGCTTTAAAAAAACTCATAATGCACCAACAAGACTTGGCTGAAAATTACCAGCAACAACAATGAAACTAAATTATACACTCGGACACAGGAAAGGTTAATTTGGATGGTCCTGACAAGTAGAGGTTATAATTCGTGAGATTTACTACGTGAAACTTTCTCATTCTACAAGAGGGTAAGGAAGAGGCTTGTTGATGATCCTAGGATTCGTTTTACTCGTGAGAATAACGGATTGTTCCTCTGGTTGATGTTTGCACTAAGAAAGACTAATGATGGACTCGGCGTGTCTTGAAAATAGCCACAAGCTTCTAAGTTATCTTTTGTTGTAGCAACCTGTAAGTGGATGTAATTATGTTTTACCCGCCACTCTGTTCGCGTGGAAATTTTGATGTATATGTACGAAAAACTATCAAATAAGGGCAATTAAAAAAATTAAAATAATATAAATACAGTTTGATAACAAAAACACATAACTAACGTAAAATCAATTTATTTACATTCTATACTCAAAATAAAACAAAACAGCAAATCGAGTCCGGTCAAATCCATTTTATTTATGGATTGAGATAGAAACAACAGTATTATATACATCATTTTTAAACTTTTTATTTAAATGAAAACACAGTTGCCATCACGCGCTAACACAGTTTATGTCACAACAAGCACGTGTGAACTTTCAACGCCAGTTGCGGTAATGTAATGCAGATTAGAATTTTTTTTTTATTTCCTTTATTCTGTTTTCTTTTCATTTAAAAGTACTTCAGAATGAATCTGAAAGATCAATTCATTAACAATATTTGATTTTAAATACATCAAACACAAAGAAAATAAATAGAATCGTTTATTTACAATTTTAGTAAAAACTAAAACATATTCGTACCTTTCAAGATATTTAAAATATTTTGAAGCCGAGTTAAAATCTGAGGAACAAGTAAAAGATTATTATACTTTAAAAAAATTATTGAAGCATTTATAAAATCCTCGTGCACCACAAGACATCACGCGGGGCTTACAGATGTAAGTATTCAACACATAAAAAAAGAAAATAAGAAAACTTAGCAGTTATGAAGGATTAATAGAAGAATAAAATAAAATAAGAAAATATAAGTCAAGAATAAGAAAATTTAACATGTGTCCATAATAAATTTACAAAAATATTTCAGAGCACTTCTGGGGGTAACAAGGGGATGAAAATCTGGAGGCCCCTCTTTGTAACATGCTTTGCTCCATACTATTCTCTAACAGGAAATTAAGTTTAGTTATATTAACGTCCAATTTAAAGCAACACGAGGGCTATTTTGGGACGGACCTCGTCATTTTGAACCCCTCTCTGATGACACCTGAACTGGCACCCACCTCTCCACACCAGCGGGAGGATGTTTGGCCTGACAGATTTAACGTGCAAGAGACCCCCTCACACGACGGTTCTTCTGTGGAATCGAGTCTCGAACCTGAAACCCTCCTGTTCCGAAGCCGAGACCGTATCACCAGGACACCGCGGCAAAAAAAAAAACAGGAAATTAAAATAATTAAATTAATTTTTTATGTTTCTTTTCGATCATATGCAAAAAAATGTACGTTAATTTAAGGAAATGAAAAAATGTGATTATTGAAGTAAAAAAATAAGTCATTTCACTTCAACATAATTTCATATTGCACATATCCTGTGCTTGAAGAGTATACTCGTCTTCGCTAAATTTTTCCGACACAATTTAGATACGCATTTGCCAAAGAGGTCGAAACAGTTAACTGGTTAAAATACAGAGGATTGGTGATATGCTGTGTGTCAGAGCAAATCTCGTTATATGGGATATCCACCAATAAAGAAATTTTTATTCAGATTTGTCCCAAATTTGAATTAATCGTATTATAAGCAAGATGTTTTTTTTTCAAACTGTCTGCTACCAACCACAGTTAAGTGTTTATTTTGGAAATTTTTAAAGCAAAATTTGCGAAACTTTGAACATTTTCACAAAGTACGATTAATACTTAACCCATTTATGCCGAAGGTTAAAAAAATTGGAATTTTTGCATGAAATTTCTATACGTTAAGCAAAAAGAATATGATAAACAATGATTTTAAGTGAGGGGTGTTTCAAAAATGGAACAGTTGGCATAAATGGGTTAATGCTTAATATAAGAATGTTTATTCCGCTGTAAGAAAATTAGAAATATTTATTCCACTGTCTATATTTTTACTTTCTCATGCACAAAGCATAGATAATGTATTATAATCATTGAAAAAAATTCCAATCAAGATTTTGTCGAGTACATTTCAAACCTTTCAGAACCCGAAAAGAAACCTTTTTGGCATAATGTATGTCTATCTGTCAACAATATAACTCAAAAACTCTCTCGAGATAGACAGATGGAATCTGGTATATGTAATTATTAACAAATTTATAAATTTCTATCAAATTGTAAACGTTCTGTATTGATAGGAAGAATATTTGTCTGCTGTTCGTTTACAAGTGAACTTGATAACTAAAGAAAACCCAGAGCTGGGTAGATGAAATTTAGAACACAGATTTAGCAACTAAAATGTAGGTACATGTCAAATTTTTATCCAAATTTGTTTAATAGTAATCCATGTGGTGACATCTTAATAAGCCAGTAACAGCCAGTAGACGTCAGAGATCGTTTTGTGGAATGGATAAGTTATTGGACTTCAAACCCAAACATCACAGGTTCGATCCTTGGCGGAATTCAACCTACACATTGGCACAATTCCAGCCAACACCATCGCCACATCCATTTGTTCGATCTCCATCATCGCATGCATCTAAAAGCAATAATTCATAAATCAATCACTTAAATAAATGAAATTCGATATGTTATTAACAGAATTCAACGGTAAATCGAACTGATAAAATGAGTCCAAAATATATAGTCTCGTGATAGATTCAATAAAAATGATAGATTTGTGCGAAAGATTTATATTTCGCACCTACAGTTCATGAATGCTTTGCAAAGTATTTGCAGTCTTATCCAAGGAATTTTAGGGGTGGGAGAGGGAAATAAGACATTTATTGAAGAGTAGGGTGAGAAAAGTTTTAGAGACCATCCCTGCTGATTTCACCATTTTATATAAATAAAGATGAATATTTGTCTCTATATCTCTTATGCGCTGCCGTACCGCTCATCCGATTGCGATGAAACTTAGAATACTTATTACTTGCACTTATGGGACGGTTATGGCGTCCCAGGTGAGAGTGCCGGTTTGGGCATGGTTGTTCTGTGTTCTATCTGCGAGATGTATGAATGTGACTCTCTGTAAAAAGGGAAAGCGAATGTGTATGTCATCTTCATATGAGCTTGAAGTTAGACTTCTGTTATCTGGGTGCTCAGGAGTTTTTACCCTCAGAAGCTACTGCACGCACCCCCTTTCATGGAAACACGGACACGACATCATCATCATCATGGAACGGTTATAGGCGTAGTAAAATTATTTAATATATGAAAAATATTTTTGGGCCCATTTACCGCATATTTTAACCAAGGATTATTGTCAAAAATAAATCGCTAAGGAGGTACAATAGATTTAGTAAAGTTGCTAAATTCAAACTAGACGAATATTTCGGAGCTATTGTATGTAAATGCAATGTGTTTCTCAGAGGCAATAGTTTTATTAAAGAGTGTGAGAGAAACTTTTAGGGCAATCAACCCTATAGGTTTGATATTTTATTGAAACATTTAATCAAATTTTAGCGGTTTTTGCAATAACTCCCGAAAATATTATAGTACAAATAATTTTGAAGTCAGTTTAGTTTTCAAAAAGTTATCTTTTTCAACTATACTAAAGATTTTATAGTATAAATATATTTTCTATCTTTAATCAATTTTAAAAGAAAATATTTTCCATCACATTTTCTAAAACTGAATTTGAGAATTCTGAACTAATATTAAACAAATCAAGAGAAACCATAAACAGTTTCTTTCATTACCATTCTGAAAGAACACCAAGCATTATAATTCTAAAAGAATACACAAATCTAATACATTAAAATGAATATTTGTTGGTAGAATAAAATGATATAACTAGAATAAATACTATTCATGTTTCTTCTTTATATGTCCTTAAATTGATAACTATTTCAAATTCCAAATGTTCCAACTGTTTCCAAGATTATTTCTTCTGTGGCAGCAACGTCCCGGGTAAAAGCTAGTTTTATATAAGTTAACGTTGTCTGAAGGCGTATTGTATGATAGTTCAATAATTTTCCATATGAATTCCACGAAATTTTTTTTCTGTTTTCATGCGTCTGATTAAATATCTAAACAAATGTGGACAGTATAATATAAATAATGCTTTAAAGATATAAGGGAATGAATTCACAAAAGATGTACAAAATAAAAGTTAAGAAAGAATAGCTTCATGCTGCATTGTTCTTACGAATACTATCGCTGACGGCGTACGTAAGATTTTACTCTTTTCTTGAATTTGACTTAGTTCATATTTGTAGAGAATGAATATTGTTATCTATTTTTTTACTTATGTCAAAATAAGTTGGAATTCAGAAAATTTGTATAGTTGAGTAATCTGAATGGCAATACACAGTTTTAACCCACTGCGGTCCTATGTCGAGTGTGACTCAACATCACTTCTTGTTCTGGCGCGTCCTATGTCGAGTGTTCGATGACCAAAACATATTCGGATGAAACTTGACACAGAATGCGGCAGCGATGTCGAACCACACTCGACATAGGACGCGCCAGACCATACTAGCACACGAATATTGTACAATGTTGCATAACATTGATCAATATTCGCAATATTGTGTAATACCGTGGAATATTGTTTAATATCGCATAATATTGTACAACAGACTGTGCTACCAGAGGAACGAAAAGCCATGTCGAGTCACACTCGACATGGCTTTCTGTTATTTTCCCATGTTTGTATAGACATTAGGATCTCTGTAAAATAAACAAAAAAATATATATCATTTTCCATTTCGTAATAGAATTATATTTTAAAGTTTTTGTTAGATATTTAAGCCGTATGGAAGTTTTCATAAATCCGCCAGATTTTATTTATTTGATTGTTCGTTGTAGCTGGCTTAGCCAAATTAAGGGCTAAACTAAGACAACCCTCATCTATACTTATAATAAAGCTCAATGTGTGTGTGTGTGTGTGTGTGTGTGTGTGTGCGTGTGTTATCGTTCTACAGGCCAGACCGTTGGACCTACAGCTACCAAATTTGATACATGTATGCCTTGGTAGTCAGAAATGTGCATCTCGGAGCCCTTTTTTCGAATTTTTAATTAGAATTTGAATTAATTAAAATTTAAGCGAAATTTCGACGTTTTTCCGCTATAACTTCCGGAAATATTATCGCACAAACATGATTTTTACATCAATTTAAAGATTAAAAATTAGCTTTCTAATGGTATCAGTGTTTAAATATATAACTTAAGCTTCTATTTTTAACGAATTTTTAAAGAAATCTTTTAACTTTGTTTTTAGCACGTGAGTGGATAAAATAAATTAAAACAATGACGGAAGTTCAAATTAAAAAAAAACAACTATCATCGCAAATTAAATCTCAAGAAATGCAACTATTAGCACATGACTGGATAAAATAAAAGAAATATGAAATGTGATATTTCCTAAAAAAATAAATGTAAAGCAAAGGTTTCTTTAATCGTTTGCAATATCTAAATAAAATTCAACAAATCTTCTTTATTTATGATTGAATTTAGACAGGATATGCATTGAAATCCCGACTTAATAGTGCAATGAACAAATAATCGTAAGTCTTCTATAATAATATTAGTTACGTGACTTTCGATGTTTAAGTATATCTGGTAGAGAAATTATAAAGGGAGCAAGATACATAAGTATGTAATTGAAAATTTTAGAACACATTACTCTTGGCGAACCAGCTGGTCGCCAAAGGCGGCTAGTACCCAATAAAAAAAGCTCTGAAAAGCTACCACCAAAATATACATCTCCTATCTTTACAGAAAAATTCTTTTCGCTAGAAAATACCCTGTTTATAAAAGAAAAACCTGATTTGTTGTTCAAATGACGCCGTACGCCTTACGGAAGAAAAAAAAATGTGTATGTCATTTTACGCAGTTATATAAAACACCTCAGTTAGGACATAACAGGTAATTAAAGCAACTGGATACTTCATCTACATAATTAATGATCAATTACTCTGTTATCAAATGCGATATATCGCTCTTGTAAAGTTAGTGGGACGATATTTCGTTACAATAATTTATTATCGTGCTTTCAGTTTGAAAGACATGACAGTATGATAGGGCAGATAAAAAGCATTTCAAAGGATAAAGGCCGCAACAAAAATTTAGAATGGGCAACATCGTATGCATTCTCAAGTAGGAAAACACCCTGCTCCTCTTAATTTATACGTGAAAAAAAGTTTTATTTTGTATTCAGTACAGCGATATTTATAATAAAATAATTATAAGAAATTTCATGTCTGTTTTTCGGTTGAGGGAAATATTTCCTCTTTTATATTATTCATATAAACAAGAATTATTTATTTATTTTTATTAATTGTGCTTACATAAATAATTTGTTAATGGAAGTAAATGAACAGAAAAATATTTGTAAATTTATTACAAGGTTGCAGATTTAATAGTCAAAATGAAGGCAATATTTATATTTACATTTAAATGTATAGTATTTCTTTTAAGCATTTTTTTTTTTTTGCATTCAAACAAATCTTTAAGCATTAATAACAGTAAAAAGAGAAGTTATTATTCTATTAGTTTAAAACAAATTATAATAAAAACTATATTATAAATTTAAAAAAATATTTTAAATAAAATTTATTTAAATTGCTACTAGAAATTTCAATTCATTCAAAAAATGTTTTTTAAAAACATTTAGGCAAACTCCTAAAGAAGACAGGCATAAAAACTAAGCTCGTATCAATAAAATGATAAATTTAAGAATTTTAAGGTGTAAATAAGTTTATAATTATAATATTTTCTGAGAATAATCCTTAGAAAATCCGTAAAAGCATGATTATTTTCTATTTAGTTAAAATTACAATTAAAATTTTTAAATAATCGATAGAAGGTTTCACTCCAAGGTATAACTTGACCAAATATAACTAACTGGACTATAGATCAAATGGTTTGTCCTGAATATTATTACGAACGAACGAACATTATTTTATGTTCTCTATTTTTATATTAAGACTTGCTGGTACCCAGCATTTTGCAGCCGCAGAAGATATTTTAGAAATATCGTTTGGAATTTGAAGTAATTATCTTGTTTCATTAAGAATGATAGGAAGAAATGATATTTATTTTCTTGTCGGGAATGAATATATTCATTAAACTGAAGGATATATAAAGGAGAAGCACAAATGGCATTTATTCTATTTTTATTATTCTATTCTAAAAACAAATATTTATTTTTATACATTAGATTCGTGTATTATTTTAGAATTGTAATACTTGGTAATGAAAGAAACTATTTATTGTATTTCCTGATTCTTTCAGAATTTTCAAGTTTAATCTTAAAAAATGTGATTAAAATATTTTCCTTTAAAATTGATTAAGCATAGAAAATATTTTTATTCAGGAAATCTTTCATATAGTTGAAAAGATTATTTTTTTGAAAAAAGATGGTGTAAAATTATTTGTACTATAATATTTTCGGAACTTACCACAAAAAATGTAAAAATTTTACTAGACGTTTAGTTAAATTTTTCAAGCTTATAGGATTCGTTACCCTAAAACTTACTCGCATACTTTCTAATAAAACAATTACCTCAGAGAAAGACTTACATTACATTTACGTACAATAGTTACAAAATATTACCGTCTAGCTTGAATTTCGCATCTTTACTGAATCTGTTATATCTCCTTGGCGAGTTATTTGGCTGTCAACCCATGGTTAATAGTTGCGGTAAATAGATATGAAAATATTTTTATGCTTTAGATAGTGGTATTATGCCTATAACCTTCGTATAAGTACAAGCAATATGCTGTCGAAGTTTTATCGGAATCAGATGAGCGAGCTGTACAACAGCGCATAAGAGACATACAGACAAACATTCATTTTTATTGATATAAATAAAGTCAAGATTTTTCTTACACATTATTATTTTGCTGAAGGATGCTATTTATTTTCTTGTCGGCATCGAATGCATTCATTGAAATTGAAGGATATATACAGGAGAAGAATAAATAGTATTTATTCTATTTTTGTTAATTTATTCTAAAAATGAATATTCATTTTTAAGTATCAGATTTGTGTATTCTTTTAGAATTGTAATCCTTGGTGTTCTTTCAAAATGGGAATGAAAGAAACTATCTATTGTATCTCGCGATTCGTTTCATATTCGTTCAGAATTCTCTAGCTTAATAATAAAAAAATGTGACTAAAATATTTTTTTTAAATTGATTAAACATTGTAAATATATTTATGCCATAAAATAATTAATAAAGCTGAAAAGATAAGTTTTTGATAACTAAGATGGTGCAAAAGTACTTGTACTATAATATTTTCGGAAGTTACTGCAAAAAGCTCTAAAGTGTTACTAAATCTCTAGTTAAAATTTCAAACTCCTGAGGTCGGTTCCCCTAAAACTCTCCCTCACTCTCTTATAAAACTATTATCTCAGAGAAAGACTTATATTGCATTTACATACAACAGCTCCGAAATATTAACGTCTAGCTTGAATTTAGAATCTTTACTGAATCTATTGTGTCTCCTTGGCGACTTATTTTGTGGTTAATGTAGGGCGGTAAATAGATCTGAAAACATTTTTTATATATTAAATACCTCTATTATGCTTGTAGCCTTCGCGTAAGTGCAAGTAATAAGTAGTAGTTTTATCGGAATCGGATGAGCGGTACGGGAGCGCATAAGAGACATACAGACAAACATTCGTTTTTATTTATATAGATTAATTGTTTCAAATAGAAAAAAAGCATAGAGCTACAAATTTAACAAACCTATTAATGATAGCATGATTATCTGCTAAGTTTTAACAAGAATCTTATAATCAATGCAGGAGTTGTAAATTTACATTGTTTTATTATTTTACTTTATTATAGCCAAGTCTTCGTTATTGATCAGCTGGTTTTCCGGAGAAATTGGCTATATTTAATTTCAGTTACGTAGCTTAAGCCTAATTTCATATCCATAATTTCGCAAATTGTCACATATTAAAGCCAAGTTATTTTACTTTTCTTACATATGAATTGTTTATTGAATACTTGAATTTTTCTTACAGTTTAGTTTCATAACAGCATAGTATTATTCAAATTATGAATATCCAGTTCATACATCTTCTAAATTCAGCAGTTTTGTAACTTCATTCTTTTATTTGCGCTGTAAATAACACAGGTGATAAATAAATTCTTCTTTAGTTTTCACCGAAAATGGAAGAAAAACATGCAATTAAATATTGATGAAATGATGAAAACTTCATTCAAACAATGAAAATATGGTTATGAAATATAATCAAATATAACTTTAAAAATTAAATAAATTTAGATTAAAGATTTTTATAACAATGGAATCGACTACATTAAAAGGAAAATTTTTTGATGTTAAAATCCTTTCTGCTTAAAAATATTTTCGGAAATTATTGCGAAAATAAATTTAATTTTAACTAGTATTAATTGATTAAATTCTTAATTAAAATTTTTAAAAAATACCCAAAGGTTTTTATTTTTTCCCAAAAAGTATATCCGTGACAACTTTGGTATTCTAGATGAAACGGTTTAGTCTATAAAATGCCAACGCACACGCACGCACACACACACACTACTATAAATGGGGATCACAAGGCAGCTGTAACAATTCAGTAATAAGAATCCATTAGAAAAACAGCAGTCAAGTTGTTCTTAAAGCATCGCGCTTTCCTGGAGTATAACAAATATTTGTTTTAGTTTAGTTTAGTTTTAGTTATTTTAACGTCATGTTGTCAAGCAACACTAGGGCTATTTTGGGACGAGCTTCGTCATTTTGAATCGCGATCAGATGACGAGGACGACACCTGAGCTGGCACCTCCTCTCCACACCTCACCACATCAACGGGAGGACGTTTGACCTGACGGATTTAACGTGCAAGAGACCCCTTACACGACGTTTCTTCGGTGGAATCGAGTCTCGAACCTGAGCCCTCCGGTTCAGAAGCTGAAACCTTACCACCAGGCCACCGTGGTCAACAAATATTTAAGAGTTGACATCAGTAATCATATTCTTTTGGGATTTTCTCACAATGCTAGTTTATCATAGTACGCGTAAACCAGCAGCCAAGCCTTCTGAATAGGAATCGAAATCGTCAATTGGTTTATTACAAGGGTTACTGTGGGTATAAATGAAGACTTTATTCAAAGTATACAAAATAGGCCTGAGCACAACGATCCCATTGAGTAACGAGCCGAAGGATTCCTTTGTTCCCAGAATTCCTGTGTCCATGATGAGACCCATTTTTTCACAACGTTCTCCATCCGGGTTGAAGCACTTCTCTTTCAAATGTTTTTTCAAGGGAACAAACGCATTAAAATCGCAAGGAGACATATCCGGACTGTAGGGCGGATAGCAGAGCTGTTCTCTCTTGAACTTGGCCAGTTCCTCGTGTATGACCCTGGATACGCTTGGACGCGCGTTACCATGGAGCAGAGCCACACCTACCATGAGTAGGCCAGATCTTTTGTTCTTGATAGACCTGCGTAGTCTTTGGAGTGTGCCATCGGAGTTAATGATTCTTGTAGTTAAATAGTAGTTCTAGTAGTTCGGAGTTAATGACAAGTCGCAGGCCCTGGATGTCGAACTCAAGGTCACTATAAAAAACTGGGTCTCGTCACGGTCACAGGAATTCTGGAAACAAGGAATCCTTGGGCTCCTTAATCAACAGGATCGCTGTGCTGAGGCCTATGGTGTATACTTTGAATAAAATCTTCATTAGTAAAACTTGTCCAATATGAGGATTTCCTAACAAAGTAAATCGTATAAGTCATCGGTGAGAAACTTCAATGATCACTCAAGATTTTACAGCTGCTACTTTATTCATTTTGCTACAGAAGCACGACACTTAACCACAAATTAATAAAACAAAATAAAAACTATAAACAGTCACAACTTTTCAATACTGCATTGAACATTCCCATCCGCTGTTCTACCAAAGAAATCTTTTCCGTCCCAAAACCAACATGTCCGCTTTCTCTCCTCGTTTTTTTCCGTTCCTTTTCTTTTGAATTGAGTTGCCCCAGCTGCTTCTCGTTATCCTTTTAAATCCTACTGTTGCCACACACGAAAAACAATCTGAATTGGGAACTTTACTTCATTTATACCCACAGTGTCGTTTCGTATCTTTTCATATCAACCTCCTTTGCAGATTAGCTTTTTGTACCGAAATAATGTGAGGGCTATCATGAGACATCCTCGCAGTTTGGAACAGAAGTCAATTGACGACGACGGATTCTTAATTAAGGTATCCGACTACATTCGAAAGAATTTTTTTTTTTGAAAAATTGAATTTTTTAAAAGCAATTTAAAACTATGGTTTTTAGATATATTGTCAGTTATTATACAAAATACTATAAATACAACAAAACTATTTGAAAATATAATATATTTTGGGAAATCGGAAAATGTGTAGTAAATTTTAACGAATTTGTTCCAAAACGGTTAACACTCCACACAAAATGGTAATGCAGGAATTCTATTTTTCTTTGCACACGTTATAGAATATAATGATGAATGAAGTGAACCGAAATCAAAGAAATATTTGGAGATGCAAAGAAGGTATGGGTAAAAATACAAGTATAGATGCATTTTTTCCACAAATTTACAACTGAACATTTCTAAAAACGCCTGTAAATGAAAAAAGTATTTCATCAACAATTTGAAACACGCGCTGAAATTTTTATGTAAAAGTTTTATTTTTATTAGTTTTAGAGATAATATGTTAACGGTGGGGAATTTTTATGAAAATGAAAGCTTTGAGAAAATTGAAACTAAAGAAAAATTTTAGCTGAAAAGTGTGTAACCCTGGATGATATGTCTTCCTTTTCCTAGAAAAGATAAACTGTTTTGGAAAAAGGAAAGTCTGAACCACAAGAAACAACAATATTAAAAATATTCGCCAAAGGGGTCGATAACATGCGTTTTGAACGTAGTCGGATACCTTGTCTTTTCCTCTCTTTTCGAATTTCAATACCATACTAAAAGGAGACAATTTTATTCTTGATATCAGCTTTCACTTTCCACATGCACAGCTAATTTTTAATGAGACCAGGTTTTGAACTTGGAATTCTTAGACTCCGAAGTCGAGACTTGCATTCTCAATCCTTGTTAATACGAAGGGAGGATCATAACTTAAATTTATTATTTGAAATGCCACCCCACCTCATCAAGACAGTTACCGGATGATTTTTTTCTAAAGTCATTTCAGCCGATAGAGTTTCATTTTCTATATATTTTAAGGATTTCTAACAAACGGGTACAGTTCATAAGCTGGAATCAATAACAATGATTATTATTTTCGATGTAAAATTTTAATACATGCTGCGCCAGAGAAACTTACTTATTTGAAAAAAGTCCCGAGTGCCGAGTTGGATGGATAGAGGAGTGATACATGGTGCTACTAAAGGGGAAAGTCTCAATGTTTGTTTCAATCTCTAGTCAATTGCCATTATCTCTTGCCTAGAGAACAGTGGGCCTTCGACGTCGAGAGCTTCTTTTCTAACGGTCGCTCACTTGTTGCTACGCAACGTGCCTTCTGCATTCGCTTTGAAATTCCTCCTCACAGACCCGTTCCTGGCCGTCATTCGATTCTGTCGTGGGTTAACTCATTTCACTAAACCCAGAAATGGACATCAACGGACCACCAGAACTATGGAAAATGTCGAAAGAGTGAGGCTGTCAGTTCTGCGTTCGACACCCAAAAACGCAGCTGCTCTGGGAATTTCTGACACCACGGGACCTTCCTTGATCTCTTTTTCCACCAAGACCTTCCGTTTCATCCCTATAAATTGACTGCTGTGCCAGAATGAACGCGATTTTGTTGCCCGTCAAAATGCATGTGAAATGTTGCTTCACAACCTGCCTGAAGACGTGGTTGTTTTTTTCAATGACGAGGCTCACTTTGAAATACCTTGTTTATGTCGATGGACCACGGACCATAGCTCACCTCAAGAACAGCATTCGTGACACCATTGCCAACATACCGACTGATATGTTGCGAAGAGTGGACACGAACTTCAAAAATCGACTTAATCAGGGTAAGCGCAATGGGGGTCGCCATTTAGCCGATGTCATTTTCAAAACTATACGAAAAAAATTGGGATATTATATTCTCGAATAAAAAAAGAATTAAAACAATAACTGAAGTTCTTTTGTTTTTATTGACCTTTCAACTAAGTAAGTTTCTCTAGCGCACCTTATAATTATACTTAAAAATCTAAACTTAGAGGTAATTTTGCGGTGTCAGAATTTTTTTTCTTTCTATGTTTTAATTTTTATTTCATATAATTATTATCATTGTTATTTACTTTAATTTTAATCATTTTTGTTTAGTTAATCTTTATTTCATTATTCCAAATCTGTGAATAAGATACGTTGTAGTTTGCTATAACAATATATTACTCCAATATTTTAGAATTTATTAATCAAATAAAAGATTGAGTTGATTAAATTTTGATTACATATCAGTGATGCCATCAGTTTGAAAGTTTAAGAGAAATGGTTTTCTATATTATATATTTATAAAATAGAGATTTATGAATTAAAAATTTTAAAAATATAAAAAAATTTATTCATAGAATACTAAATAGAAATAATAACTCATAAAAAATGTTTTTAACAATATTTTTATTAACTTTATTTAACCTTTTTTAGATTATATCATATAATTAAAAATTGATGTATTTTCTAATGCACGTAAGAATTTCTTTTATTCTTTAAATGTCCAAACGATTTTTTTATATAACGCTTTTTGTTTATATTTCTTTTCATCTAATATTCTCAGCGAATGTATTTGACTTCGTGACCTTCAGAAATGCAGACGATTTTTTTCTCGGGTACGTTTCGTTGGTCAAATATTTATAGTTGAATACACTAGAAAATATCAGTCCATCTTTTATGCTGCCACCTTCTTTGTTATTTTTAGACAAAAGGCAGAAAACAAGAGAAAATTATGTATCAAAGATTATTTAAGAAACACTGATCCATAAATTCCTTTAAGGTTCAATAAATTTCTTTGAATCCAAAAAAATATTTTCATATTCTGTCACTTGCAAATGTCGCAAGGAACGCTATGATTTGATTTAATAGTCATTGATTCTGAATTTTTTTTTCTCTTTTATTTTAAGTCTTCGTATGTTTTCCATGTAAAATATTGTGCGACGACCTACTAGAATTTTGGGAAATAAAACAACGAGTTTTAGGAATATTTTTCTTTGCAATACTTCATGCAGTGACTAAATTCTAGACTTGAGATAATTTATTCTTTATACTTTCTACGTATTAACATGATTGCATTTACAAGTTGTATAGTATTATTTGTAGAACAAGCTAAGTTGTATAGTTTTATTTGTAGAACAAGCTAAGTTGTATAGTATTATTTGAATTTACAA
>JAPMOQ010059770.1:782222-806905 GCA_026543055.1 Argiope trifasciata
TATTTGTAGAACAAGCTAAGTTGTATAGTATTATTTGAATTTACAAGCTGTATAGTATTATTGTGGAACAGGATAAGTTGTATAGTATTATTTGAATTTACAAGTTGTAAAGTATTATTTGAATTTACATGTTGTATAGTATTATTTATCTTCGGCGACCAACTTGCTCTCCTAGATTACTGACTTTTTAATCTGTAATAGAATTAATTCTTTTTAATTCACTTTGTTATTTGATAAGAACTGAAAAATATGAATTCATCTGAATTAATTGAAATTAAAAAGTGCAGATATTGTGAAATAAAAAAGAAAGTAAAAATTCTACACCTGAGCTAATGATTGGTAAAAGCACGTGATTGAATGTTTTGATTCCAGCATAACATTAAAATATGTGTATCAAATTGAGCTAAACAATATTGTTAAAGAAATATTAACAATACCCATTTAATGAATGCAATTACACTTCGGTAAATTTTTGAATCTAAAAATGATCGAAAGACAATATTCGTGAGATAATTGTTTTGGAATATATTGTCATTTCCATAAGTCAGAGATTGCTTATTTAGTGATGGTTAAACGTATTTTCGTATTTGATTGACCCTCAACTAGGGACGTGCAGTATAGGAGACCGCTAGCGATGGACTTTCAATCAACCTTGTTCTATTTTTAGTTCAGTTGAGTTGATTGACGCTGTAGCTTACTGTTTCGTGGCCTTCAATGCATGTAAATTTTTTTCAACCAGCTTCAGTGGATGCTTTTTAAAGCAATTCAGTTATTTCTTCGAGCGCGGTCTCAATTCAGTTATAAACAAGACTTAGCAGATGGCGCTAAAACTTGAGAAAACCATGAAATATCATTCAATTTGCTTATTATGTCAGATAAGTAATTTACTTGTTGTGAAGCAGTGCTCCAGAGGCTTTTAAATGAATCAGAAAATGATTTTAGAGATGAGGAGGATTATACAGGGGAGTTTCTTCATTGAAAGCTCGCCTTCAACTGATTTTGATAGTATGTTCAAACCTAATTAATTTTTCTAGAGATAATGTACTTTTGAAAAATTTGTAAAATCTTTTAATATGCCAAGAGAAATATATACAGAATTTATAGGTTGATTTTTATATAGGTAGTCGAAGCTCACTCAGAAAATTTTTTCCTAGATTTGAAAGTAGACTTTCAATTGAAATATAACAGATATGATAATTTTCTATAACTTCAGAATATATAATAGATAAACTCTCTTTAATCTGTCACATATGAAACAAATCACTTGTTAGATTATAGAGATTATTTGGATTATAAAGAATGATACAGATATCACTGAGTTACAAAACACTTTTTTTCTATGTTTGTGGGACGTTTTTATAATATGCTGTTCGACTCCCTGACATATATGCTTTAAAAAAATAGCATTCATTTAGATTAAGATAAAACTTTACTCAAAATAATAAAAAAAATTATAACATTTTAATGAGTTCTCTTTTACAGTTTGGGTTTATATGTATCTAGTAAAAATGGATTTATTGAAATGTTATTATTTTTTAAATATTTCAAACATATTTATATATAAAATAGTTGAAATCATTTCATGGTTTCAAAATTAGTACAAAATTTTAAATAACAGGGTTGTTATGAGTTTATATTTTTAAAAAAAACATTATATTATTTTAACGTTTTTTTACAAAACAATTTATTCGCTCAAAATAAAACAATACATATTCGTTATAAATACATTAAATAACAGGTAATGTTATGAATAGCAAAAATTCACTGCGTCACATGACGTACCAATCTTAATGACAGCAGCACACACAACTTTTTAAAGCGTTTTGATATTTGTATGATTTTCTTTATTTTTGTATGATTAGTAACAAAGGGTTTTTATGAAAAATACATATATTCCACATTAATATTGTTACGAACGCGTAATTTTGCTTATCTGTGTTAGTAATGTCATCGTAAGGATGACTGATTTACAGCCATCTGTATTGAACGATGCCCGGGTGTTACATCAGAGATCCCAGAGCTTTGTGACAGAATTGGCGACCATTTGGTGACTTGGCGACAAAATGGATAATACCCGAAACTTCGAGAATTTACCAGATCCTCCCATTAGGAAACGAGATACGTCCAGAATGATCCTAATTGATCCAGAAGCTTTTTACCCCGCCTCCTGGAGCTATAAATGGTCGGTAATTTGGATCTGAAGTGGTGGCCAATAGGTTGAGAAGGCTGAATTGAGAGGTTTTGAATATTGATCGTGAACGGAGGAGTCACCGGGATAACATCGAAGCAACGAAAGAGTTCTGAATTGCTGTGTTCCGTATTCTGTAGAGTCGTGTGTCGTCTCCTGAACTGAAAAGTAGTCCCTTTGTGTGAAGTAGTGAGTAGGCAGCGAAGGCAAGAAGAGACAGAGGAGTGGTTTCAGCCTGTTCGGGAGAGACCTACGAGAGCGTAGACAGAATCCCTTAAAGATTCCCTCTCTTGCTGAATCCTGTCAGGTCGCTTTGTGTGTTGTGGAAGTTGTCATTACCGAATTTTTACCTATAAAGTACGGTCTGCTGTAGAGTGCTTCTGTGCTGCCCTGTGTGTTCGTCTCGACTGCCTGTAATTGTCGTCTTTGTGCTGCCCTGTCTTCGTCGTAGTTATGTCTTTCTACTCAAGGATTGTTCATTGCAGTATATCTTCTACACCATACACACCCACTATACAAGTGAACGAACCCGACGGATAGGAGGGGAAAAAATCCGTAACAATATTTAACAGCTTAAAAGGTTAATAATTAAGGTGGACAAGTAATTAAAAAGTTGGTTGAAATTAAAGACACCCCAAAAATTCAAATCCTGGTAAACTGAATAAAAATAAATTTCGACTCATTGACCCTGTTGGAACCAAAATAAAAAATCGATTTATATAGAAAATATCAAAAAGAAAAACAGTATCTAAGACATATATTAACAGAAAGTGATAATTTCAAAAGTAATAATTCAGAAAAGACTTTTAGAAAAAAGTGTTTGCTATCTTAGGTAGATAACACAAAATACATAACTATTATGCAAATTTAATGAATGAAATAAAATGAATTTTATGAAATATTCATTTATATAAACATTTTTATAATACAATAAGATTTTTACACAATATTATACAACAGTTTAGTTCAATAACTAAATGCACTGAATAGAAAAAAAAAGTCACCAAATAAATTAAAAATTTTAACAAATTATTTACTTACTATCTTTGAAAATGCAAGGTATGTGCAAAGTATTTGAATAAGGAAATTATTTTATTTTAAAATTCCTAATTGGTTGAATCAAAATAAATTCAAATTATAAATGATAACTATTTAGTAATAAAATATTATTACTAAAATTACGTTGTGGATTGTGACTCGGTGTCCACACTACAGAGGTTAAATCTGTCTTCGTTTTGAAGTTAACTTATATTCGAACAGTCTAAATTTCTCAGTACAGATTTTACTCAAAATTAGATAGATATTCACGAATTTGGTATAAAAACAATTATTGAATTCCTATTTATTTCAACAAAGAAACTTTTTATATTAGTTACTTTTTATTAAATAATTATCCAAAAAATTATTATTTATAAAAAAAAAGATTTTCACAAGTGATCTCGCATTCGTTACTTTCAAGTGAAAAATACTGAAATCCTTGCATTTTACCTACTATTTTACAGCCTATTTATTTCCATTTACACTACAAACTGCTAAAACTCTATTTAAAGCATTAAAAATTAATTAAATTTGATTAAAAATTAATGTTTGAAAAAACTGTATTAACTCACGCGTCATCCATTACACCTTTAAAAAATGTATTTGAACTTGAATGGATGAATAAAAAGTATTTTACTAACGGTTGAAAATTTGAACAAGATTTATAAATAAATTTATATAGTAAAACATTTTCGGACCTATTTACCGCATCTATTAACCAATTATCAACCAACAAATTACTCGCCAAGGAGACGCCGTAGATTCAGTAAAGATGCTAGATTCCAGCTAGACGTTAATATTCGTAGCTATTGAATATAAATGCAAAGCAAATCTTGCTCTGAGGTAATAGTTTTATTGGAGAGTGAGCGAGAAAGTTTTAGGGGCACCAATTCTATAGGTTTGAAACTTTAACTAAACATTTAATAAAATTTTAGCTTTTTTTGCAGAAACTTCCGTAAGAATTACAGTACAAAAAATTTTGCACCATCTGTATTCTCAAAAAATTATCTTTTCAACCATATCAAAGATTTCATGGAATAAATATATTTTTTTTGTTTAATTAATTTTAAAAGAAAATATTTTAATCATATTTTTTATCATTAAACGAGAGTGTCAAGTACAGCCCCCTATGTATATATTTAGCCATTCAACTAGTTTTAATTTAGTTCTGTGTGGCAACAGTGTATATAATTTAAGTTCGTTTTTATAAAGAATAAAATTTGTTTGGAATAAAGAAATGAATGGACAAAATGGAAAGATTCACTGTCGTATCTAACAAAGATACTTCTAAACGAATCACGCCATACAATAAATCATTTCTTTCATTACCATTCTGAAAGAATACCAAGCTTTCCAATTCTAAAAGAATACACAAATCTAATACATAAAAACAAATGTTTGTTTATAGAATAGAATAATAAAAAAAAAAGAATAAATTTATGCTTCCCCTTTATATATCCTTCAACTTCAATGAATGCATTCATTGCAGACAAGTAAATAAATATCATTCTTAATGAAGCAAGAGAACTATTTCAAATTCCAAACGATGTTTCCAAGATTATTTCTTCTGCGGCAGCAACGCTCCGGGCACCAGCTAGTAAATGATAATTAACTATTGCTGTATGAAATATGATACAAGAAATTTACAAATGAGGAATCCAATCACAAACACTACTATAAAATATGGGTTTTGCTCTCAAATGATTACATAATAATAAGCCTACTACTATTACCACATCCATCTCTTGCGCACACATTACAATAAATGAAAACGCAGTTTCTCTTGTTACTTCAGCTTTTGACATTGCAAATCAGATTTATATAATTTCTTGTCAAACAGAAGTATTATCAAATAAATATGCGTATACAAAATGCTTAATGAAATGTCAACAAGTGCACTCATTTATCATGAAACAGCATATCTAGAGCTAATTTAGTTTCGTGATCTCGTGCTTAAATTATGAAAATAATGATAATCGTGAAGCAATCTATTAGTGGATACATGGCTTGTAAAATGCAATTTTATTACGTCACGAAAGTTGTATTCAAGGTCAGTTAATGATAGATTCAAGTACAACAAAAAGATTTCCTTATTTTAATAATGTTGTATTAGGCATTTTCTTATCCAAACTTCTTTTTTTTTCCTTAAAAGTAAACATTAGTGATATAAATATAAAAATTCTTTCATATTTTACATACATTTGAAGGGATCGCAATGGTTTGATGGTGAGGCTTCTGGTTCGAGAACCAATGTTCCGCCAAACAACCATTGAATATTTGACTGTTTTAACAAAGAACCCTCGTGTATTCGTGTCTGGTAAACTCAACGTGTGTCGGCACCAAACATGATCCTGCTAGTGTGGTGTCGAAGTTTGGAGAGGGGGTAACAGCCCAGGTGTTGTCCTCACCATCCGATTGCAATTCAAAATTATGTTGTCAAATACAAATTACCCAATTTATCCCTAGTGTTGCTTTGAAACAGGATGTTAATATGATTGGAATTCTGAGTGGAATATAATATCGTGGTGAAGTCGGTTGAAATATTGTACAGTATCGAGTGTTCTACGAAAGTCCTTTTTTGGGGGGGAGGGAGGCGGGAATCTACAATTCATTTTGATGAAGTTACATGCCGAATTTCATTTTATGTCATTCTAGAGATTCCCCGGTATAAGACGCAACCGGACTAACAAAGAAATAATTCTGAAAATAAACATGTTCCTCTCAATTGGTTTCCAATCCTTCAACTAGATCTTTTCGTTCTTTAATTATTATGTTTATAAATAGAAATATATCTTAGAAAATGAATTTTTCAGAATACAAATATTATTTTGAAACCTCCTTTTGTGAAATATGAAATTTTTTTAGTAGATAAAATAAACCCTTCGATGAGCTTGAAAAGTATTCAATCACTTTTGAGATATAGTATATGCAGGGCACAGTTTGAAGTTATAAGGTGTTTGATTTGATTTTAAGTTTGATGCCTCTAGCAAATCAATTATTTAGCGATTTGTAAACAAATGAAGTCATAAAATTTCGTACAGGATTTCCTATCAATTTTAATAATTATTAAAAAAGAGAATAATATAAACAACGCAACTAATTATCATTAACCTGGAAGCGAATATATTCATTTCCTGAAAGAAATCCTAATAAAATGGTGCCTAGGGTTAAATATAGGTCCTATTGTATTGTACATAATGACAGTTTTTGTACAAATAACAGTGTGGGCACCACATCTTGATGCCACGGTTCACACCCATTGAACTTGTACAGTCCAACGAACAACCGCTCTCGCGGCTCCTTCAATTTAACGTTTTCTCTGGTGCCGACTGCGCCATCTCGTGGAGATTGTCACATTTACTTCTGCATTAAAAACTACTCTTAACATTATATAAATATTAAAAGAAGTATTATTAATTTTGTACAAGTATATAGTTAACACTTAATCTTTTTATGCATTACTAAATAAACAATAACAAATCTACCAATAATAAGGGTGAATGTGCATTGTTCCATTTTGAGATAATATGGTATATGTTTTGGGGAATAAAAATGTGCTTTCTTTTAGCATTTTAAAAAATAAATAAAATTATAATTTTTATTTTTGATATTTTTTTACGATATTTTTTTTAAATATTGAAGCACAAAAACGATTTTTACATCATCTTAAAATTCAAATTATATTATTAAATTATCTTTTCAATGATATCATTTTTTGTTGTCTAATTTCTTTTTACTTTCTCGTACACGTAATGCAGAAAAACTATTGAAAATCATCAAAAAATTAACTCGAGATTTTGACGAATCGCTACATTTTAAGTCTCAATGAGTTCGAAAAACAAATTCCAGGAAAATTTTCGTCTGTTTGTAACAAAGATGACTCGAAACATCTTGATGTAGACGGATGGAAGTTAGAATATGTTGTAGAATATTTGAAGTTTTTCATTAAATTTCGTGTAAAATTTAATAATTTTACACGGCAATTATAAAACAAAGAAAACGAAATAAAATTCAGCGAAAAAAAGCAAAACGAAATAAAATTCAATACACAGAATTAACAAATATAGTCCAGTCTAGACACCTTTCAAATTTTGAACGAAATCGAACAAGAGATTAACTGTCTGCACTTTCAGAAACATGTAAATGCGAAAACTCAAAGATGCAAAGGTTTAAATACATCAAATTTGATATGGAATTTTGTGACAATAATTGTATTTTTGTGTAACATTTTTGTTACAGTCGATTGCGAAAAAAAGCATCTAAAACACAAATTCGATTTCCGGATACTATCAACCGCATAACATGATTTAACACCTAATAACTAGTCAAGAACAACACGACAAAGTCAGTAAAAAGGGCAGATTAAAGACAAGATTTAATATTTGTAACTACTGTACGTCAACAGTATGCAAGGCTTCTCTGAAAAACCTATTTTACAGAGTATGAGAGAAATTTTTGAGACAATCGCCTCGGTTTTTTTTGTTTTAAAAATAACAGTTTATGCGTATTTTACAACAGTATAATTCCAAAAATATTGAAGCACAAAGTGATTTTTACATCATTTTAAAATTCAAATTATATCATTAAATTATCTTTTCAATTATATCATTTTTTGCTGTATAATTTCTTTTTATTTTCTTGTACACGTAATACGGAGAAGCTATAAATTAACATCGTTTTCATCGATGTTATTAACATTTTATAATCAGGGCGCATAGTGAGAAAGTGGTACAAAAATTTAAGCACTATAGCCAAAAAAATTAAGCACCTTTGTACATGTACCTATAAGTAAACCTTCATATTTTCTAATCCTAGGTTATTTTTTGTTTTATTATAACGCATAAATTTCATAGAAATTTTTTTTTAATTAATTTCAAATGTACATTTTTTAAATTTTAATATTTATTTCTGTATTCTCATAATATTTGCTCAAAATGTTTGTAATAGTCATAGTGAAAATAGTATCAATGATGTCTGCACTCACCTAATATTATTCCATTAGATTTATTTAGAGTGTTTTCTTTGCCAATTGAAGACACTGATACAGTAAACTCTCGCTACAACGATACCCGATACAACGATAACTCCCTCTACTACAATAATGTTTTGTGGTCCCGGCGATTTTGCATATAAACTAATGTTAATCTCCCCTCAATATTGCGATATTCTCTAGAACAATAAACCTCTGTAAAACGATTTTTTCAATCTAAATTTCAGTATTATTTTCTCCCCTTATAATAATATTTTGATTTTCAAATGCTTTTTTTCTTTCGTTTTCTTTTGTTATTTTTTCCGTCTATTAAGACTCATTGTTGATATTCAACTTATCCCTGAATAAATAGCTATTGTTCAGATTTCAAAACAGATGAAGACCACCCTTTTGGGAATTGGAGTGAGTGAGGGGGGGGGGTGAAGTGTAAATGTATGCCTAGTCTCATTTCCCAGTAAGCTTTGAATTCTGATAAGATTTAAGGACATCTAGACCTGTCTGGTCACCACGATATTACAGAAAACGGTTGGTGGACTTCATACTTGTAAACTTTGAAAATAAAGTAGAAGACCCTTTCAAAGCTGTAAATGTCAAGGAAGCGTGTGACAATATTGCTGGAAGTTGGTGGGAAGTAACAGAAAAAACCATTCGGAATTGCTGGAAAAAGGCCGGTCTTTGTGTTATGGAAGATAAGAAATCTGATAATGATGAAAATTCCATAGACAATGATCTCTCAGATGATCAAGAATGTGTTTTGCACATCAAAAATTCCGTAACCCAACTTGAGGAAACAAGCGGTAAAAAGTTTGGAATTAGTATAGAAGACTATTTAACAGCAGATGATGATCTTATGGTTTTCGCAGTAGTTACTGATGAAGATATTCTCTCTGAAATTACTGATGAGATAGGAAACAATGATGAAGATGAAGATGATAATGCAGGTCTATCGCAATCCTTATTGTCATCCCAGAAAACGCTTCAATCTGTGAATTCTCTACGGACATTTTTTTCAAGCCTTCTGTCGACAAATGAAGAACATTTTCGTGCACTAGAATCAATGCATACAGTATTGGTGAACTTAACAGTTAAAAAATGAATAAACAAACAAAAATATTGGATTATTTTCAATAAAAAGTGTTTTCAGGTATGTGAATGTTTCTGTGCTTATTTTCTGAATTTATCTTATTTATTTTTTTAGTATTTACACCACTATTATTAGTATTTCACAAATGATTTTTTCTAAATATAGACTTAAAAGTAGTATGTTATGCACCTTAAACTAATTATAATAATAAAAAAACTCTTATTAAATTCTCAAAATATGTGGGCCCTCGATATAACAATATGCCTCTGTACAACAATATATTTATTTGGTCCCTAAAATATTGTTGTAACGAGGTTTCACTGTATATGCAAAGTTAGGGTCATAGATGATATGCCTAATGAGACAATGAAAATGCTCAACAATACCTAGTGATAATTAGAATATCACCTTCACAATCTTTAATCTATTAAATGTCTAAACACTAAAATTAATTGATGCAAATGGCACTATTAAAATCTTTATAGTCATTTTTATGATATCTTGAAAGAATCATGAGCTAAATTATAATAATTTTTTAATGAAAGAATTATTTTGTGACCATATATTTTCTCATATTCCATAAAGTTTATAAAAATGTACTTGTTAGGAAGTTTTTTTTGTTTTTTTTTGCATGGATTAGAAGTTTATATTCTGGCATATTTGTGACATCTTATTTATATATCGCTCTATTCAAAATAAATTTCGTTGCCTGAAACAGACTTTGGTGAAAATTGCAACACACAGCTTTTGTGGAATTTACCTTAAAATTAATTGTGGATGTACAATTTGTTCCTGGGAGCAATTTTTGAATTTGTTAAAAGCAAATGCTGACTGCAGCTATCATTTTAACCAAAGATATCATTTGCTTTAGTTTAATTTTTCTATTGTAGTAACAGCAATTTTTATTAAAATGAGTTTCTGGGCGAAGTTTCATTTTTTCATTAGTTAGACTGTGATTATGTGTGTTCTGTTACTGTAAACAATTTTAGGTTTATAAAAATGTTTAGTCAACCAGGCTTTCTGATATTAGTCTGATTTCAGTAGGTAAATGAGCTGTTTATAATCCAAATTTATCTAAAAAGATTACTCAAAGAAATATTTAGAGTACTTTCCATCAATTTTCATGAATATTCTCAAAGGAGAACATTATTATTAATTATTAATGCAAAAATTTAAAATGTTAATCGAACTTTCTTAATATTACAGTTAAAATAATATTAGAGAAGAAAATCAAGTATGGCACTTTTATAGATTTTGATCAGATGCAGATTTAGAAACTGGAAGTTAAAATAACAAGTCACATTTAATTCAATTTGTATTTTTGGATAATCAAATTTACATAATCCGACAAAATATGAATAATTGAAAATGGCTTGTTCAAAAGCAAAGCTATTGTTTTTGCATTTTGGGTTTGTAAAAATAAAGCTATTGGAGGTTGGTATATTGCTATGTATTCATCAAATAGAGTTGATCCTCAATTAAAAGCACTCAATAAGATATATCTGCATCAGTGAGAGCTGTTCCACACAGTCAATATATTTGAAATCTATAACACAACAAAAATATAAGAACAGAAGAGAAAATAAAAATAAAAACTATTTTATTAACATAATGATTTTAAATAAATAATTCTGAATTTAATTACATCAGTAGAAGGTTTTTTTCTCACTACAGTCTTCTTCAACGGCTTCTTTAATTTCACGCATTAAAAATGGAATTTTTTCACGATCTGGCAAATTCTTCCAACTTGAATAATTTATCTATAAAAGAAATATTTATTAAAAAATGGTAAAGTTAAATGGGTTGTTTTCTAATAGTTTTAATGCAGAAATTCAAATCATAATGAAAAAAAAAGTTGTTTTGTGCCTTTAATTGCTGCGCAAAAATGCAGAAGGTGCCTGATAAATGAAACAATATAGTAGAAGTTATCCTTTATGTAATAGCTTTAGAAATAATTTCAAAAAGAAAAATGAATTTCACAAAATAATAAAAAAGATAACATGATAATTTTCTACATTATTATGCTTATTCATTAATGAAATAAATCAAACTATTCATTCATGCATCGTAAAATATCATTAACTATTTAATATTTACAAAATATCAATGAACACAAAGACAAATAATTTTCTAAACAAACTTAATGTAGCACAAGCAAACAAAGCAGAGTAATTGGATCTATAACCTCTTTATGACACTTGAATATTTTTCTATACCAAACAAGTAATATATATTATCTATTGATTTTTTATGTCTAAAATTTTTTATTTAAAGCAACAACCAGTTATTTCAAGCAAAAGAAAATGAAATTTTTTCGCCTGGTATCAGTCTTAAAAGACGAAAATTTTAGACACAAATTAATAAAAAGCAAAATTTTCTGTCAAATTAACATTAAAAAGGAAAAAAAAAAAAAAAAAATCAATGGAATTCAATTTGTTTCCATTTACATTGCAAGAGTATAAATAAAATAAAGAGATAGCTCTCTTATATGTGATATTTTCTTATTATTATCTTTAAGAAATATTTAGATTCAAAATATCATTCAACTTGTATATATTGTAAATGTATAATAGGCTTATATTATACAACAATTGGCACAAGTTTTCATGAAAAAAAAAATTAATTTGAGCATATGCCTGCTTTTATTCCTTTACTTAAGCTACTGCTTTATGACATGCATATATTTCTATTAACTAAAATGTTTTAAAGAATGAAACAAATGATAATAAATAACATCTAACAAGAGCTTGAAGCCTTTTGACAAAATGTTTAACCAAGCTCTAACATAATTTGTTGAATAACATATTTTTTAAATGTTGAAATGGATTTTTTTTTTTTTTGAAAAAATAAAAGCAAAATCTATTAGCATATAATTATAAATATTTCCTCATTAAATAATTGGTACATCAATAATCCTTCATTTCTGATTTGCAATAAGTAATTTACCAACTTCTCAGTGCCATAATCTGTTTAAATTAGACATGACTGACAAATGAAAGGTAAATTTAAGTAGAATTTCAGCAAAACATTATGCCTTTAAATTCTTGTGTCATCTTCAAAGACGTAAAAAGTAGAATTCATTCCTCAGAGGGAAAACATTTAAGGTTATTAAAAAAGGACTGCCAGAAGTTTCTGTTCTCATCTTTATTCTACAGAACCTTTACTTGTTCTTGAGTGAAATGCAAAGCATGATGGGAAGACAACAAATCTTTCAAGCATAAGGGATGAAATATTGAATTCATTATTGAGAACAATCTTATAGAATCAGATTATTTTTCTAAGCACCATTCAATTTTGTTTCATGTTAAGGTAATTAATAAATGTTTTAAATGCTAATACCTATTATTTAAGAGAGGCTTCCCAAATTGTCCTTATTGAAAATTAAATGTATTATGTAAACATTTTTTAAATAATTAAACATGTTTTCTTAGCATTTTGAGTTTTATGATCCATTCTTTAATTCTAGATATCACAAAATAATTTGCTATTGCTTTTCTAATTACATATTTGCCTCCTCAGGTAAGTTTTGCAAGATAAAAAAAGAGGAAGAAAAATGTCTTTTAATTAATTAAAATAATTTATTTTATAATTTTGAAAAATTCATAACTGCCTGTTAAAATTAAGCTTTTCTTGCAAAGAATGTTAAGATGCCCTTTTGTAGAGATATAAGCTTGATTTAAGTGGTATTTTCAGCAACCGTCAGTATATTATATGTCATGCACTCATTCAAACAGACAAAATAGTTTGGAAATTGAAATTAATTAGAAAAAATCATAGAAAATCAGAAAGATTTTTTTATTTGTTATCTAATTAATAAATCACGAAAATACCTTATGATCTGATTACATTATTATCTATATATATAAGCTTAATCAATAAGGTTTTAATATCATTGAAGATTTTCTGGATTGCTTATTCTAACTTTTTTATAATACAATGAACATACTTTTAATTATTGCAATATAATAATGATTAATTTGATTGATAAACCCATATTATTTGTAGAAATGTGTTAATATTTTGAAGTAATTAAACCACTTCTAACCACAAGTTGTAAAAAGCAGCTATTAAACGATCTTTAAAAACTGATGCATTTTGTGATATAAATCTCTTTTGGTTTTATAAGGTAATCCAGGGATACCTTTATTTTAAGCATTAATAATGAAACAAAAAGCATTTATTACAATAAATGAATTAAATTTTTAGAATATTATGTTGCAATAACAATTTATAAATTTAGTGAGAGTCAAAAGAAAGTAAACACCTACAATTGGTTTAGAAAATGTGTTATTAGAAAAATATTTTTGACTTATAATATAAAGTAGATATATGTAGTTATCAACTTGTTTAAGAACCAAATAACTTATAAACATTCAGTTAAAATAAATTACACAAAGAAATAACTCAACTTGAATCTAAGAACATTCAATTTGATGCATCAAAAACTTTTTTAACTCCTTCTTCAAATGTTTTAATTTTATAGATAGTACTTTGTTTTTCTTGGAGGATCAAAAAATAAGTTAAAGTTGAATATTCTGCTTCAATTTATGTAAATTTCTGGAAAAGTTTCGAAGATTTTGAGATGGGGAAACAAATATCACTTGAAACGAGAGAACAGATAAACTTAAAGAAAAATGGTAAATCCTTATATTAAATTTAAAAAAAAAAAATATTGAAAGAATCATTGTACAGTCAAAAAAAGTCTTGAAAATATTTAAAATAAAAGTTTTTAAAGATTTTCAGAGAACAGAGAGACTAAGATGACTTACTCCTACAGAAGTGAGAAAAGTAATACGAGAGACCAAATCTAATCAAGCTGCAATTGCAGTTAAAACGTATCTAATCATCTCTCAAAGATCAGAAAACACAATAAAGACAAGCATTGAAAGAAGGAATATTCATGAAAATGGGTCACATAGCAGAATTCTGAGTAAGAAATCATTCGTCACAAAAAATAAATAAAATCTGTATTCTGTCAAAAAGTACTTTAATAAAGTTTTAGACTTTTTTATAATATTTTATTTAGTGATTAGAAAAAAACTGAATTATTTGATATACAGAAGCTCACAAGCAGATGGAAATCCCCAAAATGAAGAATCCTGTTGCAAGTATTCAGTTAAGACAATTAAACATGGGGGGGGGGGGGTATTCTTTAAGATCTGGGAGTGTATATGACAGCAGGGGTCTGTAACTTAACATTTGTTAAATTTAGAAGGAACCACATAGACAATTTAAGTATTTTTTTAAAAATATATTGTTCCTAGTTTGTGACTTTGGGATTGTTACAAAGCTAGATTTTCCAACATGATAAAACTCACAAATAGCATCAAATGTTTTGAAAGAATAGTAACTATACTGTGTTCCAAGACTGTGGACTATCTTCACCAGTCACCAGATCTATATCTCATTTAAAATTTGGGGACATATTTTAAGGAAAATGTACGCTAAAGAAACATTTCTAATAAGGAAGAGTTGAAACAAATTGTCAAGGAAAAAAAAAAACTTTACAAACTTACAAAAAATTTGTCACAGCTATACCAAGACAATTAAAGACAATGATAAAATCAAAATGACTGTAGACTAAATGAAAATATTATAGCTTTCATTTGTTTAGTCAGTTTCAGTGTTCTCTGTTTACCTTTTTTTGATGCATCAAATCTGATTTAGTTGAATGATTTCTTTTTGCATTTTGATTTAATTAAACATATACAAGTGGTAACATTCTACATGACTAAATTAACAATTGTATATATCTACTTTATATTATAAATCAATAGTATACTTGAAATAAGACATATTCTATATCACTAATGGGTGTTTACTTTCAGTTGACTCTCACTGTATTTCTAATAATATGAAACTCTTACCACCACCGGATAAAGTTTCTTCTTTCTTAAGCATTTAATTTTTAAATCCACCCAACCCTTGAGAACTTCTGGATCTCTAATGTATTGATCTTCAGTGGCAGCAATTACAGTAACACTGCAGATGGAAATAGATGTAATCAGTTTTAAATTTATTATATATTTTACAAGAATTGATGCCTAAAAAATAAAAAGTAAAAAAAAAAAAATGTAGTAGTATTATATACACTAAGTATGTGAGGTGTCATCAAGTGACAGAATAAAACTAATTGTATAGATTCGTAAAGGTAACAGTTGATGTAGGTATTCATAAAAGTAAATTATCATAGCTATTAAAATTATATCAGTTTAATGCATTCCTTATCCTTTAATGCTTTACCCTAAAAGTTGTCTTTTCTTCTGTTGTATTTATTTCTAGACCTAATTTTTTTAAAAAAAACTTTTAGATAAGATATTTGTATTTACATTTTTAATGCAATTCTTTCAGAGGCAAATTAAACAAATTTCAAAGCAGTTATCATAATATCACCATAATATTTTAACTTCACTGTGGCATAGCAAAAAAAAGTGTCATTTATCAATTAATTTGAAAAGTGAAAATAACAAATGTGTCAAACATTTTTTTAAAAATAATATCATAACATTTTTTGATTTGGAGTGAAAAAAAACTATGGGAAATAGATTACTTATGAATAACACATGTAGCAATGGCTTCCATTAAAACAACAATTGAAGCAATATATAAATTTTAAGGGCATGAACATGTCATCAAATTCCTAAATTATGGCACATAAAAAATACTTAAAATTTATTAAAAAGAAAAGAGTTACATAAGGAATTATTAGAACTAAACTGAGTCAATTAAATGAATTTTAACTAAAAAGGAAACCAAATAATTATACAAAATTATGCATAAAAGAATGTTAAAACATACATTTTTGCATCTGGGGGTAAACTCATATCTTCTATAAAAGTAACTTGATTTCTTTTATTATATGTATTTGATTCTGATTGTGATAATGCAACAGGATAATTGCCACTCCTCATGGCAAGGACATGATCTATAAAAAAATAAGATTTTTTTTAAAGTATGTTTTAGTTAACAAATATAAAAGTTAATTCCAAATCCAACATATAAACTTTTAGGAGAAGTAAAAAGTGTACAAGTCATAATCACATAAGAGTATCCATCATCCTGTCATACAAACCAACACAGTTTATTAAAAGGGTTCAAAGCTGGACAAGATCACAGAGAGAAAAATTTGGATAGTGCATACTAGACTCAGCTTTATGGGAAATAAATGATCAAACATATAAATCCCTTATAAAACATATAACCTAAGTAATTATGCACAAAAATTCCTAGTACATAATGAACAAACATATAAGAAAAATAAGCAACAAAAAAAAATGTAATTAATAAATATTATGTTCGAAAACTTGGATAATAAAGAAAATAAGTAACTATGATTGCTGTAATGGTTCACTGATCAAATGAGCTTATTTACTATTCTTGTAGTTTCTTAATGCAAAATTATAGCAAATGTAATAAAGAGATTAAGATAATTTAGTTAGCCAGTATAACAGTTGAAATTACAGAAAAACCGTTTGGTGGTAAGCTTTATCATTTTCAATAGTGGCCAAATAAAAACTGGCACCTCATCTTCAAACTATTCAGTATTTCAATGGAAGTATACAGATAACAATTATATAATTTTTAAGTGTGTGTGCGTGTATATATATATATTATGTTGACATGAAAAGCCAAATATTCAAAGTAGCTATAAATCAGCTTTAGTACTTTCCATTTAAATGAAGAAGTAATTGTTCAATATAAGATCATAGATAAAAATTTAATGGGAAAACTTACCAACAGAAAGACCATCTCGAGAAAAGACTCCATTCTGTAGAAATTGCTCTCCTCCTAGTCCATTTTCTATGAATTTTTGTAGAGGATAATTAAAACCTTCATGCCTTTCACAGATTGATTGAACCAAGCTTTTTAAAACAGTTGATGGGAAAGAAAATTTATCTTTCTGGTCATATACTTCCAATGCCCAAACAAGATTAAATGCATATCTCTCGAAATCAATATTTCTACCTTTAAAAAAAAAAGAAGGGAAAAAGCAAATTGGTATTAAAAAAAAATGATTATCACATTCATAGAAAAAAAGTTTAAAAAAAAAATTTTTTTTTTTTTTTGAGGAAATGTATGAGAAATAAAATTAGATTTAAATATAATACAAAATTATAAGTAAAATGTCAAGACAATGAAAGCAATTTTTAATTTTAATTCTAGTGTTTCTATTTATAGCAATTTAAACTTAACAATTTTCAAAATATATCCATAAGTTGATTAATATTTTTTATTATTAATTTCTGATTAATAATGACAAAAATATACAGATTAAAAAATATTAATTTTAAAATCTTAACTTACATTTTCTCAAGAAAAATATTTTTAATTCATAGGAAGAAAAGTAACAAGATTTTTGAGGAATTTACAGTAAGCGATAGACATTTAAATAATTTTTAGAGGGTATATGGAATTCAGAAACTTAATTATATATACACTTATTCCCATGCTCTCATTTTTTCCTATTTATAATCAGAAAAAGAGTTTCTATCCCCTAAATGGTGATGGTTTAATTCCAAATGTAGTTCAGATTCATATTTTAAAGAAATCTTTAGAATATTGTATCATTTTGTTTCATTTGAAATATTGTATAGTTTCATTACATCAATTGGAATAGTGTATAATTTAAAAATTCTTCTTTAGTTTCATATTTGATGCAGACACAAATTTTGGCAAATAATTCACAAATTATTATTGATTATATTACATCTATAACTTTTTTAATTGAAGTTTTTCACAGAGACAATTTGAATTAAATGAAAAAGTTTATATATTTTCCAAGGATTTCTTTATGCTCATAGAGAGTTGAAGTGAAGAGGGATCAGAAATACTAATGAACTTATTTCCCAGGTACCACTTACTTTAGCATTGTGAGCTTTTAGAAAAAGGATTCTCATCTCAAAACAATGCCACGATCACAAGTGGTGATGTCAACCATTTTTATCTGACTAACAGTTCTGACACAACAGGGAAAATGTGTTTTTTATGAAACAAGTTATTGGCAAACCCAAACCATTTCCTTGCTGTAAAATAAAAAATAAAAAAAAGTAAGCAAACTGAAAGAAAAAATTTGTTTCCTCTGTGTTTACGATTTCAGATTGGTTATTTAAGCATAAGATGTTATACCAAAATCAAGAATTTAAAGACAATTCAGAAATATTATGAATTTGCTTTCAAGTCTAGAATAAATGGCTTCAATGGAAAAAAAAAAGTTTTAGGGGGAAGGGCATGTTTGTCCGCTGAATATAAAAATATATATCTATATTTGCGAGGAAGTTTATATGGTTTCAGAAATTTATTAAAATAAAACCAGGCTCAGTTATCTTTCCTCAAGATTGGATATGTTGCAAGATTACATTTTTTTTTTTTTCAATATAATAACAGTTTCAAAGATAATATCAACTAGCATTTTATGAATGGTAAAAAAAAAAAAAAAAAAGGCTACCTCTTAAAAGGCTAAGAAAAAGTTTAAATTATTAAAATATATAAGCATTAAACCATTTTTAGTAAGCTTATAATTACACATGAAAGAATACACATACTAAATTGTTGAAGTCAATTGCAACATTACTTGTAGAACTGCTCAGCAGACTGCTTTAATACCTTATCACTGAACTCTAAAGTAGTATGGTATGAAAAAAATGGCAGCATATATGAGTGAGGAAGTGCAGTCTATATTTTCTTGAAATGTTTGTATTCTTCTACTTCATATAAGTATTTTCAACATAATTTGGTTTTAATATAACTCCTAATAACATTCAAAAGGTATCGGAAATGAAAGTTATTTGATTTCATGAAGCATTCTTAAAAGATAAAATATGCAGAAACAACTATCATGTTGATCGATTGCAATTCAGTTGCTTATTACATTCTTTTTATTAACAATAAATTGTTTCAAACAATATACACTTAAATTTCCAAAGATAAAAGTTAACAATTGCTTTTTTTTATTAAGAATCTTATCTCACTGGGAGATCAAATTAAATAAGCAGGTTCTTCCTTTCTTGGTAAGTATATTAATGGTATAGGACCAAGTTACAGCTACTCTGATGATAGAAAACATTTCCTACAGGAAAAAACTGGCCATGGCCAATGTTATGGTTACAATCACTAGATCTTTATCTTATTTTCTGTGTATATTATTGTGAAGATGACCATTCAAATGTTATTGATTGTGCCAAGAAGAATATAACTCCTTTGATATTGAATACAATAAGGTCTACAAACTAGAAAAATAACTTTAAGTTATTTGTCATTTGAAATTCTTAATGGAAGCTTATTTAAGGGGGGAGGCAAATGTTATGCAGTTCAAATAAATATTTAAAAAAAATTATAAAATATTTTTACCTTGTTTTCTGCTTGCAGACCACATAGTAAATAAATAATTGTCATTCAGAATTTCCTGCAACATATTTTCAGGAAAGTGTCCTAATGTCGTTAAACTACTCAGGAACTTGAAATAAAGGATTGGTGTCTCCTTCAAAATTGAAATCTTCTTTTCACAAGAGCATATTAATGTTAATATTTCTTCTAGATGAGGTGGATGATAACCTGTTATTGTTAAATATTCTAAACAGATTAGAGGAGAATATAGTGGGGATGACACAAATGTACCAGCATCTGCACAAACAACGTGAATTAAATGGTCCATTACATTCTGAGGACAAAAATTCAATTTCTTCCAATATCTGATAGTTTCCCATGTTTTTTCCAAATTCCAGTTCTCGGACACCATCTTCTTAGAAACTTCAAAGAAAAAGCGACTGTGATAAAATCCTTGTGCCCGACAACTGCGAATGATTGGCAGGATGCTCTTTGAATCAATCATATCAAGATTTTTCGAGACAACTTCAAAGGAATACTCAATGAGTTCTTTATAGCCATCAACCGGTATCTCTAAACTAAGAAGTGCAAATATCACAGTGACTGCATTGCTGGGAGACAGCGATTTTGCCTTTTTTAGAAGGGTATGAATAATTTTCTGAAAGAAGTAAAATACAATTTATTAAAAATTCAGCACAGTGAATTCTTGAACAAAAATATTAAGCTCAAATGGATACAAACAATTTTATAGGGCTGAACATTGATAAAATAATGGTTATATTATGAATTAAAAATAAACAAACCAAAATTATAGAAAAGCAGGTCTGATATATTAATAAAATAAAAACAAGATTAATAATTCAAAACATATATTCTATAAACAGAATATTCAAGTAATAAAAAATATATATTCCTTGGAATAAATAAGAGACTAAGGAATCTTGCTAGTGAAAGTATCTCCTTTTTTATTTTTAAAGTAATTATTTTATTCTATACATATGAGAAAGCAAAATGCATATAATTTTACACTGAACAGTTTTCAAATTCATATGTTCAATCTTTTTCAAATTTTAGAAACCTCAACCTGAATTTCAGTATAAGTAAATAAGTGGACACTAAAAAATGTGGATAAACATTTTTATTCTTATTAATCATTAAAATTTTAATTTATTTGGAATATATTGCTAAACCAAAAGACAACTATGAAAATGGCATATATGAGAGTATATTTTGTAGTAAACTTTAAATAATATTTTTCTGCAGAAATTTCAGAAAATATTTTATGATATTTAGCCAATAATTCTAGTAAATTATTAATCATTATAATATTATATACCATACATTTGAGTTAATTCACTGAACTAAACAAAATAAAATAAATTCCATCATCTTTAAAATTTTATTTAAACATTTAAAAAAAAAATATCATGACATATATTTTTTATACTTTTGAGTTCACAAAAATTCAAAAACAAAAATCTAGAATTGAATAAAGTCAGGATTTAAAAAGAAAGAGAAGAATATAGAGGAAGAAATTAAAGATAAAATATTTACTTCAATAACTGCAGGCTTTAGCTTGGACCGGCAAGCTAACTGAAAACATTCTGACACTTGAGTCATATTATCTGAATCCAGTTGTTGTTCGATTTGCACTTGTAAAACTAGCGGCAAAGCCAGTCTTAGTCCATCGACTAAAGCATTGTGTTTTTGTTTTGCAAGAAGAAAATTCAAGAAAACTAACTGTCCAAGACTCATATCATTCAGATGCGAGCCCAACATCTTGAGAATTGATTGCATGACATAAGTATTATTACGCACTTTTAAGAATGATAAAACTTTGTAAATGGTAATCAGGTCTTGAGATTCCATAACACGGATGATTTTCATGATGCGGGTGCAAAGAGCTTGAAAAATTTTATTTTCCAATAAAAGCACAGAATCAAATTCATCTTGACTCCTAAAAAAAGAAAAAAGACTTGTTAAAGAAAAACCATTATTATAAAATATGGGTATTGAAATCAATTTGAGAAATACTCATAAGAATTCTGGAGACAAAGTACTAAATTTTACTTTAAGAATTCACAGTTATTAATTCCCAATTTTTTTTTAAAAAGTAAAAAAATCTTAGTATTCATTGAAATGTGTTTCATTTATAATCAGAGATATAAATGTCTTTATTATGTTGTCTTCTATTGTGCGATGCTTATAAAGATCTTTAAAAAAAAGTCATATAGTTCTGAATTTTAGTTATTAGATTAATGGGCCCCAGACCGAATATGGAAATTTCAGTCTGAGACCCATTAATATATATAATATTTTATGTATAGATAATTATTTTAACACTCAGAAAAATATTACATAATCAACAAAATGTATAAAAGAAATGCAATATTGACTTAATGACTAACAAAACATGAAATTTACATTTTGTATACAACAACATAAAATTATATCTGCAAGAACATATTTAAGTAAGTAAATTTGTTTCATTTCTTTACTCAGGAAGTTTTGTCCCTCTCCCCAGCAAGTTTTTACTGCCTCAAAGAAATCTGAATAAATGGAATTCTGACAGTTTTACTTATTTATATTAAAATGCTCAGATTAAGCTGATTTAGCAGTTTGAATTGTAATTTTCCTTTTAATGTAAATAGTGCAGCAGAAACAACTACTTTCCAAGCACATTTAATATCCTCAACACCATTGTGCCTATATTATTAGATATAGTAATTAAAACAAGATGGAAAGATATTTCAGTACTATTTGACAATGGATTCCAGGTTGACCACCTTTCAATGATTCCATCTCATTAAAGGTTGATAAGTAGAACAATGAGTGCATTTCTGGTATTCACCTTGGATGTTGAATTTTTCCCATTAGATACTTTTTAGTTCAATTTTTTTTTTCAGGCAAATGTGAATGTTGTCTCAATTCTGACCACATTATATTTACACTCCACGTTTCTTAATGCTACGGCTAGTTCATTTGATAAGAAAAGTTTTCAGGAGTGGTATGAAGAAAATTTTATATAATATCATTAAACATGGCAACCAAGAAACCGAAAACAGGGTTCTATTCAAACTAGATAAAATATCATACATTTAAAAAAATATTATTTATAATATTTTTAAGACATTCTATATTTACAGCAATTCCTTAAACAAAAATAAAATGTTTTAAACAGAATAAGCTTTTGATCATCTATTGTTGTTAATCTTAAAATATTGTTTAAAAATTTAATAGATGCACTTTACAATAAAAAAGATTATAATCAATTTGTAAAAAAGCAATTATCAAATTTTAAGAGCAGAAAATATCTATTTATTCCTTCTAATTCCATATCTATGTCCCTTACATTAAATAAAAATTGCACTGAAATATTTTAATGTGCATTAGCATCTTTGCCTTTTTGTTACTAATTATCTGTAATGTTTATGTTTCATAAAACCACAGGTAATCCATCCAAGTTTACTTTATTGTTAAATATAAATATATCCCTCAATTCGTCTCTCAATCCTATTTTGATGAATTAAACCCATCACAATGCATTCAGAAAAGCATGGAGGGTTTTATAATTCATTGTCAAACAGTACTAATACATCATTCGTATTGGTAGATTATATACACAATATCAAAAATGTATGTATATATATATGAATGTATCATATGATTGAATCAAATTGATGTTCATTAATTATAATGATAAAATACACCATGTCTAACACTGGTTAGATATTGCGCATATTTACCACTACCAATTCAATCCTATTTCCAAGTTTCCCAACATAGCAAAACCCACACTAATAAATAATGTTGTTTATTCTCAAGAAAGTATATATATAAAAGAAAGTCAAATTCCCATTACCAAATTTAGCTCTACCCCATTACTTTTGGTTAGTGCAGCTTAAAAGAATCAGATAGAAAAATGAATTAAATCACTTAGGGGCAACTAATAGGCTTATATTTTTGAGCTATAATATTTGAGAAAGGTTGAATTAATCATTATATAATCTCATGTTTAAATTGGGCATGTGTTTAATGTGATTTCAGAGAATCATGACGGAATCGATTTTATTTCACTCATCATTGTAATTTAAACATTAAAAGTAAATAAATGATTCAAACAGATAATTAATTTGTATTAATTTCTAAATTATTTGGCAATTTGTATCTTATATGTAATACTATTACAATAAGTGAATATGAGCTGAGATATTTATAAATTGACCTGGTGAAATCATGTATGATTTGAAGACTAGTAACTAGATGTTGTGCATTCATAACATCCAAGTGACTTTCAGCAAGTTCAAGAATTCTTTCAACTGATTTAGCTTTTCTCAGCTGCTCAAGCAAAATATCTGAAAAGGACAATTTACTTAGATACTTAATTTAATATCATATAAAACAGAAAGCAAGATATGAAAAAGAATTATCGAAATCATAAAATAAATATTATAATACAATTCTATCATTTCATTATTGGAGCTCATGCCATATAAGCAATAATTTATTCACACATGAGTAACATTACAGATTGGTTATAATTAAGGCCTCACAAATGGAATACTGTCATAAATAGTTTATAGGGAGTATCATTTTGAAAGATTTTGAGTTACACAAGAAAACTTTTAAGACAAAACTTATTTTACAAGTAAGATTTTCCTCAAACATTTTCTTGTTTTGGTTTTTGAATAGCACATAATTTGTCTTATTGCTTAGAGATAAATGATATATTGCTATAAAATGTTATACTGGTATGTATAAATCAGCATACATTTGATAAGACATAATATAGGCTTATTAGAAAGAAAAAAAAACTTTATAAACTAATGAATCTTGTCTAACAAACAGCAAGCAGTATAATAAGTGTGAATTGTGAAACAAACAAAATGAATAAATATATGCAGAGATTGTTTGAAATATTAAAATGTATTGTAGAATTATTGCATAAAGGGAAAATTAATAAATCTAAAGATCAATCAGGTGTAAAAAAAAAATTGAAATATTAATTTCCACGGAAATGTATCTGATTTGATAGGATCAGAAAACAAGCAGTATATTCT
>JAPMOQ010059770.1:806915-841471 GCA_026543055.1 Argiope trifasciata
AGCCTTACCTGCGGGAATTCGCATTTGAAATAGAAATTGATCAAAAATGGCCTGTTAATGTAGAACTTGCAGGTTCAGGCCAGCAGTGAGATGGTTAAAATACCATCTTATTTTTTAAATTGAAACTCCCATACATAAATAATCAATACTTTCATATTATTTAAAATGAATAACAAATTTTACTATTAGATATTTTTAATTAATATCTCTAAAATTTTTTTACCTGTATCATGTTTAAGTGTTTTGCTATAAGGAGTCGGTAGCGCTGGATTAGGCAGATCCTTGTCGAAACTCGACATACACAAAATTTTTGCAGCATTTGTATGAAATCTCATACGATATAAACACCCAAATGATTCGCAACAAGAATAACGCAAAAATCTTCTAAGCATCTTGAACCCTATAAAAGTAATCAAAATATGAAAAGTTTCCAACGAGCATTTAAAATGATTAGTAAAATATTATTAATAACATGTATGTCATGTAGGAAAGCAACAACATAAATTATATTTCTTTTCTACAAATTGATTTTAAATAACATTGCATTAAAAAAAATAACAAGTCTGAACATTAAATTGCAAATATTTTGTGTCTTTTTCTTTAAAAAATGATAACACATAATTGAATTTCATCTGCAAATAGCAACTAAAAAATAAATATTGTAAAGAAATCCTTCATGTTAACAATGTAATAATTTTTTTAATGTAATTATAAGTATAAAGCATAACTGAAAACAAAAATTCATAATATGCAACTGTTTTTGTATTAAATGCATACAAACTTCATCAAGTTGTCTTTTTGCAACATTAATTATTGCATTATAAATTTTCTGTTACATAAAGCTTTTTTTTATTTATTCAGTTTTATAAAGGAAATTACATCTTATTACATTATAAAACAATGCATAAAAAATATAAAAAGGAAACTGGTTTTATAGCATATTTATACTCAATTAATAAAGAATACTATAAACAGGGGAAATATATAGAATTATGATAATCAATTAGATTATATGTAGAAAATGGATGTTCTATTATATAATATACATTTAAAGCAGGCAACTGTTTCAACTCAATTTATTTGAAACTAATTTATTTATTTTAAATGATGCAGAATATTATAAGAACGTTAGAAAATATTTTAGACATGCACATCTAATTCATGAATATAAAAAAATAACACACTGATTGAAGTTTATTGATGAATATTTCAAAATTCAGCAGCTGGTAATTCGTCCAAAATTTTTATAAATTCTCTATAAAGTATCTCTTACTTTCAAAGGTAAGGAAACCTGTTGAATCAGCAATTTAAAAAAGTCGTTATGATAATATTCATATAACTAGATTATTATGATTGAAATTAAATAATGAGATATGGAAAGAACTAAAAGCCACTAATATCCAAAGACTAAAGTAATAGCATTTTTATATTAGAATTTAAAAGCAGGAATAAATGGAATTCATAAAATGTATATATCTGTAGTTAAAATCTTTGGATTTAAACTGTTATTTTAGATAAAAATAATTTAAGGATAAATAATAATAGTATGGAAACAAGAAAATTAAAATTTATTTTTATGTCTTAATTTATATATTTAATCATTAACTATTGCTGGTTCAATGCAATTCTTATTATATATTGGAATTTCTTTGTAAGTGTATGAAAAATTGAAAAGTGAAAATCTCAAAAATTTTCAATTTATCATATTACTGATGGACCAATAACACATTTGCGATAATTTTATTGTACTGAAGACTTGAAAACAACAAATTATGTTTACTTTTAGTAATGGATAAACTTAAAATTTTATTAGACTTCAAAAGCCTTCGGATGCACTATGGGTGATCTCCAAGATCCAAACTTTATGTTTGGATTACAGAAGACAATACTAAAGTTTCATTTCATTAAGGATTGGAAAGACTAAAGTATTTGAGTCTTACTTTATTAATCTGAATTTCCTTTTGCTAAATTTGATACCCAAATCTACACAAGTTACGGATTTTGGTATAATTGGAAATAGCAGAATAAATAAGGTTTTCGAAAGCAGGTATGAAAGTAAAATATCTCTAGGTTTTGATAACATATTTGCTTAAAAGGATATTTTGACAGGCTGAAAATAATAATAACAAAATCAGAACCATTTGATTTTCAAGCATTTATATATTTATTTTAGATGTTCCCAAACCCTGGTTTAATCTTAGGAACTAGCAGAAAATATTTATGAAACAAGTATTTAACTCTAAAAATATTCTTACAGCAAATAATATTTTTGCAAGTAATTTTTTTTTTTAATATTATTTGAAAATGCACACAATTACTTGCAAAATTTCTCAGTTTATTCATTAAAGAAAATAACTTGAATAATATAATAAATACTATTTGATTGACTTACATGAAAACGTTAACGAGTTTTTCACCCTGAAAGAGATTTGGAATCTAGAATATTATTTCAAGGGAAACGATGTCAATGTTATATAATAAATAAATTTATGTGTTTAATGATTTTGTAATTAAAAAGGCATGGAAATAGCTCAAATGGTAAATTTATTTTTTAAGAAAACTGAAAATTTCGTTAAATACAAGAAATTTATCAATAACTACGTAGGATATAAACTGAAATAGAAAAGAAATTTCATCTCTTACATAACAACTTACAGATGATGATATATAATTTTTCAACGGGTCGGCAAGAGTAGAAATATATATATATTTAAAAAATTACATTTTAAACGTTACCATCCGTTTTTTAAATAAAAATAACAATTGCAATGATAAAATTTAAAAAATATACTTTCACAATTCAATTCAAGAGCTGAAAACATTAAAGAAAAGAAAAACATGTGTGCGGGAAAATAGCTGAGAGGTTTGAAAGCTGATGCAATCTATATTTATAATGAGGCTTAGAGAAAGCAGAATTATGACTATAACATTAGTGCTTCTAAAAAATAAATTCTTCTATTAACTAGTTAAGAAAAAATAACATTTATTATTTCAGTTCGATGAATTGTCAAATTATGCAGAGATATTGAAAATCATTGGACGTGCTGCACACACTGGCCAGTTTTCTTTCTTATGATTTGACAAATAATAAGCAGTAAAGAACCTCTCTTTACTTCACTAATCATTATTATTTGAGTATTTATTCTAGGAATGCTATGATTTAATTTAGTTCGTTAAATTTTCCTTTTCGGTTTTAGATTAGTTAGCTAGATTGAAGCTATATTGATGTATTATGCCTGAACCCCTGAATCTGAATCTCAGTATCCAGACCATTTCAGTTCAAACCATGTTCATATGCCCAGTCTGGCGATAAGAGTTGGCTGGAATTGTACAAATGCTTAGGTTGAATTCCGCCAAAGAACGAACCCGCGATCTTTCGATGTGCAGCCGAGTAACTTATCTACTATACAAAAGTGACCACCGATGTTTAAAGGCAGTTACTGGCATATTAAGATGTCACCACAATGCTCCTCTATCAATGAGTCTGTAGAGAGATGAACGATTTTATTGCGCCAAGCGTTATGGCTAACGTATGAGAGTTGCTGCTGCATCAAATGAGTCTGACGACTTTGCATTGGTTGCGTTTGTTGTGGTCTAGATGGTGCCACGACAGCTGTTGAAAATTCATCACATCCGGGTGACCAGTTTGGCGTAGGTGTTGGCGGGAATTGTGGCAATGCGTCTGTTGAATTCCGCCAAGGATCGAACTCGCGATCTTCCGATTTGCAGCCGAGTAACTTATCCACTATACAAAAGTGAACACCGATGTTTAGTGGTAGTAACTGGCTTATTAAAATGTCACCACACACAGTAAAGAACCACAGGTTGATGGTTTTGTCCACGAGTTACAAAATTACGCCGTTTAATTACAACTCCAAACATTTATCATCAAGTCACCGCAAACTTCAAAGTTGATTGAGATATTTTACATTTGATATTTTATTTACTTCCATAATTTTAGATATTATTGTAAAGGAAGCTACAACACAGGAATCTGTATTACTGGACTGGATAGCAATATCCAAATTAATAACTAAATAAAATAACAAAAAGAAATGCTCTCTTAAATATTTATTAAAAAATTTTAAGTTCTACAAAAAGACTTAAGTTTTTTTTATTAATATTAATTTTTTATGATCTATTTCAATAATAACTCTTTAAACTGATTCTGAATATATTCTACTTTACAATTTGTTAAAACAAACAAAGCATAAAATGCAGTATAATTAAAAAAAATTGAAATTTTTCAGTTGTTATTCATTAATGAAAAGTTCACAGTACAACTGCTCATTACAACAATTAAAATGAGATTTTGATTCCACGTTCAAAAGTAAATTAACGAACAATTATAACAAACAGTGACAGGAATCAGAGTGTAGCAACGTCCCACAGGCATGATTTTATCAAGTTAAAGGTTTTTTCTTTAAATAATTAATGGAGATTTATGATTGATTACAGCCCTTGCTGTTCACAGTGTAAAATTTTAATAAAAAAATGTTTTAAATGGTCATCTTTCATAGGGTGTATTTTATAGAAATTTATAACATTGTTAAACCATTTAAGTTTATAGCATTTTAAACATTGAAAAATCACGCATAAAGACATTTTTATATTGATTATTGATTATTTTACCCCCCTTCTCCATGAATTTATATTTTAGATGGTAATTTTATTTACCTCGCTGTTTTCGTTTTGGTTTTATGGACACTTGTATTCGCCCTGCCAGACTTCTTGTGAATGGATTTTGTAAAAATTGACGGAAATCTACAAAATTATTCTAAAGTTTATGCACCAAATTTCATAAGTCCAGCTCAAACTGTTTCTGAGTGATCATGTGCAGAGACAGATGGCTTAACAGATTGACAGATTCGAAAAATGTGTTTTTCGGAGTATAAAACGTGGAAATTCATAAAAATCTGGAATGATGGACGATTTCTTTATATTTCATACATGAGAAAATAACTAGAAGTATGCCCAGGAGTGAGTAAGGTTTTCATTTTGTTTTAAGTTTCAAACTATAAGTTTCGAGCCATGCAAATACAATTCATGATATTATCTTTGGAAATACAATTTTATATTTAAAGCATTATAATACATCTAACAAATCTGAAACATAATAAAATATTCATAATATTATCTTTTTTTTTTTCATTTAATAAACTTAATAAGTCCTTCTTGAAGACAAGGACACCAAAGCTGGTGTGGCTAAAGACGTCGGCACCTCTCACATTTCTGGAGATTCACTCAAGGATCAAACACGAGAATAAAACCACTTTGATTGTCCCTCCTGAGCATCATTGGTACCGCTGCGCGAGTCCAGGTGCTTCCCTGGCTACTGGTTTTAACAGACAGGAGCAAACTGCTATGACCCGTTTCAGAAGTGGCCATCTTACTAACTTGAAATTTGTCGAGGGTACGAAGAAATTTGAAATTTTCAGGAACAGGCTGCATGTTCTGAACATTTCTGATTTGCAGGAACAGGCTGAACAGTTTAAATGGACAGGCCTCTCCTGAACATATTCTTCAGTGCCTTGGTCTCTCCGCGGGGGCTCTGATGGAAAATACACTTATGGTGCTGGACTTTTTGAAGATGTATGCACTCGTGGACTTGGTCTAGCGCTGCTGACCTCGGGGGCATGCAACAACAACAACAGCAAGTCCTGCTTAATTATATTCCAAGCCATTTAGGTAAATGATTTCAAAATTGGAATATTTTGTTAAGAGTATCAAAATACTGGCATTTATTACTGTTTTAAAAATAACTAATAAATATAGTTAAATTTATTAATTAATTTATTTTTGTATGTATGCGTGTGTAAAAAATTGCTTAGTTCGTCTGCTTAATATATTTTGTTTTTCAATCCATTGAAAAATGTATGTAAATAATGAATGAAATTTCTTTCTCAAAGATAAAAGAAGGGGGGGGGGGTATATGGTTTTAAATGTATTTTTTTCCATAATTATTATCCTATAAAATTTTTTAAAAAGCATTATGAAAATAAATTAACTAATGTATTTACGTTATGCATTTATGGAAAATATCGATATATTTCTTTAATATCTGCTGGAAAATTTTCAAAAAAATTGCTGAAATATGTAAATTTCTGTGGCTTATAATCCTATAACCATCTTTTTTTTAATCAACTTTTTGGATGCTTACATAAATCAACGTAAATCTTTTAATTAAATATACATTTAGCTAAAAAGATATTTCGAAAAATGAAAAAAAAAAAAATCAGTTTCAATAAAAAGTTTTATTTATGGACATTTTTCTCTTGCAAACTATAAAAGAGCATTTCAAAATTATTAAAATGCATCACCCCTCCCCCACCTTAAAAATGAAGTATAAACTAATTTTATGAGTAATTTTTAGAACAAATAGGAATTGCAGTTATATAAATGAACATAGTAATTATGTAAATGACTAATTAAAAAACATAAAGATTATGATGCAAGACTCTTTACTCTGCAAAACTCAAAAAACAGACAAACTGGTGGTTATTTTCCTTAGAAATTTCTTGTATTTTCTAAAGATATTTATGTATTATTAATTGCATATCGTTGGTTAAAAAAATTATCGTTGAAATAATAATTTCTAAATAGCCTGAAATATCTCAATTAATAATTACTGAAAAGCCAAATAGAGTGCGATGTTTGGCACTTATTGCTGAATTTCAGTCATTAGGCAATTAAAAGAATACTAAAAGTGAATTTTTAAAGAATTTTTTTTTCTGACCGGTTAGAACTAAATTGATTACAGAAGAACAATTATAGTCACAAGATTACATGCATAATTTTATTATTTATATATTTAAATGGTACTTCCCCGTTATGAGGGAGCAAAATGTCGCCAATGTGAGTCAAACGCGATTCAAGTGGCCATGCGAAGTGAATGGCAAAACAAATGTCGCCAATGTGAACAAAACGGGACCAAAGTCGCCAAGTGAATAACGTGAGTTTGACAAATTTGAACGTTGAATTTGACAAATTTAGACGTTAAAATTGACGTAATTTTGCGTTTTGGCGACTTTTTTGATAATTTTACATTTTCCAACTTGCGATTATTTGGCGACATTTTACCGATTTTTTCTTTGAGTCCGTATAACGAAAAAGTGCCGTTTTAATTATTGCATTTTTCTTATTGCTCCATACCAGACGGCTTTCTCTAGCGCACGCGCTAATCCCAGATTTCTGGGGATATTGGCCTTGACGTTACGACACTGTTGGGTGCGCTACAATGTTGAAAAAAAATCCAAAATGACAAGCAGCATTTCTTACTCAAAAATTTATCTGTTCTATTTAATTGTTAATAGCTGGGGTGTTTAGTGATTTAATTGTTTTTAATTTTTGTTTTTAGTTAATCATTTTGCATGTATTTTTGTATTCTTTGCATAATTATTCATATTATAAATTAAAAATGAGCATAGAAGGCGCGATATGCTCCAAGTCATAAGTATGTTTAAAATGCGAAAAAAAAAACACACACACACCCGCTTTTGAGGGTTTTTTTTTTTTTGTTAACAACCAGATCCGGTGTTGATATGACACTGGTGCTGGTAGGCATTTTTCTCGCTCTTCCTTTGCGGAAAAAAGTATTATTTGTTAGCTCGTTGTAAGCGGCACAATCTATATTTCAATATATATATTATGTGTTTCCTTGTATATCTGTGATAGTAGTCCATGTGTGTTTATATATATTTGTGTGTGTGTGGAAATAAACAAGAAAAATAAAGAATTTTTCCTTGGATTAAATACACACACCCTGAAGTCATTGTTTAACTTAGATTTTATCAATTTAAAATTGATTATTTTTTGATACTTTCTTAAATATATTTTCTTCCTTTTTGGCTTGATTTTTGAGTGTTAACCATTGTCGTTTTTAATATGATAATCTGAACGTAAGCCACAGCATGACGATTTTCAAATAAAGATAAAATTTTATGTGTCGCGACCTTGCAAAACAGCAATTTAAAGATGATCATGACTCTGTTCTGACCGATAGAGAGTGTGGAATCTAATTATGATGTCTATTAATTTACCAATCTGCTGAATGCTGGATTATGTGGTGCCGAAGTCGTTGAGGCGACTGATGTTTTCCTCGCAATCTGAATGCGATTGAAAATGACGATTTCCGTCCCAAAATAGTCGCAGTGTTTCTTTAAAGTGGGACGTAAATTTATCTAAACTAAACAATAGATCAAGAGTCACTAAGATTACCCGATGTTTCCTTTTTTTTAATGTTTTTTTTTCCACTTTTAATATAAAGTATTGGTATCAGGAAATACTAGGATGGTAATAAGTAGTGTTAGACTCTTTACTTTCCTAAACAGTGCACATTTATAAGGCAATCCTTTAAACAAGATGAGCAGTTTAACTTCCGAATTCAGTGCTTTTTATTTAAAAAAACATGCTAAGGATTTATTTTAATTATCAAGTGATGTTGTGAAATCTTTTTTTACTTACTTATTACGATTCAAGAATGTGCAGCATTCATGGTTGTACTCAACTGTATTTTAGCAGTCGCTTGATGTTTTTACAGAACAATGCAAAAATTAAATTAAAGCATTGAAGCATAACAATTAAGAAGTAATTGAAAAACTTATATTTTTAAATATATTGATTTATATGACAGTTAAAATTAAAAAATTAATTTGCTGAAGTCTCTCTTTTTTTTCAGTCAAGTACTTCAAGATAGCTGCCTTGTTCGAAATCGCCGATGAGAAACCAACCTGAACCAAACGAAGCACTTTTTATGTTTACGTGTGATGGTATTTTAATAAGCCAGTAACAGCCACTGGACATTAGCGTACGCTTTTTTCGAATGGTTAAGTTACTGGACTTCAAACCCCAAACTTGACTGGTTTGATCCTTGTCGGAATTAACCTACGTATTGGCACAATTTTGCCAATACTATCGCCACATATGTACATTGAATGCAATCGGGGTTCATGCGAATGTAGCTTAACACCAAACGTAGCAATCTGAAAATTACGGCAATCCCTTTAAATGCTCTTCTGATTGAGTCTTTCAGTTATTCATTAGAATATTGACCCGCATTGGCACAAGCCACCTGCAGAAAGCTGTAAACAGCTTCAGTTGGTAAGGCTTAGCAAAGCCCATCGAAATGCAATAACGCAATCAGCCATGTATTAAATGAACTACTCACAGCAAAATGGAGTGTGTAAATATTTGTAAATAAAGAAGTTAAACAAAAGTACAGTTCACTGCTCACTTCGAATCACCAATTGGTAACATCGAAGTTCGAAAAGCATGTTATGTCAGACATATAAATCTTCGAATTTTTAATTCGACATTTTTATTAAAATTCTAGAAAATTGAAATTGGGAAAAAAAAAGGAGAGTTGTTATTTTTGATAGTAAAGATATCTCATACGCCTTCAGCTTGTGACATAAAACGACTAGTATTAAAACAAGCGGGAGTTGTCTCTCAAAAACTTTCCCGCATACTTCCTCTATTCATTCTAAAAACGATGAATTTGTGTTTTAGAATCCGTTTTCCCAAACGATTGAATCCAAAACTCCACAGAGACGAACAACTGTAATCACAAAATCACTCATCAAATCTTATATATTTAAATCATTTCTTTTTTGCATTCTAGCGTTTAATTATTTCTGAAAATACATGCCGATAGAGGTCAACTCCTAGTTGGATTCAGGCCAAAATTTATATATATCTACACTACAGATGTTTAATCTGCGTGCGGAATTTCATTGATCTTGCTCTTTTCGTTTCGAACCAGTCGTGTTATTTCATATTCGAACCAAGATAGACTTACTGTAACAAGATTTTGTTGAGAGTTTGATAGAAATCTATAATTTGATGTATGAACCGAATATCAACGTTAGACTATAAATACAGTCACAAAATCTCAAACTAAATTTGATACAATGAAATAATTGTGTTTTTGACCTATTGTGTTTAAATGTTTCTGAAAGCACATACCCCTAGTAGCACATAAATACTATACAATATTATATGATATGGATCAACATTCGCAATATTGTATAATATTGTGGAATGTTGATAAATATCATATAATGTCGAACAGTACAATAGATTGTGCTACCCGGAGCCTTTAGATGGCAACCCTAGTCATTGGGTTTGGTTTAAAATAGTTGGTTTGGTTTAATATCGTTTTCTTAATCTATAAACCAAATTTTATGTTTCTAGCTCTCTTCTGTTGATAGCTATCATATTAATTTGCATTCAAACAATTGGACTGATAGACTTTCTCTGAATAAAGTATACTCAAAATTTGATGGAAATCTACAAATTTGAAATAAAGAGCCTATACCAAATTTTCTCCATCTCACTCAAAGCGATTTTGAGTTATATTTACCGTAAGCAAACAGTTAGACATAATGACAAAAATTAATTTTTTGGACTGAAAGGGTTTTGAAATGGGAATTTCCGTCAAAATCTCGAGTTCGAATTTTTGACGATGATAATGCTTTCTCTGGACTTCGTAAACGAGAATTGTGGTTAAATATGACCTTATTTTTTGCTCCAGCGAAATAGGATCAACTTATTTTCAAGTTCATATGAAATGTATATGTAGATCAATTTAACTATCAATTTAATCAGTTATCAATTTAATGCGACCGGGAGAAGATCTGACACCAGACCATGACCTAAGATAATAAAAATTTTGATTTTTTGATGACATAAGCGTTAAGTTTCCAGATGATTCTATTAACATTGGCTTTTCATCTAATTTATTCAAAATTTATATCAATAAATATATTCAAAAGTTGAATAAAAAGGAAATAAAAATATTCAAAAGAGGATTTTTCTGAAAACACAAAATCTCGGAGAAAAAAAACAGAAGCTTTATCCTATTTTATAGAAAGGACTGTTTTTTGAATGAAAAATTGAGAATTCCGAGGAAATATATGAGCAAATATCTTAAATCTAGGAAGATATGACAGAACCAAATACGATGGACACTCCAAACAAAGAGGATAGATTCGCTGATCCTATGCATATTGAGTCGAATAATGTGAAATGATATTAAAATTTTTGAGAGTTGTAACATAAAATGCTATAAATATGAACGCAGTGCAAGGAAATACTCTTGTGCACTCAAGGGTTTTCTTTCTTTGATAATTTATTAATACAGTTACATTTATTAATACAGAAAATGTTGCTATACTGGACATATCTATACATATTGTCACGCAGAGCTCAAGAAAACATAGGAAGTAGGGTTAAATCAATTTATTAACTCAACTCTGAACTAAAGACGGAGAGATCTTCAGCTTTTATACAAATAGAGAAAGTTCCTTATATACTTTTCTGGAGACAGTAAGAAAAGTCCAGATCTATATATCTGATGAATTAAAGAAAGGTTCAGAATCTTCTGGAACACGAAATAAAGAAAAAGCAAATCAAGGAAAAATACTTAATTGATTTATTATAACAATATAAGGGAAAAAAATCTATAAAACTACAAAAATAAGTATTACAATGACTTGTGATAGCGACATTTTCTTTATTCAATCTATATATACATTCGAGTTTATTCTCTTGAGTTAGGCACCTTCAGATATACAACAATTTTTTTTTTTATCAGGCACAAGAACAAATAAAGCGGATGGTTTATCAACACGTGAACATGCCAGATATAATTGACCATGAGAAAAAAAGATGCGTTTTTTAGGTTCACACCACAAACACAATGGTTGGCTTTTGATTTGTTAATCGTCATCGCGAATGCAACACGAATCGGAAATTGAACTCATTTTATCTCAAAGGACATATCGCTTGGGATCATGGAAACCTCGGAATGAGAACATCCTCATATTTGAATTCTTCTATGAGTATAGTCGCATGAATCACATTGATATTCAGTTTTTATAGTCACTAAACGTGTTCCAGTGCATAGTTTTGGTTTGTTTAGGTTTTGAAACATCATGACCACCGAGTCAACCTTCAACTGTAAATTGTGCTGTGGTAAGGCAGGTACATCCAAGGAGTTTAAAAACTCAGATGGATAGCTAGTGAATTCGCCTTCGTTTCTTACACAGTTAATAGATTTAAATGAATGCAGAGTACCAACGATTTGATTTTGAATTATGAAGTTTAATTCATCCACATCTTTGTTCTTAGCCGCCAAAATTGCTAGCTAACTCACCCATTTGTGATTTTTGTTGTTCATCATTGATATTCGAAAACAGTTTGTTCATGAGCTCATCTTTCGATGAAACGAAATTGCAAAAAAATCAAATCGCTAGAGTCAATCAAATCAAATCCATCAATCAGTCAAATCAAATCAAGAGAAATCAATCCACTTGATTCGTCGACAAGAACACGGCCATTACCGATAGTCAACAATTTCTTGGAGGAATCTTCAGCAGATGGATCTATCAGCAATGCAATTCTCATGCTTGTTATCAGTTGAAGTTTCTTGACATGGAACTACAGATTTGATGATTTGAGGCAAGCGTTTATTTCATCGAAAGCATTCTTTTGTGGAATGATTGGCGGAAGTTGCCAGTGTGATGCCAATGATTGTGTTTGGCGGAAATTGCCAGACAGTAAAATCATTGCTCTTCCAAGTATCTCGAGTCATTACGCAGACCTTTCATTGTCTGCTCAAGTACGGCCAATGTACGTTTGTGGGCCGTTGTGTATTTTTCCCAATTGATGATTTTAGATGTTGATGAAATTTTGGCTATCGCGGATTGTTTCGAAATGTCAAATGTAACTTCTTCAGGATTTTGTCGGTTCAACGGTAACTTTAACGCTGAATGAGCTGTACGGCATCTTTCCAATAACGTGGCCGCTATTCCAAAAGAAGCAATTGCTAACGTAATATCCGATATCTCAAGAACAGTGGCCAAAAGTAATAATATGAAGAATATCTTCCCAATTCCACAGAAGCATTGAAGAAAAATGAGCCTCCGTTTCCATCATCAATTGCCTTCCTTAATGAATCACACACTTACTTCAACTGGGGGTTCAGCAGGTGTACATTCGTTCGAACTAATTGGTCAAATTCATGTGGATCATATTCACGTTCACATTTCAATTCTTCATTAAATGTGTCTTTCATACTGAAATCTAGAGTTGGCACTCCTAACTTCACTAATAATGGCAATTATTGCATCAATGCGAACATAATTAGACATTTAAATTAATGTATTCATTTCCGACAAGAAAATAAATATCATTCTTCCTATCATTGTTAATTAAACAAGAAGGCTGTTTCAAATTTCAAATGAAATTTTCAAATTATTTCTTCTTCAGCAGCAAGGTGCCATGTTGCAGCTAGTAGGAAAAATTGCTAGCAGTAAAAAATGCTTTCAAGTACAGTACACTCTCGGATATCCAGTTTGTCACTATAATTTTCTTTATCGTAATCAATTGAGGAATCCACGTCATTGCATTGGCAACCTTATCAACGCATTGGAAGCGAGCATCTGCTGGGATCCTCCTTCGTGTCGTACAAAATACAAGTTGTGACAGGAAAAGAGCAGAGTTTTGAGTTGTTTCGTCAGTGGGTAACAAACGTCTATTAAAAACCTTTTTAAAAACTAAAATCTTTGACTCTTATCTTTGAGTTACCATTTCATATCTGTGCAGTCATTGATCAATGAAAAATAAAATTAGTTTGAACCAATTTTCTTATGAAATAGGTCTACTATTCACGTTGCTGTTTTGCTTAGGTTTCCTCCATTTAAGTTGGCCATTCAGAATATATGTTACAATAGGAACAGTTTATATTCTTTAACTTACTTTTTTCTGTAATAAATTTTTGAAAAACGTAGTGCAGTCTGTAAACATATATAAGTTACCAGTACAGAGTGTCTTGGCGCATGAGCAAAAGCGTGGGGAGTTTTAGAATCTGGGAATGCATAATATATAGTAATTCTTTTTGTTAAGCCTGAACTTGATATACTCACTTATAAATTAAGATTTTCCTAAGCAAATGAAAATAAGAGGATGAGATTAACTGTTGAGCATAAACGCTCTAAAGCAACGTGAAATATCTCTCATATTTTCCTTTGATTCAAGATTCCGAGAGATGAAATCTATATCAAATGTGCAGTCAGATGCCGGAAAAATCTTTCTTAAAGGCATCTTTCGTCGTATTACAGTTAAAGGAAATACTAATGAACGGAAGCAATGGAGATAGACGTTATGGAATACTCGATTCATTCTTCCTCAGAGACACCATTTAGCATGATAATTTTTATAGACTGGATGCCATTTGTAGATAGTATACTGGGTATTTATTTTTCAAATTTTACAAAAACCCTGATTTAAATTCCTTTATAATATAACTTCATGAATAATATAGAGCTGATTTATATATCTTTAGAAAGATTTCGATAAAGAATTAAAAAATTGTTGCGAATGCATTGTAATAAAAATTTCTGACTCAAAAGTTTATTATTTGAAATGCTGTTTATTGCTTGCTTATTTTATTACTACTTTCTACTTTTATCTATTACAACTTATTATTTGAAATGCTATTATCGTCTGCTATTTTTAATTTTGTATTATTTTAAAATGTCGGAAATAAATGGACAGTAGATTGAAGGACTTTTTTTTATACACTCGCTGAAGATAAATATTCCTAGTCCATCATTCAAAAACGTTGTGAAATGCTTGACGTTAAAAGTTTTAAACGAAAAATAAGGGATTTTATTAACCAGAAAGTGCAAATCATCAAACGTTATTTATACAAGGAAAGAAGATTCCAAAAAAATATCCAGAAAAGGAACTGCTGTTTCAAGTATTTACAAAATGAAATCATTAGTAAGACGAGAAAATTACAAGCTCAGAAATCAATTGAAAGAACTTTGAATACATCTGTGGCAGCAGTAAGAAAAGAAATAAACAAAGAATCACAATTTAAAAAAAATTCATAATGTTTACCAATTTTTGCCTAGACAAGTAGTTTTTTGCAAAATAAACTGTGAAGGAAAAATTTTCAACATTTAAATGGGAATACATTGTGAGCTTTGACTAAATTCATAAAATATAATTGCTTCAAATACACATTCTTTGTTTTATTTTCAGCGCTTTCAATTGAAAGCTGAATTCTTTTCACTTTTAAATACTCTGAGTTGAAAGCAAGATTATCTTAAACTCTAAAATGCAAGGATTTTTTTAATACGACTAGTATATCATTTCGAATTATATTCTCATGAATTCTTTTCAAATTTTAGAAAGAAAAAAAAATGAAACATCATGATCATAAGATTTTTATTTATCCAGGTAAATAACGAAAATGCAAAATAGCGAACAATTTCCACTCTCTCCAAATCAAGAAAACACCTTGAATTAAACTTTTAATGGATACGAGCTACTTACAGAGAACAACGACATTCATTCGAATCTATTCTTTTTTGCCATTTTTCTAATGGTGCTATAATCGATTTTATGAAATTCATCCTATGCCAGAACGCCTAATGGTAGTTTTATCTTTCAAAGATTATCAGCTTTTACCAAAGTACATTCCAAAACTTACTTCCATTTCTCTGATGCCACAAATGGAAATGTAAAATACATTTCACGATAGAAAAATAAATCCTGTCGATAATTTATCTTCGGATGGATTTACACCTTTGGTTCTCGCATTGATGGAAGCACAAAGGAAAAAGAAAAAAACAAAAAACAAATAAGAATGCCGTTAAAATCGATTCCAAAACTTTTCGATGAATCTCGGAGCTTTAGTTTTTGCTGTTAGTAGTGTAAAACACTGTTTTGCACATTTGGGTTTATGAAGTTTGGAGCTGGGAGCATTTTTCGCTTTCAAAGTTATATGGTAAAAGTGTAATGAAAAGTGGCTAAAAGCTAATGCATTTCTTGGATATTGTCTAAATTGCGAAATCTTTTCAGGGCTTTGATTCGACATCATAAAATGGAAAACAGTCATCCTTTTACAGCGTAGCATATGTTTTCTAATAAAAAAATAACTAGTTTTGTTTTTATAACATTAGGATTTATATCCGCGTGAACAAAAGAAAAAAGGAAACATGTTTGTTCGACTGATTGGATAAAAGGGTTAGGCATTTTTGTTTCACCGTGAGTCATTTAAAGTAGCTGTTTTATGAATGGCCCGTCATTTTGTTGAAATATAATTTCTTTAAATGCAAATAGTATTTCTACAGTCCCAATTTCGTAAACAAATGGTAATCTCACATTTCAGTTGTAAATGCAGTACACACCCTAATAAGCCGGCTTCCTGGCATAGATATAGCGTGTCTTTCCGTGATCTGGGCTTCCCGGTTTGGGCATAATTCTGTGAGTAGTGTGAAAGTGACCCCTGTTAAAAGGGGTTGTGCAAGCGAATGTGAAGCTTGAATTAGTTATGTCGCACTCTTGGCTCTATTGAGAAACAAGGGAGCTTGTACGGCTGAAAAAACAAGAGAGCTTATTCAGGCTTAAATCACTGACAGGTTTCTGTCAGCAGGCTTGTAAAGTGCCATAAGTAACAACAACACATCCGAGTACTGCCACAAGTGAAATTCCTAGTTAATGAAATTCGTGACTATTCGATTTAGTTTTCTTTTAACGTATTTAAATGAAGAAAGCATCTATTAAGTCATCTAACAAAGGCTTTTCCAAAATCTAAAAACTGCCAAGTTTTGATTCTTATCTTAGAGTTACCTTTTTATATCTGTGAAAAAGGAAATCGATTTGTGTCAATTTTCTAAGGAATTAGGTTTATGTTTTACGTTAATGTGGATGTATCTTAATAAGCCAGTAACAGCCACGAAACATTGTTGATCCCTTTTGTCTAACAGATATGTTACGTAACTGCAAATCGTAGGGTCGCGAGTTCGATCCTTGGCGGAATTCAGTCTCCCCATTGGCGCGACACCACAATAAAACAACGCCACAATATTTTGCTTATGTTTTCTGAATTTAAGTTGGGCGTTACAGAATTTATGTTACAATGTGATCAGTTTATGCATCTTAAATTTACTATTTTAGATAATTCTTTCTCTTTTATCTTGAAATGGGCAGTGGAGTATATAAATATCTATATAAACTACCAGTACAGAGCTTTCCATTTTAATTGGACAGATTACCGACAACTGCTTCTAAGATTCTCTGAGTTCGCATTCAGTTGAACAGATGGCCTAGTACTCAATAAGAAGTGAGAGAATCTGTATTATTACATTGAGGTTTGCTATAAAAACTACGTTTTTCTGTATTGGCGGGCAAAGAAATGAATTCAAAGAACTCTGGCTGAGCCGTTTTCTTTCTTTCTTTTTTTTTGTTATCCGGCCTGTCCTCCAGCCACATTAGAGAGTGGAGCAGTTTGGCCGCCCAACCATTCAACCAACCAACCAACTGACCGACCAACAAATCAAACAGCCGCAAAAGAACGGATAATCGGGAGAGTACTGTAATGTCTAGCTGTTATTAAAGTGCGGTATTGCTTAAAGCATGCTATGTCTAAATGTTTTTATATGATAAATTTAATCAAATGATATGATGATGAAAATAAACTTTTACTGATACAAGTTTTGAAATTTCTAATTAATGAAACAAATTTTTTTAGGTTCAGAATTTGTAACTTTTTTGTATATGACGAAATTCATATTCAGATAAAAAATATGTTTCGAATAAGTAATAAAATATCGCTTATTTAAGGAAAATTTATTCCTCAATTTACTGAGATAAAGGATAGAGTTATCTGGAATCTTTCAAAACTGTAACTTTTGCACTCAAGAAGATTTTTGCTTCAATAATTTGGATTTAATCTATATTTATGCTTCCAATTCTAAAATTCGGAATTTTTTAACGCCTTTCTTCTAGTGACTAATTTTTTCCTGTCTTTTATATTCGTGGGAATATGTATATTTTCTATTCATACATTTAGTGCCAGATAATTCTTCCTCATATGTGTGACCTGTCCTACTTTGTTTTTAAAAGGAATTTCAAAGGTAATTTTCTTTTTCATTTGTAGCGGAAGTTTTATAAGCCAAATAACATTTTCAAGACTGAGTGATCACTTTTAGTCTTGTGGGCATGTTATTTGGCTACGAATCACAAGATCATGAGTTTCTAGCTATTTCCAAATAGTAACATTGGTGACCTAGGACGATGAAAATAAATAAAACACAACCTGAGATCAGCTGTTATGGCGCCATCTACTGAAAAACAATTACAAATAAAATGGCGATAAATAGTTAGACAATAAATAAAAAATTTCGGTAAAAATCAGTCGATAAAAAATGGCGATAAATAATCAGCCAATAAAATAAATAAAAAAATGAAGCTGATTAAATAATCAACCAATAAAAAAAATGAAGTTAATAAATAATCAACCAAACAAACAAACAACAACAACAAAAAATTGGTAACTCGTTTTAAAAACTCAACAGCCAATAAGATCCCCACTAAACAGCTAACAAGATATCGTTCGTCTCTCCTCTCATTGGAGGGGGAGTATTGTAGAGGAAGCTTTATAACATCCTCAAGACTGAGTGATCACTTGTGGTCATGTCATCTGGCTAAGGACCGTAAGATCACGAGTTATCTATTTTTCAGTGCTTTGAAACATATAAAAAACAAATGGATATATCTAATACTATAATACGAGGAATGGTTGCCAAGTCGAAAATCGCCCCAGAATTAATAAACTCCGGTAAGCTTGGGGGTCTGGGGTTTTTGGCCACGAGGAATCGATTGGCGCCGCTTTTGAAGCGCTACGGTCGAGCAGTTCGGAGTTACAGATAGGATATTTTCAAACTTTATTAGTTCGCCATAATGGCTACTTAAATTTGCAAGCGGTAACGTGCTGCCGTCTATAGCCAATATGGCGAACTAATAAAGTTTTATGTTTATGCTGTTATAGGTTTATAATATGTTTCTTATGTATGTATATATGTTTGGTTTTTCTAAATAAATTTGTCAAAAATATAGAACTTCAACACACTTCAATCTTTACCTTTACTTTACCTTTGTATAGAATAGTTCCCTTTCCAAACTCTAACTTTGTTTAGAATAGTTTACAATGGTGCACATTAACCGGTTATCTTTTCACCAATGGTTTCACAAATTTTCTTATGGCATGTATTGTTTTGATAAATCACAATTGAAAATTTAAATTTTCGAGTTAGCTTCGATACCTGTTTTCTACCGAGCGGAGCTCGGTCACCCGCTGGTTACAAAAATATGAAATTTTTGAAAGAGAACAAAGATTTTGCTTTTCGCGTTACTTGTATAATTTCATAGTTACATGACTGTCTATACCCTGATTAATCAACACAGTATTAAAAGCCATCTTTGCAAGTCAGTATCTTTAGTTTTACAAATTTGTTGTGAATTTTTGAATTTATTGCATCAAATAAATTTCTTAGATAAAATTAAAAAAATTCATTGATTTAAATAAATGAAATTTAGTATATGATCTTTTGACTGAAGTTCTATCTGAAAGCTTGATTTTAATTAGAGGAAGTGGAAGTATATATATTTTTTTTCGATTGGAATTGAAAACAGGTGTCCAGAATTACATATTAGAATGTGTAGTAACTGTATTATAGGAGTTGATTGTCACCCCCCCCCCAAAAAAAAAGAAATCGCATACTTATAGGCTTTCCGTATTGTTCGCCATTGTCATGCATTTAATAAAACAAAAGTCCACTTTTTAATAATTAATAAATGAGCATTTATTGGCATTTAATATTTCTGGAGTCATCTGAATTTTATCCATTTATTAAATTCTGGATATTTTTTTTTTCTTTTAAAGGGTATTTCTTTATGTATATACTTAGCTATCTTATACGTTGATCAGAAAAAAGAGATTGTGCTAGATCCAAAAATCAAACAGCAAAAGCCGACTTTTACTGAGAATTTATATGCTATCAGTTTCAAAGTTGTTTGCTTGCTAAAATAATTCATTGGTAGATTTAACTTGAATATTTGCCAAGAGATGGCGCTCTATTCAATCACCAAAATTTCCGTTCAGTCCGTTTGTGGATGAGTGGGAAGTTTAATTTATTCTCGTTTAATATATATTCGCGTATTTTTCGAATGCTATAAATTTGTCTGAACAGAAAATTGTTAATCGGACATTTTTTGATTATTTATGATCGATACGAGCATTTGAATGTCAAGAACACTGAAATTAATTTCCGCTAAGAAATCAGAAGGGATTTTTTTTTCTTCTTTTTGTTGTTACTTGTCTTACAAGAAATTGTTTCTGTTGGAAAAAAATGTTAGATTCTCTAAATTATTTTCTCTTTCTTCTTAGCAGTAAAGACTCTTATTGTAGGATTACAGATTCCCAAGTTTAAATCAGTGTTTAAAAATTTATAATATATACAAATAACTATTTCTAATTATATTAATAAATGTTATAATTGTATCGATATATAATTACATAACTATATATATATAAAACTGCTTTAATGCAATTACTCATAAATTGAGAGAAACTTCTAAACATCCACTTTACTGTTAATTAAAATGTTTTTTTTCGTTTCGTTTCGTTTATATTAACGTTCCGTTTTAAAGCAATACTAAGGACGGTTCTCGGCCGGCGTCCTGGCTTAAGAGTAGCCTGTCTTCCTAATGTTCTGGGCTTCCAAGGTTCAAGTCCCTGTTCGGGCATGGCTGTTATTCTGTGTTCGATCTGTGAGTTGTGTGAATGGGCTCCCCTGTAAAAAGGCGTTGTGCTAGCGAATGTGAAGCATGAAGTAGAAGTCGTACTCTTGGCCCCAGTTGGCACTACTAAAAAACAAGGCACGCTAATTTAGCCTTAAAATCGCTGACAGAGATCAGCTGGTTTGTCAATGACAAGTGTCATTGAAAACAACATCAACACAACAGAGCGGATCTCGTCATTTTGAATCGTGCTCAGACACTTGAGCTGGAACACCCCCTCTCCAAACTTCCACAACACACAAGCTGGAGGGCTTTTTACTCCAACGGATTTAACCAGATCCATTTACACGATGGTACTTCTGTGGAATCGAATCTCGAACCTGAAACTTTTCGGTTCCCAAACCTTACCAAAAGGACATCACGGCTCTTTAATTGAACTCTCATACGTTATTATTTTAATGAAATATTGCTCCCATAATATCTGTTCCTATTTTAGCAAGATTTCTTCTAGAACTCAATAAAAACAAACTAAACAGGTTAATTTAAATTACCTAAGTAAATAAAATTTAATTTAAAATTATTAAGTAAAGAAGAATCTTTCTTGATGAATCAGAATCTTTCTGTTTTCAATCATGATGTAAATACTCTTAATAATCGATTCCTGTTCAAGATTTCCTCAATTAAATGTCTAAATTCTTTCTCATCATTATCAAGCAAGTGCAGTCGTGGCGGTCATTTTTAGTAGCAAATACCCTCGGGTCAAGCAAGATGGCAAGTTAGGAAAATGTGTTGATAATTGTACCGGGATAGAAAGAAGTAATTGCCTGTGTGGCCCAAATATGTAATAAACTATAACTTTACGCTTTGGATCTAATGATGGAATTCCATTTAGGTCATACTGTTCTCCATTATTCAATTACTTCATGCATTGGTTGCGAAGTTTCCCATGGAGAATGTGTTGAAAAGTATGCGCCAGTCACTTCCGGAAATTTCGTCATTGTGTATTGGGGCATTTTTGAGACTTGTATTAAAACATACTGGTTTGTCTGCGATTATAATTTAGCTAGTGGTTTGTCTGGTCAGTTTGAAGAGTTCTTTTTAGGATCTTGTTATTTCGGGGATTCTAAAAGATTTTAAAAAATTGAGTTAAAGAAATATACCAATTGATTAATTTGCAAATAAAAGGCTGTAGCACATTAAATATAAAGTTAAAAAATCGACGCATGAATTGTATTTCTATAAGTTTAAAATTATTTTAACTCAATAAATGATTTTTAAGAGCTAAATATTGTCTTTTAAAATATTTTCGAAATTTAATGCAATTAATATTAAAATAACTATTCAGTAAAAAAAAAGATATATTAACACCTTGACCTTTTAGTTTATTTAATTTCGAGATTAGAGGATGCACCCTATTTTGGTATATTTATTATTAGTTTCTATAATAATATTAGGGCATTTGTGATATCGAAGAGTTTTTAAATGATTTTTTTCCCGTTTTAAATTATTTAACATTTTTCTTTCATTACAGATTTAAAATTAAAGGCCGTTTGAAGAATACGTTGCCGAATCTTGTCATTTTTAGATTTTGAAAGACTTCAAAAATTATTTTACTGTAATATACCAATTAATAAATTTAATCTCGAGTGCTAAAACTCACTAAAAGTAAAATAAAAAATTCATTTATAAAATGAAATCGAACTTTAAGTATGATTTGAAATTTTAAGAAATTGAATTGTATTTCTGAAAATTTAAAATCAGTTAAAATTTACAAATGATTTTTAGAGCTAAGTTATTATTTGTTATTTAAAATAGTTACCAAATTTGATATAACGTATTAAAATTTGAAATACCCATTGAAAAAAGGAAATGTTGATTTCTTCACCTTCGAAATTATTTAACTTCCTAATTAGAGGACACGTTCCATTTGGGAACATTTAATATTATTTTCATTTCTGAAACAATATAAGGACATTTGTGATGTTGAAGCGTTTTTAAATGATTTTTTTTTTCATTTTAAGTAATTTAATTCTTACACTTAATCAAAAATTTGAAGTTAAAAGTTCAGTAGTCCGATGACTCAAAATCGTCATTGTTTACTAAGGGGTAAATAATTTAAACAATAATATTTTTTTGTAATTTTAAATTTTTTAGAAGATAATCTTGAATTTTTTGGGGGGATATATGGAACATACAAAATGCATTACAATAGTAAAAAAATTCAGTCTAGATTTGATGAATTTTCCACATTTTACATTTACATGAGTCCGAAAAGCGCATTTTTCCAAATTTCCATCTATCTGTTTGTCTGTCAGGCCGCTGTTTGTCTGTGGCCTGATGGTAAGGTCTCGGCTTCGGAACCGGAGGGTTGCAGGTACGAAGCACGTTTCCACTTAAGAAACACAGTGTAAGTGGGTTTGGTGCACGTTAAATCCGTCGGGGCCAAACGTTCTCTCTCTGGCATGGTGTGGAAATTTGGAGAGGGGGGGTGCCAGCTCAGGTATCGTCCTCGTCATCTGACCGTGGTTCAAAATTATGAGGTCCGTAACAAAATAGCCCTATTGTTGCATCAAAAATTGGATGTTAATAAAACTAAACTAAACTGTCTGTCTGTCTTCGAGAAAGATAAATAACAACGTTTTCAGTTAGACGGTTTAAATTTGGTACATGTGTTTACAGTAAATTTGAAAATTTAGATCAAATTTTGAAGAAAATCTATTTTCGGGAAGTTGGTCTGTTCGACTTTTAACACCATAATTACAAAACGAAAATAATTAGATAAGATTTGGTATACATATTTATTTTCTATAGTGTAAACACCTGTCAACTCTTTGAGCTAAATCCAAAAACAAACGCAGTGACCCAAATTTGGTGTGGAATTTTGTAACCTACAACTACAGTTTTGTGTTAAAGTTTCATTTAAATCGATCGAGAAAAACATTTTAAAAACATAAACTCTTATTCGCATGCCAGGGATTAATCGCCAAATAACTCGCCAAGGATTAATCGCCAAATACCTCACCAAGTATGACACGGCAGATTCAGTAAAATTCGTACCAAAAATTCGTACCATGCATCGTAACTATTCTACTCTAACAAAATATAAGGCATTTTCTGACATGACATGTTTATTAGAGAGTATGAGAGAAAGTTTTGGGGAGACATTTCTGGTATGCGAAACATACAGATTTATTTTAATTGTTTAAATATTCGATTGCGATAATTTGTTGAATCCCATGTTTCAGGCCTCTCGAAGTCAGAACAAAAATTATTGTGTTTATAAACTGAATTTTATTATACGCTCAATAACTGAAAAACACGAATGGTTAAATGGATCAAATTTGACTCGAGTTTTATAGGAAAATGGTAAACTTCTATGAAATTTGAATGAAATGTAAAAAAGTTTTGGCAGTCCATGTTAGTTTAATGTTGAAGGCGAATAAAAAAAAAAGAGGGACAATAAAAATTCATTTCTGTGAATTTAAATGAAAATTTCATTTTTGGATCTATATAAATCTTAGAATAATTCCGTCAAAGAATTGAAACCGGCGATTAAGGCTTTTTTTCTCTTATACGTAGTATAGAAAAAAATATAATTATCATAAAAAATTCGAGCTCCGGATTTTGATGAAATTTCCACCTTTTAGACTTCCCTGATATCATAAAACACATTTTTGAAAAATATCTGTCTGTGACAAAGATTATTCAAAAACGCTTTGAATTAAAGGGATGAAATTTAGTTTACGGTCTTTATCCAAGTTTTGCAGATTTTTATCAAATTTTGAATAAAATGTGTTCTGAAGTCTGTCTATCTGGTTGTTCGAATATAAATTACGATAACTACAAAATTAAGAGCGTTAGATAGATAAGATTCAGTGCACAGGTTTAATATTTAATAACAGGTGCAGGCAGCTGTAAAAGTTTGATCTAAATAAACAAATTGTTGACTGTCTGTCTGTCTGTATTTTTAGAAACATGTAAACATGATAACCCAAAAATGCAATTACTTAAAGTATTTGGTATAGGATTTTGTGACTATAAATGCAGTTTTATAAGAAAATTTTGTTTCTATCAGTTGGGAAAATTGTGTTTAAAACGTAAATTCCCTTTTTGGATGCTATTAACTCATGCCAGGGATAAATCGCCAAATAAACACGCCAAGGGTGGGTGAAAAAGATGAATTCAATAAAATAGCTAAATTCATCCCAAAAGTCAATATTTCTTAAATGCTGTAAGCCAATGCCATGTAAGGCATTTTTTTTACTATGGCAAGTTTATTAGAGAGTTTATAGAGTGTGTGAAAAAGTTTTGGGGATAGTATTCACGATGGTTTTACGAATAAACACAATAACTAAAAAATGAAACTTTTACTAAAAAACTTACTAAAAAATGAAAAAAAAAATGAATTATCAAAGTATTTGTGAAGTGTGAAGTCATCATTTAGGTTTATAAGAAAAACTGGACCAATATATCGGTGGAAAATGCTGAAAATATGCATTTCAATTTTTTCTCTCTATACAATGAAGTTGAAAGCAAACGGCATTTCTTATCATTCAATTTGTTTTAATGGCTTCAGTAGTGACAACATCTTTAGATTTTTTTTAATAACATATAACAAAATGGCATAAGCACGTTAAGATTATCGTAACAGCAAAATCATTGCAAATGAACTATCTTATTCAAAAAATAAATAAGAATGTTTACAATGGTTGTCTGGATAAATTTTAATGCAATGTATTACAGTTATGGAATTCGGTATTTATGATTTTTATATTAAATGTTAAAGCATATCTCCATATTAAAGTTTCTTAAAATGTAGTTCCCTATGAAGAATAAATTTGTTTAAGAAAATTACCTTTCCGCCTTTTTACTACAAAAATATTTATTTTAATCAACTCAGAGGAACATTGAGTATATAAGAACGTCACACAGAATACAAATAAGAAAACAAGCAAAGCAGGTTAAAGTGAAAACTTTCTGTGTCACAGTTACAGTCAATTTGATGCTCACGTAAAAATAATAACAATACAGTTTAAAAAATAGATTTTTGCTGTTAGCAATCCCCTGCAGAATATTTAATAAAAAAGTCATTCAAATATTTTTTTTTCTTATTTACAAGAAATTGTATTTCAGAATTTATTTTTACCATCTCAAAATATGATAGCTATTGAATATTTTTCTTCATGGTAGGCAATTTATTTAATCATATTACTCCTTTGTGTAGTGCTTGACAACTGCTAAGGAACAGCTTGGTTTTTCAGAATAACTAAGTATAGGTGATAGAAGAAATGAAATTAAGTACATATTTAGTAGGGAGGATGTGCATTTATTATAGTGCAAAATGTTGCAGATATCGACACATGAAGAATTAAAAACTTTAAAAAAAAGATGCTCCTTGGGTGATTTCCAGACAGCTCCTCTTCAGGTCAGAATGACGCAGACATGAGCATCTTAGTAAGATGTGTGATGACCACGAACACTAATGCACATTTTGAATTAGTTCTCCATGCTCTCAACTAAACAAAAACCATGCTCTCAACTCTTGGGGGATATTGCCCCCCTCCTCTCTCAAGGAGATTTTGAGCTCTTGCACTGTTCGGGGAGGAAGGTCCTTAGTGAAACACGTCTGCCAAGAGCAAGGAATTAGGTCGGGAGAGTAAACAGGCCATTGCATACTGACAATACTTTCACTTTGCAGTGCGTCTGATACCTCAATGCTTCTTATCGTCCATGAGCAAAGCGTTTGGGCTGACAGAGTCCCTAAAAAGACGAACATGACCCAGAATAACCTTCCTGCTATACTGTTGCGATGTGACGCTTCCTCACTCAAAGTTGTGAAACGGTGTTCTACTGTTGTTGAAGATGCCTGCCCACACCTTCACGCCAGAATCGTACCGATTACGTTTAGTGACAAACTGTTGTGCTTAACGTGTTCCACTCTCTCTCTGCAGTAATTGGTGGCAGGAATCACTTGTCACATTGAAACGAGATTCGTCTGGATCCTTACTGAACGAGATTCGTCTGGATCACTCTAGACCAATTTTGGATATCCCAACCAACATGTTCCTTATACCCGCGTAATCTCTCATGATTATGGCTTGTTTGAAGTGGGATGCAACGAACAGGCTCCCGTACACACAGACAAACTTGATTTAATCGCTATGAGATGGTTCTTGCTGAAACATGCGTACCGGTAGCAATTACAAGGTTTTCAACCAATCCAGTACGCATGGTAACTTATATGGTAACATGGTAACCTGTAACCTATCTGGACAGGAGTTAAATTGCTGCTCCTTTTTGCTACGAGGGCTACATAGCGATTCTCTAAAGGTGTGGTGTTCCTACCACGAACAATGGCATATTTTTGAAAAGCATTTCCATTTTCGGCAACCTTCTTTAATAGCGATATGACACTCTTTGATACACTCATTGCGGCAACTACAGTGGGGACACTTTGGCCTGTTTCCAGTCGTCCAACTGCGTCCACAATCGTGGGCATTCAAATGATATTTTTCTGACAATTTGCTCCTGCAAGAACCAAACAGAATTTCAGAGAAAAATCTTTTATAACCTCCTTTTTTCTTGTATACATCTGACCACCTCGCCACCAATGAACCTAGCAGTATCGACAGGATTTGTTGTGGTCGACTGCGACTTTACATTATCCTGCACTACTTTGTGTGAAACATTAAACAGTATGAATTTTCTTATGAATCATGAGTCTGTATGCAATGTCTTTTATGCAGATAACGAGTCAACCACGCTCTCTCAACTTGAATTTACTTTCATTGGTCAGCTGTCTGAGACGCAATTTTGCATAAATCACTTGTTCCTTAGCAATTGCCAAGCAATGCATATATTTTATTTGTTACATAAAGATGAACTGTTCTTTCTGCAGAATGAAAGAATATATTGTGTCCATGATTGTCATTGAATTCAGCTTACTATAAGAGAAGAAGTTTCAATTCTTGCAAGTATTATAACTGCCATTTCAATATCACAAAATTTTCTTCTTATAAATGTTTACTTTTGAAAAATAAACATTTTACACAATATGACATTCTTATTGTAAGGACAGAAATATTTCCCTCGCCATATTTAAGACACAGTTCGGCAACTTCATTTCTAATATCAAGTTCCGAAAAGAATGTCTAGAATAAGTCATTTATCAAATCAAATTCGATTTCGGTTTTCTTGGAAAGATGTCTATTCTTATTAGAGGATAGAGAAATGGCGAAAAATCTATGCAGAGCCTCAGAAATTCACCTTTTATATATAATATCAGCAAAGAAAAAGTAAATCAAATGAATACATTTATATTGTCGAATTTTATTGCTGACGATAAATAATTTAAATCCTGAGTGTATGTAATAGAATGGCAAATAATTAAATACAGCAAAAATGCAGGTTATTGTAATTTTTGTCTTTTAATAATGTGGGTGTATAACATTTAAATTTCTAAAAAGATATTTGAATGTCTGGAAAAAACATCTATTATATTTATTTCTCTATCTTTAGATTATTTTCCAAATTATTTCTTAATTAGTTAAAATAGCGACGTGTACAAAAATTGCATATTGAATCGATTTTGCATGACTGATATAACTCTAATACTAAAAAATAAATAATACTATTTTCAAAAAGGAATACAACACTTTATAAAATTTACTTCAAATTAGAAAAAATTATGCATAAATTAAATTGATATTACAAAAAATAACTTATTGTTTGAATTTTAAAGGGAAACAAAAATATTTTTTTTCCTGGAAGACTATGCTTTGGAGTATAAAAAAACTTTTTAATAAAATTAATAGATTTTATCTTAATATCTAATTTATTCAATTTCTAAACTTTAGAAAACCTTTTTCCATCAACACTTATTACGCAAGAAGCTATTATATCAAAATTTTATATTAGTTTTAGAGTTAATGATATTCTTTATAAAGCTTTTAAATGGTCTTTCTCGTAGAAAAGCTATAAAGTATCGTATGAAATATATAGTAAAATATTGTAACTATAAAAAAAATTCTAATTCCAGGTTTTAACGAATTTCTACGTTTTAGACCTCTGTGCTGTCTGTAGGTAAGTTTCCTGTCTATTCTTGAATACATTTATTTGAAAACCGCTTTGAACTAGATGGCTCACATTTTGCTCATGTAATTAAGATCAGATTTATAGATTTCTTTCAAAATTTGAACGAAATCTATTTTTAGGACGTATATCTACTAGCCTGTTCGAGTTAACTTGATAATTATGAAATGTAAAGTGACAGATAGATAAAAATGTTTTTAGAATTCTAAAATGTAGATATTCAACAAATTTCGGACCTATATGTAAATATAATCTTTACAATATTAATTTTCTAATTGATTTATGTTTCCAAAATGGTAATGGTTTTGCAAAAAACTCATTATTTATTTAACGTGTAATGAAAACGCGTGGCTCTAATTGTTCGTGATACTGATGAAAATATTGAGAATTTTATAATGTTCAAATGAATTCTAAAACACTTAATGTTATTTTTAAATGACAAAGCATACAGCCAGAATGAAGCACTAACATAGAATTTTTAGATTATTAAGAATATAAAAAAATTATAATTTGGAAATGAAAATTGATTTCAATAGATTATGTATACCTAGCAACATCGGTTTCAATTTTGCTGTGTTTCTGAAACCGAAGTTAACCTGCAGATGGAAGAAAAATAAACGGAAGATATTAATTAGTCAGTGTAATATCTACCAGAAAAATGTGTTGATATTAGCTATAGATAGTCCCGAACTCGTGATCTTATGGTCCGTAGCCAGATAACATGAACTCGAGACTAAAAGTGATCACTCAGTCTTCAGGATGTTATCTGGCTCATAAAGCTTCTATTACAAAATTCCCCCTCCAGTGAGAGGTGAGATGAACGATATCTTGTTGATGTTTACTGATGATCTTACTGACTGTTGAATTTTTTAAATACGTCTTACCCATCGACCAAGAACAAGCGGTAGTCGGAAGGAGCAATGTACAGTGCATACGGCAGTTGAGGTAAGAATTCCCACTTAAGTATTTCCAAATATGTTTTTACAGGTTTTGCAACATATGGTCAAGCATTGTGATGCTACAAGATGACCTTGTCTTGTTTCTGCTGGGATAGTGAACAGTTTTTCATTCACTGCTCGGCTTAATTGATCCAATTACAGCCTGTATCTATCTCCCGTGATGGTTTCATTTGGTTTGAACAATTCATATTAAACTATACCCAACTGATTCCACCAAATGCAGAGCAGAGGCTTCGAACCATAGATATTTGGCTTTGCTGATGATGTTGATGCATGACAGGATTTATCCCACGATTTTCCATAGCCAGTTACGATAAGATGCAAAAATTCTTTCCTTTTCTGTCGTTGAAGCAGTTGTTTATACGCGAAAAGACACCTTCCGACGTCTCTCTGCTTCAAATCGTATGGAAATCAATGACCTCTCGTTTGAATCATTCATAATACTTTCAAACGTTTCGAAACCATTGTGTGATCAACTTCAGCAACATCTTTTTTCTTTTAAACAAATAATTTCAATGAAACTTAAATTAATTTATGAATATAAATAATGAGCAGTGTGTTTTAAAATCGAAGAAAGTTTTTTGTTTAATTGACAGACCAGTTCTCTTCTTTTACTTTTTCAATTTATCCTAAAAAACCCTAGTACATCTTCCACAGCATCGGTCGAAGTCATAGCTCTTTGATGTCCAAGCACATTTGCCGAAAGCTCAACGCTCCATCCACCAACTTCCATCACTGTTTGAAAAATCAAACATTCCCACATCTTTTCGATGTTACTGGCGATGTTGCCATTCACTGGGTGAAAGAAAACTGATGGTAAAAAATATTTCAAAATAAATTAATAAAAGCAGGAACCCGAGCTCTGGGAGCGTACATCACAGCCAGCGTGCAGACGCTATTTTGACAGAGGTCCGATATCTCTCTAACCGAAAGGCTCAGGCGAACTAAACACATGGGGGAGGGGGAGGTTTAGCTTCTCTTCGTCCCGTTATCCATCCCCTCTACTCACGGAATGAATGAAAGTTTTTGTCGGCATTTCGCTTTGTGCCGATTTCCTCCCACTTTGAGTGAAAGCATCCTTCATTCGGGAAGGAGCTGAAATTTTGTTGGATCTCTTTCAAGAAGATACATTTTTTCCCCATTTCTTTCTTTCTTTGGCGTGTTTTTATTTCTTCTTCTTCTTCAACTCATTCAATCTTGGCCTGTTCTCCTTCTCCGTTTTGGGACCATTTTCACGTCTGTCAGAAGCGAATATCCTATAATTATTCTCCCCTCAAACTGAAACCTGCGGTGGAGGTGTTGGGATAGAGAGAGAAAGGAGAAATGTCTTCAGAGGGATGGTTTTTATACAGGAATTCTTTTTCTTTACCACTAATCTTTCGTTGTAAGAAAGTGATGACGCGAAGCTCCAAACTACCGGTATTCACAAGAAGATTAGTTTCGCTGGGATAAGTACTAGTAGTAATAATTTGCCTACAGTTTTGTAGTGCGAATCAGTATTTGTTAGTTATACCAATAGTTTCTACATTAAATGTCCTGGAATAACTAAATCTAATATTTGTCGTATTTATGGCTGCGATATATTGGGATCCAATAAGTAAAAAAAAATAATTGAAGTTTTTTTCCCCAAGAAGCATTAATGAGTAATAAAATATCAGATGAGTGAGAAACTTTATTAGCAGATATTTTTAAATTCAGAAGTCATTTTTAATAAGAAATCTGCAGCGTAGATGAAATAATCAAGCTACTATTTTTCCTAATAAGTCATCACACTTCCGGCGATGTTTGAAGAAGAAATGGATTTAAATTCAAAATGTGAAGAGAGGAAATGAGGACTCATGGTCTTAAGATTAAGTTAAATAACTTGCCGAAATCAAATCAAAATAACTAAATGAGGTTTTTGATATATGGTTTCTTCTATATTAATGCTGGTTTAATCGTGATCTTTCCCTAAAATTTGGACCTTTCATCCTGTGATATATAAATTTTGAAGGAACTTTTAGGAGATTTGAGCCTAAAAGAGATAGTGGCCTGGTAAGTATTCCCAAAATACCCCAAGAGATTTCCGAGAATACTATTGCTGGTTTGAGTTTTCTCAAACATATGTATCTTAAAAAAGATAAAAAGTTTAGAATTATAATAAATCTTAATTGCTCAGTGTCAAGTTTATAACATTAATGTTATAAATTTGAGAAAAAAACATGATTAGAAATTCAGTGCACTTACTGCACATATTAAATTTTTTTAAAAAATATTTCAGAATGTAAAATGTTGCATTACATAAAATAAAATTTAAAAAATCTACATTATAAGTTACAAATAACTTCTAAATGCTACATCAAAGTTCTGCGTTGAAAGTCACAACAGCATCGCTTAATTCGTTTATTTCTTGACAATTTACTGTTTCAAAAACCCTGCTTTGCAGAAGTTACACCGTTTTATATAAGAGCATTCGTAAAAATCTCATCACTCTATGAGCTTAGTTTAGTTTAGTTATATTAACGTCCCGTTTAAAGCAACACGAGGGCTATTTTGAGACGGACCTCGTCATTTTGAACCGCGGTCAGATGACGAGGACAACACCTGAAGTGGCACCCCCCTCTCCACACCACACCAGCGGGTGGACGTTTGGCCTAACAGATTTAACGTGTAACAGACCCCCTCACGCGACGGATTTTCTGTGCAATCGAGTCTCGAACCTAAAACCCTCCGGTTCCGAAGCCGAGATCTTACCACCAGGCCACCGCGACCCGAACTGACTTCAAAACTTGTCACTGGCGATGTTGTCATTTACTGGATGAAAAAAATCTGAAGTGGAAAAAAATCTGAAGTGGAAAAAATTCCCTCAAAGTAAATTAATAAAAGAAGTAACAAAATCTACTTGAGCATTTATCACACCCACTGTGCAGATGTTATTTCGGCAGCGGTCCTGTCTGAACGTAAAGCTTGGACGATTTTAACAAATCGGGGGACCTTTTCGCTTCTTCTCGACCCGTTATCCATCGTGCATGACTCGCAGAATCAATGAAAGTTTTTCCCATAAATGTATATTTTTTTGTCGCCATTTATTTCTCACTGGGAGTAAATAAATGAATCTCTCTTCATTTTTTTGGGGGGGGGGGTGCTGGATTTTGTTCAATGCATTTGAAGGAGATACATTTTCTTCTTCTTTTTTCTTTTACGTGTTTTTATTTATTTCTTTTCAACTCGTTCAATTTGTGCATGTTCTCCGTTTCGGGATTGTAACGTCTCGATCTGGTCCGATCAAATAAAGGGTAGCGTTTTAAATTAATTATTTTTTTACAGCTTTAATTTACAGAAAAAATACTATTTATCCTCTAGGTTAAATGAAAAGTCCATGTGGAACACCACAAGAATAGTTCCTCGAGATCTTTCGGAGAAACTCAAGAGAACAGCTAACCAGCCGTCTAAGTCTCGCGCTGGTACTGGGGTTAGCTCCAAGAATCCACCGAATTCCTCGGGTGGAATCTTCTCTCGAGCGTTCGGCTTTCACCGATCTCCTCTAAACCTCTTCACCAAAAAACCTCGTTTCTTCTCTCCTTTTCTCTTCTAAAAACCTCGCCTTTTCTCTCTTCCTTGGACTCCGCATCTTCTCCACATTGGAGTATTTGGGCTGCCGATTCTCCAATCGTCGTTCAGCAAAACGTCAATGGTTGACAGCAGGAATGTTCGTGGAATGTTCATTACGGGAAACAAAGCAGGCTGCACATCTGTGTCGCAGGCACGATTAGTGCAAGGGTGGTAATTTATCTGAACTCTCTCTAAAGGGCTAGAAGTCCGTTCTTAGAAGGAGGGTTCTCCACCTGTCCATCTGTAAGTAATTACATCGCCATAAAACGTAGACATTGAGGAGACCAGTCTGGAATTGTCAATTATGGAGCGTGTGAAAAAAAGAACCCGCCATGATCAGGCCGGGAAGAAGCTGAATCGTTACAGGACCATTTTCATGAGAGCCAGAAGTGAGTTATTCTTCTCACAAAATGAAAGCTGTGGTAGAGGTGTTGGGATAGAGAGAAAAGGGAGAAATGTAACATTCTCTTCGTTATCTTGGCTTTTATTCTGGACACTTTTGTACCACTCACCTTTCATAGTAAGAATGTTAGAACACAAGTTCTCAATCTGCTTTCACTCGTATGAAAACTATTTTTGCTGGGATGAGTGCAAATGGAAAACTTTCATCTGTAGCTTCGAGGTATTATTTATTAGCTGTTTGTATGTCAATAGTTTCATCATTTCAAATTCCGCAATGACTTATTCTAATATTTGACGCATTTATGACTATTTTTTGCTAGGAGTTTTCATTGATGAGCTTAAAAACATTTTTTGTTCACTAAAAACTAAAGAGTAAGGCAATGATAGAAAGACGAGGAAGTAATATTTCTCAACTCTATGAAAAATCTGCATGTAATTATCATTTCAGATGATATTATTAAAAATATTTAAGGATTTTTCAACTTTTTAACCACAGCTTTTGCATGCATTGATAATTACACTGAATTTTTTTAAGCTCATAACTTAATTTAAAGCTCATAATTTATATTTATTTAATAATAACATTCCAAAAAATTAAATCAGAGGAAAAAAATATTTTTTATACATTTTCTTCATTGTGTTTCGTGTTTCCCGAATAGCATGCTGTTGATGACATTTAGTGAAAGAAAATTTTCCATTTTTTTAAAACCTGATGTTTTCGATCGGTATTGATGAAAATTCTTTGAAATTAATCAAAAGTATTTCATAATTTTTTGATTGATACTCTTATTGTATTTCATGCACAACTTCTGAATGAATTATGACATTTACATATTTTCCAATACAAAATGTTGCTTTTTTAATGCTAACGTTTTCGTTTCTAAAACATTTTTTGATATACATTCTTTTACTTTTGTTTTG
>JAPMOQ010059770.1:856471-938149 GCA_026543055.1 Argiope trifasciata
TTTCTTGCTTTAAATTTCTGCTCCACAATTCCAATTTTCTACAAAAAGCATTAACTTTATCACTTGTATCCAATATATGTGTATTTACTCCTTGCAGATGAAGATTCAAGTTATTTAATTTCTTGAATATGTCGACCATGTAGCTCAATTTCATCACAAATAAAATTCTTAGCTTCCGGTCTGTTTTCCTCTTCTAGGAAAACGGCGATTACTTCTCTCAATTCATAAACACGTTGCAAAAATTTCCCTCGTGATAACCATCTTGCCTCGCAATAAAATAGTAACGCTGAAGGTACTGCACCCATGTCTTTAAAAAGTGCGGAAAAGATTATTGATTTCAGGGGTCCCAATTTTATATAATTTACTACAGTTACAACCGTAGTTCACACAATATTCAAACTAGGACTCATTTCTTTGGAAGCCAAAGCTTTTCTGTGGATCATGCAATGTGTCCAGACGCACTGTGACGACTTTTTGTTTCACAAGTGCTTGAATATGGAATCTTCCGGACATAGAACGAGCACCATCGGTGCATATTCCGACGCAATTTTTCCATTCTATGTTTGCCTCGTTCATGAAATCATTTAAGATAGCAAATAATGCGAGTGCTGTTGCTTTGAGTTCTATTGGTTTGCAGAAAAGTAATTCTTCTACTACTGACAAATCATCACAAAATCTAACATAGGCAATGAAATGAGCATCTTTATTACTATCTGTTGCCTCATCGAGATGTATTGAAAACCATTTGTCACGTAACTTCTACAAAAGCTGATACTCTACATCTTCAGCTATATCAGTAATTCGACGGGCAACAGTATCATTTGAAAGAGGTATAGACTGCAATTGTTTTGCAAAATTATCTCCAAACATAATTTCTACAATCTCGATTGCGGCTGACAAAATAAGCTCTTCACCAATGGTGTGAGGCTTTTTACATCTGGCTATTTTATATGAAACTTTGTAAGAGGCAATTAAAGCTTTTTCATTAACAGACAAAGTTTTTTAAACAATGATTTTTGCTTTTCATATGATTTTAATTTTAATTCGAAGAATTCTTTGGGTTTGTTTACGTACTCACTATGAAGCGTGTCCAAATGTAGTGTAAGTTTATTAGGTTTCATGCTGTCTGCCGCCAACAGTTTTGAGCAAATGATACACAGGGGCCTTTCTTCTCCATTTACTTCAGTACTAGTGAATCCAAAATTTAAGTATTCTTGAGAATATTTTCTTGATTTTATTTTCAGAACCACGCTCGTCTGTGTACTTGTTGATGCTTGTCTATCGTCTAATGCTCGCTTACGCCAGCTTAAAAATTTATCCATGATTCTGTATAAGTCTACTGCCGTGAGTATTTAATATGGTAAATTGTAATTACTTGGAAATATATATGACATACACATTCAGAATATATTCAATAGCGATAGAAGGATCAACTCGAATGAGATTGTCTGGAATTGAAATTGGTGTCATAGAACTTTCTCCTTCTGCCGTTGAGAAAACGTTAGTTCACATCTGCGCACGCTCCTAACTTAACTTATAAGCTGACCAGACAAATCGAAACTTCTCGCGAAACCGTGAGAATGCCCGACATGGGCGGGACGCAAGAGCAATAAAAAGGCGTAGGATTCTTGTTTTTTCAATGCTGAGGATCGGTGTTGAAAATATCAATAAATTTTCGTATTCATGGTAATTTGTGAAGTTTAAAATTAAAGTTGTAGTGTAGGTTTAGCTCCAAAATGCTCAAAATACATTATTATTATATACATTTTATTGTATATGGTGGGGAGGGGGGGGGGCGATGAAAATTATGATTGAAAATTGAGCCGTGAATACTAAAAGGTTGAGAAACACTGATTTAGAGAGTAGGGAACAGTTAAGATTTATAATAACTCTAAAATTTGTGAGGTAACTTTTATGAAGAAACTTTAGTATGCAATAAAATTCTCTCTAAATTCATGAAGATTTATTTAAATCTTTACAGAGCTATCTTATTTTTCATGTTATTGTCTTCCAATCTTATTAAAACTTATTCAACATTTTGAACTTTCAAGACGGAAGGTCCAATTTGCGGTTAGATAGTTAAATGCATCGCATACCGTAGAGAAAATGGAGCGTTATCATAGGGAATCTCCACCAGACATTTTGCTTTAATACTCACATGCACTTGAAACTATAGTTTTTCTCATTTCCTATTTCCTTCTTCTAAGCTTAAATACTGAAATCGCTGAAAGTGTGATAACATATTATGATGAGGAGTATATTGATTATTTCATTTAGTTAAATATGATTATAAAAATCATTTGAAATGATAAATTTTTGCTATTTTTTTATGAATTAGAGAACTAACGATTTCTCATCGTTTTTTCGTTACCTTTTTAGTGTTTCATTAACAAAAATCAGGTTTTGATAATTATTGAAATATTCTAATATAAAAAAATCCTGTTAATTCATCAACTATTTGGTATAATTGTTTTAAAATTTAAAATGAGGAAACTATTGACATATTAAAAATGAATTATTTCCATCTGTATTTGTCACAGCGAAACCCGTCTAGACACTAGTGCAACTAGTACTAATGGACCTCGAAGTATAAATTTCTTACAAAGAAAGATGAATGGTAGTAAAAGTGTCTTATATAGAAGCCATCCGGCCGAAAAGAATGCTGTATATCTCACTTCTCTTTCTCTCCCTTATTCTATATATCTCACTTAAATGCGTCAATTATTAAATTTAGTTACTTCAGGACATTTAATGTAGTAACTGTTGGTATAAATAACGAATACTGATTAATATTATAAAGCTGTTGGCGAATTATTTTTACTTGTACTTATCTCTGCGAAACCAGTCTTCATGTGAATATCACAAGTTTAGAACCTCGTTTTATCACTTTCTTACAGCGAAAGAACTACTGGAAAAGAAAAAGTATCCTGTGCAAAAGAGATCCCTCCAAAGATAATTTCTCCCTTTTCTCTCTATCCCAACACATCCACCGCAGTTTTCAGTCTAGGGGGAGAATAATTGCCGGATATTTGCTTCTGATAGACATGAAAATGGTCCCAAAAAAGGAGTGGAAGAGCAGGCAAAGATTGAATGAGTTGAAGAAGAAGGAAAAATAAAAACCCACCAAACAAAGAAAGAAGGAAAAAATGCATTTTTTTGAAAGACATCCAACAAAATGTCCGCTCTTCCCCGAATGAAGGATGTTTTCGCCCCCAGTGGAAGGAAATCGGTACAAAGAGAAATGCCGACAAAAACTTTCATTGATTCCGCGAGTAGGGGGGATGGATAAAGGGACGAAAAGAAGCTCCTCCATCCTCCCCGATTTGTTCAGTTCACCCGAGCCTTTCGGTCAGAGAGACATCGGACCACTGTCAAAAAGCGTCTGTACACTGGATGGAATGCACGCTCCCAGAGATCAGCTTCCTGCTTTTATTAATTAACTTTGAAAGATTTTTTTTCCTTCAGTTTTCTTCCACCCAGTGATTGGCAACATCGCCAGTGGCATCGGAAAGATGTGGGAGTACTTGATTTGTCAAACAGTGGTGGAAGTTGGTTCATAGAGCGATGAGCTTTCCGCAAATTTTCTTCTACATAAAAGGGCTTTGAATTCGGCCGATGTTGTTGGAAGATGCAATGAAGTATTCGAAATTGTATATATTGACACCAAATAAACCCAGGATACAGAGTTTTTTCTAACTGATAACGTATAACAATTTGCAAACCAATACGAATATTTTAATGAGCATAAATTATTGGCCACAGAAATTTAATGCTTTGATTTCATAATCACAGCTCTGTTTAGTTAAAAATAGGATAAACTTAATGATATAAAAAGCCCTCTTCCCCGTGATTTCTTAAGCTTGTATAAAAGCCATTCCTCCTAAGAGAATACCACATTTCTCTCTTTTCTCTCTATCCCAACACCTCCATAGCAGCTTTCAGTCTGCGGGGAGATTAATTGTAGGATATTCGCTTTTCACAGACATTGAAATGGTCTCAAAATGGGAAAGAACAGGCGAAGATTGAATGAGACGGGGAAAGAGAAATAAAAACACACACCAAAAAGAGGAGGGAAAAAATGCATTTCGACGAAAGAGATCGAACAGAATGTCCGCTCCTCCTTGAAAGAATGATGTTTTTATCCCCGGTGGGAGTAAATTGTCACAAAGAGAAATGGCGACAAAAATGTGCATGAAAAACTTCATTGACTGCAAGTCTGGAGGGATGGATAACGAATGAAAAGGCGCCCGATTTGTTAAATACACCCGAGGTCAGAGAGATATCGCACAGCTGTCAAAATAACGTCTGCATGCTGGCTTTGATGTATTTTCCAAGAGCCCATTTTTTCCAGCTTTTATTAATTTATTTTGAGGGAAATTTGTTTCCCTTCAGATTTCTTTCACCTAGTGAATGGCAGCAACGTCAGTGGCATCGGAAAGACGCGGGAGTTTTTGATTTTCAAAGAAGGTTCGGAATCGGTCCGTAGAATGATGAGCTTTCTGCCAATTCATTTGGATATAAAAGAGCGTGACTTCGACCAATGATGTGATTGATGATATATTTAGGGTTAAAAATAAAGACTAATTGCTATAATTGACAAAAAAATGAACTCATGCTGATGTTATTTGCAATTTATAATAACAAAACTCGTTTTTACTGAACATAGAATTTTTAATTCTGAAATACTCTATAAATATAATTTGTTATGTAATATAAAATTTTATAAACTATAATGAAGGATTCCTTTATAATTAAACTTTTCCAAAATGGAAAAATATGTTATATCTTCATATTCTGTTTATAGCAGCAAAAATTCTCAGTATGAAAAATTCGGCAGTGGAATCAAATATATTGTTGTAAAATATTAATTAAATTACTGAGGAACAGAAAAAATATCATATAATAAAAGAAAGGAATATAGTATTCTTCAGACGATTTTTTCTCTTATAAATGCGAGCGGTTTAGTCATAACTAAACAACGTATCAACAAGTATATTTAAACATTTTTTTCTTAAACTTGGTAAAATGCTGCAAAACTTTCAATTCAAAACAAAAATTAAAATACCAGAGCATTGTGATAATTTGATGAAGCTATTAGTTAAATGCAATTTAAATGCAGTCCAAATACCAAGAAGAAAAAAAGGTATAAATTGAATGAAGGTTTTTCTAAATTTTGAGCATAATCGGAATATTTCGAAACCAAGGCAAGCAAAAAATACCTGGGAAGCTCTAATTAATTCGAACATCCATGATTCTTTTATAAAATGATATACATTTCAATTTTCTTTTATTTGAAACTTACGATGATTAAATAGATTTTTATAGAAATGAAGCGAAAAATTATTTTTATTTATTAAAAGAAAAGAAAGTAGTAAGATATAATGGGTAATTTAGTTCAGCATAAAGGAAAACCATATTTGTGTTTCAGTAATAGTTAGAAAAATAGAAATAATTAAGAAAGAAATTGCTTATTTTGTAATTAATTAATTACATATGCGAATAAACATATTAAGAAAAAGGGAAAAAACTGCTTTTAATGGATAGTTTGTAGAGTAAGTTATTAATGCAAATTTATGCTAAATTTAAACTGATACATACTATAAAAAAGATTTTTTCCCAATATTTTCTTATTCGATTGAAACCAATTAAATTTCTTGCATATAAAAATGTAAAACGATTCAATAAACTGTTAAAATTAGCAACATAGCTGGAAGTTATTTTCCTTGAAAATAGTTAATCAAGATTTAATGGTTTTATTCTATAATTAAACTATACTTTTATTTGCTTTAAATTTCATTAAAGATTCCTCAATTAAAAAACAAATAAACTTAACAATGCTTTAAAAGACATCAACCTCATTTGGGAATCTCGTATTTAATCGAATCGAATTTATAGATAAAGCTTTTAAGATAATTGAAATCAATGAATTCTTAATCAGCGAATTAAATAAATATACATTACGATATATCTTAATTTTTTAATACAATATATTTAACTGCCACTATATTTATGTCTAGTTCTAAATAAAACTTTTCATTAGAACATTTTAGTCTTTATTGTTAAAATGTTTCAAGCAACCTTTTTAAGCAAATCAATTAGATTTAAATAATTCACACTCGTTTTAACCTTCCTACGGCTTATTTAATTGAATTTTTATATGATGTTTTTCGAATAATAGAAAAATCGCTGATAGCCGTTCTAAACCAATAGAGATATTTATTACAACAAATTTCAATTTTTTTACGCAATACTTTAAAATTGCAACTGCACTTGTTGAAATGAAGGATTTCAAAAGATGAAGATGAATATGAAGATGATTAAATGTTTGATTGTAATAAATATAAAGCCTAAATAGAATGAATTTCATAGTGGTGTGGTACGATGAAAAAATTTCCAATATGAAATATAAATATTTCATCAAGCAGACAGCAAGATAAGAAAAATTAATCAAATAATTCTATTATAAGAAAATTTGAAGATTCATATTTTACTCTAACAAGAAAGCTATAGTATTTAGGCTTTATATTATTTATAGAAATACTTTTAATTAGGTACGCAACGGTATAAAAACTTTGAAATAAAATATGATAAATAATTGTTTCCTTGACATCGGTGTCCGTTTATTGAGCATAACAAAATAGTCTTATTTTGTTTCGAAACTCAAAATACTCCATTAGATAAAATCAAAATTCCATCTTGAAAGTTACAACAGCATCGCTTCATGCGTTTATTTGCTGTAAATTTACCGTTTAAAAAACCCAAATATTTCATCAGGCACGGAAACAGCAGAAGTAACACCCTTTTATATCCAAGCGCATTCGCAGAAAGCTCATCTCTCCATGAACTGATTTCAAACTTTGCCACTGGTGATGTTGCCATTGATTGAGTGAAAGAAATCTGAAGGAAAAAAGCATGCTTTCAAAATAAATTAATAAAAGCAAAATCCCGAGATCCAGGAGCATGCATCACGGCCAGTGTGAAGACGTTTTTTTAACAACGGTCCGATGCCTTTCTGACTGTGAAGCTTGGACGGACTAACAAATCGGGGAGCCCTTTCACTTCTTTCCGTCTGGCTACTCTCTTCCTCCACCCCGCCGACTCCCAGAGAATCAGTGAAAGTTTTTCACGTCTGTATTTTTGTCGCCATTTCCTTTTGTGCCGATTTCCTCCCATCGGGGGTGAAACATCCTTCGTTCGGGGAGGAGCGGGCATTTTGTTCGATCTCTTTCAAAGACATACATCCCTTCCCCCTCTTGTTTGGTGAATTTTTATTACTTTTTCTTCGACTCATTCAATCTTCGCCTGTTTCCCATCTTCGTGTTGGGACCATTTTCACGTCTGTCAGAAGTGAATACCCTTCAACTATTCTCCCCGCAATCTAAAAGCTGCGGTGAAGGTGTTGGGATAGAGAGAGAAATGTAACATTCTCTTTGACGGGATGTCTTTTATAGAGAACACTTTTTTTTTACCACTTATCTTTCTTTGCCAGACAGTGATAATACGAGGTCCCAAAATATTGCATGCGTATCAAGTCTATTTTCGTTTGAATAAGCGCAAAATAGGTATAATTTCAGTACAACTCTGTGCTGGTACTCAATATTTGTTAATTATATCATCGTTTTCTACATTTTAAATTCATAAATAGCTTAATCTAATAAATGACGATGTTACTGTGCGATATATTAAATTCGTTCAATAAATAAAAAAAAGATATTTTTTGCGGAATTACCATTTATGAGTAAGACGATGGTAAAAAAACGAAAACTTTTATTAAAAAATTAGCAGTTGTTGATAAATTCAAATAGTATTTGACGAATGTAAGGAATATTCTGAACAGCAAACCTGTGCTCCTGTTTGGAAAACAAATAGAAGTTTCTAAACAAGAAAAAGCAGGAAATAATTTTCTTCACTAGTCATTCATTTACTCATATCGAACCAGCCCTTGTTTTTATACCACTACCTATAAGCAATTCCATATCATGGATGCAAATATTTGAAAGAAAATAATAATTTATTTTTTTCACAAATTACTAATTTCACGAGAAGTTCCCTGGGTTTCGAAGTGATAATTAAAATAAATTTATTCTGCCTTTCCTCATGAGCAGCTGATCGCTCACACTCTACATGTTTGTCTACTTTACTTGACTAAAATCTTTTCAGAGTAACTTTCAAGACAATGGTAATGCATTGCTGTCTTGAGTCAGGAAAGGGAACTAATCTTGATAGGATTGTTATTTATAAATTTGTAGATGAGCTGAAATATTCCTCGTTCTAATGTCATAACGTTTTATGCGTTTTTTGAATAAGAAATAGTATTTTTTTAGAAGAAAATCAGATTTGAGTTGAGAATGTGCCAACAAGAAATATTATTTGAAGAGAAGTGGGAATCATAAAAGAATCATAAGTTTCATAGTCAAAATCAAAATGATTAGAAGAGGAACTCGAGTATACTTTCCTCTATAGCAGTGCTCCGCAACATTTTCTCGCCTACGACGCACCTTATTTCTTTCTAGAATTCCGCAGCACACCAAAAGCTAAAGTATATAGGTATTAATTGATACACAAATTTTACAATAAATGTTTGTTTTTTATTTGAAAAGTATACATACATTAAACCATAACATATTTATTTCTACGCAATCATAATAATTATTAATGCTTGCACTTGTTTCAATGAACACAAAAGTTTTATATTCGGCTCAATATTTGACACCGCGACCCTAAGTTCTTGGTCAGGATCTTTAAAGCATGAGCGCTTATTTTTAATTAATACAAGAGTTGAAAAACTTTGCTCACATAAATATGTCGTCGAAAATGGAAGTAATGTTAAAATTGCTTAATGTTAAAATACAGAAAATATCTAATGGAACTTCGGAGAAGCATAATTTTAAAGTCATGTCATTATTTAAATCTGTAAATTCCTCTCGAATTTGTAGAGGTAGGGCTTTATGGTCATTTTGCTTTATCTATAATTAATTTGGGGGGCCTTGGTGTTTACACAACACACTATGCAGTTTTCAACTGTTCTCACCAGGGGACCATTGAATACTTATTTAGTTATAATAATTATTCTGTAGTATATATAGAAAAGTAGACATTATTATGAAAAAAAATTGTTAATGTGTATTAAATACATGATGAAAAATTGTAAAATGTCAATGTAGTTGACTGCGGCACACCTGTATCTGGCTCATGACACACCAGTGTGCCGCAGCACACCGGTTGCGGAGCACAGCTCTACAGTACTGCTCATTCTCAGCTAATCGTTTGTTGTGGAAGGTTTTCAATTATGATGCCTAATTCAGACCTCTATCTTTTTATGTCGAGATGTTGAATGAACTTAGATGAAATTTAAAGCCATTGACATGAAAATAGAACATTGGTAAACATGCCAGAAAATCCCGTCTCCCCCCCCCCCAAGAAATTATTGCCAATATTTTTGGGGTTTTAAGTACTAATGTAAATTTTATGTCTATGTGTGCTGCATATTCAGATCTCTCATTATATAAGAAAGCTAAATGTACTAAATACTAAAGAACAAGATAATGCTAGAAAACTAAGAAATGGTTATTTCATCGTAGTAAAATAATTTGTGGAAAGAAATTCTATAAAAATTTCAAATTGTTACAAGAGAAAAATATTAGAACATTGTTAAAATGTAGTTATATCAACTTTAAATGCAGTTTAATTTTTAAAAAGGAAGAACTGTAAAATTTTGTTAATTCTTTTATGATTGGAACATTTTCCAATTCAGCAGAAAGAGTCAAAAACTGAGACATCTCTGGAAAATGCAGACCGACGAAATAATTTTAATAAAAAGATATGGATTTTTCATTTTCTATTTATAAGTTTTGTGAAAAGCAGATACAGATTTTTTTCATAAAAATGAAGGGAAAAAATTTGTTCTGGATCAAAAATATAGGAAAAAGTATTAGAATATAATAAATTATTTTATTATGCATAAAAGAACTATATCTGTATGTAAATAATTATATAAAAATGTTGAAATTAATTAAGAAAAGTTGTTTATTTTATAACTAGTTAATTAAAAATCCTAATAAAAGTATTAAGAAAATAATTAGAATGATTTTAATGGTTAATTTATAGTAATAAGCGATTAATGGAAAAATTTACATAAGAGATTTAAATTGATACTTACTACAAGAAAAAACTTCCTCAAGATATTTTCTTATTCTGTATAAATTAATGAAATTCTTTTACTTATAAATTTACAAAACAATTAAATTAACTGATAATAGTTGCAGCATAACTGAAAGTTATAATAGTTGACTTTTTTATTCGACTTTTTAGATAATGTTTTTAGAATAATAGAAATATCGCTGATAGCCATTCTAAATCAATAAAAATATTTATTACGGAAAATTTCAATTTTTTTATGCAATACTTTTAATTGAAATTGCATTTTTTGAAATGAATGATTTCCAAAGATGAAGATGTGCATGAAGATGATTAAATATTTGATTATAATAAATAAATAGAACGAATTTCATGGTGGTGTAGAACGATGAAAAATGTCCAAAAGGAAATATAAATATTTTATTAAAACTAGACATCAAAACAAGGAAAATTAACCAATTATAAGAAAGTCGAAAGATCCGCCCTTCTACACAGGAAAGCTATTCAATTTAGGCTTTATATTATGTATAAAAATACTTTTAAATAGGTACGCAAAGATATAAAAACCTTGGAAATAATATATGATAAATAATTCCTTCATTGGCATCGGTGTGCATTTACTATGCATAAAAAATAGTCATATTTTGTTTCGAAATTCAAAATGCTCCCTTAGTTAAATCAAAATCAATAGCTTTTATTTCTTGTCAATTCACAGTTTCAATAACCCTAATATTTCCTTAAACACGGAATCGGCCGAAATCACACCCTTTTTATATCCAACTGTAAGCTCCTCACTCCATGAACTGACTTCAAAACTTTGCCCCTGGCGATGTTGCCATTCACTGGGTGAAAAATAATCTGAAGGGAAAAACAGGCTTTCAAAATAAATTAATAATAACAAAAACCCAGCATTCAGAAGCATGCATCAAGACCAATGTGAAGACGTTATTTTGATAGCGGTCTGATGCTTTTCTGACTGTGAAGCTCGGACGGACCTGACAAATCGGGGAGCCCTTTCACTTCTTTCAGCCTACTCTCTCTCTCCTCCCCTGACTGCCAGATCATCAGTTCAAGTTTTTTACGCATATATTTTTGTCGCCATTTCCCTTTGTGCCGATTTCCTCCATTGGAGGTAAACATTCTTCATTCTGGGAGGAGAGGGCATTTTGTTCGATTTATTTCAAGAAGATACAACCCTCCCCCTCTTCTTTAATTTGTTTTATTTCTTTTTCCTCAGCTCATTCAATCTTCGCCTGTTCTCCTTCTCCGTTTTGGGACCGTTTTCACGTCTGTCAGAAGCGAACAGCCTTCAATTATTCTCTCCACAATCTGAAATTGCGGTGAAGGTATTGGGATAGAGAGAGAAATGTAACATTCTCTTCAACGGGATGTCTTCTATATGGAACACTTTTTTTTTACCTCTAATCTTTCTTCGTCAGAAAGTGATAACACGAAGTCCTAAAATATTTCACTCGCATCAAGTCTATTTTAGTTGGAATAAGGGCAAGGTAGGGATAATTTCAGAACAGTTTTGTGCTGTTATTCAGTATTTGTTAATTATATCAATGATTTCTACATTTTAAATTCATAAATAACCTAATACCTAATAAATGATACTGTTATATCTGCGATATATTAAATTCGTTGAATAAATAACAAAACTAAAAATTTTTTTTTGCTGAATTGACATTAATGAGTAAGACAATGGTAGAAAAACTAGAACTTTATCAAAAAATTAACATTTGTTAGTAAATGCAAATAATATTTGAAGAGTATTGGAGATATTTCCCTAACGAAGTATTTTTGAACAGTTCGTGAGCAGATAACTTGTGTTCCTGTTTACAAAAAAATAGAAGTTTCTAAGCAAGAAAAATCAGGAAACAATTCTTTTGACCATTCATTTATTCTCATCAAGTCACTCCTTGTTTTTATACCATTACCTATAAGCAATTCCATATCACGTTTGTGAATATTTCTTAAGGACAATACAAATTATATTCTTCTTAAACTACTATTTTCACGAGAAGCTCGCTGGGTTTCTAAGTGATCATTAAAATACATTTACTGTGCTTTTCCCTTGAGCTGCTGATCGCTCACACTCCACATGGATACTTTACTTGATCGCCATGTAAACCTGAAATCTTTTCTGTTTGACTTTGAAGACAATGGTAATGCGTTGCCCTCTGAGGTTAGGAAAGAGAGCTAATCTTATTAGAATTGCTATCTATACATTTGTAGAAGAGATGAAATACTCAATATTATACTTGTTCTAACAAGTCTTGATGCTTTTTACGGTTTTTGAATAAGAAATAGTATTGAGTTCAGAGTTAAATTGAAAGCTGAGAATGTGTGAGCAGGAAATGTGACTTTAAAAGAACTGGGATTCTAAGTGTCAGAGTCGAAATCAAAATGATTAGAGGAGATTCTTGAGGCGTAGTTTCCTCCATTGTGCCCCTCGTTCTCAGTTAATCATTTGTTGTGGAAAGTTTTCAACTATGATGCGTAATTCGGACCTCCATCCTTTTATTTCGAAATGTTGAATGAACCTAGATGAGATTGAAAGCCATTGATATGAAAACAGAACCTTGGTAAGCATGTCAGAAAATCCGAAGAGTTTTTCCGAGAAGGCTATTGCCAATATTTTCGGTCTTTTAAGCACTAAATAATTAAATGTTGCTGTTTGCCCGTCTTTGTGCGCTGATATTAAGAGTTCTCAATATATAAGAAAGAAAAATCAAATAAATTCTAAAAAACAAGGTAATGCTAGATAACTAAAAAATGGTCATTTCAGAGTAATAAAAAATTCGTTGAATGAAATTCTATAAACATTTCAAATTATCACAAGAGAAAATATTAGAGCATTTTTAAAAACGAGTTGTATCAAATTTAAAAGGAGTTTAGTCATTAAAATAGAAGAAGTGTCAAATTTGGTTAATTCTGATGTAATTGGAGTATTTTTCCAATTCAACTGAAAGAATAAAGTACTGAAACATCAAAGAAAAAGGGATTTTTCTTTTTCTTTTTACAAGTATTGTGAAGAACAGATACAGATTTTTTTCATAAAAATGAAGCGGAAAAATTTGTTTTGAATCAATAATATAGGAAAAAGTATTAGAATGTAACGAATTATTTTGTTATGCATAAAAGAACTATATCTGTATGCCAATAATAATATAAAAATAGTGAAATTGATTAAGATAATTTGTTTATTTTATAACTAATTAATTAAAAATGCTAATAAAAGTATTGAGAAAAATGAATAGAATGATTTTAATGGGTAATTTATACAATAAGCGATTAATGATAAAATTTACATTAGAGATTTAAATTGATACTTACTATAAGAAAAAACTTCCTCAAAATATTTTCTTGCTCTGTTGAAACTAATGAAATTCTTTTATTTATAAAAATACAAAAAAATTACATTAACTGTTAAAAGTAGCAGCATAACTGAAACTTATTTCCCTGGAAAATAGTTAAGCAAGATTTAATAGCTTCATTCTACAATTAATCGAGTGTTTTACTTTCTTTAAAGTCCATTAAATGTTCCAAAATTAGAAAAAAATGACTTAATAACGTTTTATAAGCCATTAAATTCCTTTGGAAATCTCGAAGATGTTTTATAAATAATTTCTGAAACTATTTAATTGCCTTTTGAAGATAGAATTTTTAGAATAAGATAGAGTTTTGAATCATGTGAATATATATTGCGGCATATCTTTATTAGTCGATATAGTATATTTAATTACAACTGTATTTATGAATAATTCTCAATTAAGAATTACTTTAGAAGATTAAAGTCTTTATTGTTAATCTGTAGTAAACAAATTATTTATTCAAATCAATTAGACTGAAATATTTTTAATCCGTTTAAATAGAACTTTTAGGACAATGTTTTTTTTAGAATATTGAAAATACAATATTAGTCTTTTATTTAGTCGGTGATTTGAATTTATACATTTTACAGTAAATTTTAATTTTTCGACTCAATATTATAGTTGTAACTGTATTGCAATTTCAAATGAAGGAATGCAACTGTTTTTCAAATGAAGTAATTTAAAAGAATACAACTTTTCTTTTTGAATAAGATACTGTAGTCGAACTATTTATTATTATTAAACTACTCTCAATTTTAATTAGATTACACTGAGAAAAAGATTTATTTATCAACTTTCATTTCATGTGCTTTCATACCTTAAAACAACATGTAAAAAATTTATTTTTATGTTTATTATGTTTTAATATTTGTCTTAAATATATTTCACATTCCAATAATTGAATTCATTTGTAATTCAGTGTTTGATTTTCTAGAAATTACTTAAATAAGAGTAAATACAGTAAGATATTAGATATTAAATTTTTAATGAAAAATTATCGCATTCCTTGTATATAAGTATTAATCACTCAATTATTTTAGTTCTTTATGTTTATATGTTTGATTACAAAAATAAAATATTAATCTTAATTTCTAAGAACAACAATTGAAATTCTTTCGTTGCAATTTTTTAACTTAAAGCCAGCGTTCGCTCATGAAATAATGAATGTCAGTGAAATCATAACCAGAAAACTTTTTAATAAATCTATGAAAATAAAATAAGAAATGAATTCATATACACTGATGGAAAAAAATCCCAACACCAAGAAAAAATTATTGTACAGTGATGAAATTTTAGGAATACATTTGTCTAGGTAACATATTTAATTGATTAAAGTTTCAAGATCACAGGTAGAGCCATTGGTGAGAAGAGTTATTTCAAATGTGAAATGTTGGTACATTAGTAACCGGTGAAACCGCCAGAATTCTGAATGCAAGCATGCAAACGTGCATGTAGTGTGTCGTACAAGTGTCGGATATCAGTTTGTGGGATGGAGTTCCATGCCTGTTGCACTTGGGCGGTCAATGAAGGGACAGTTAATGCTGGTTGTGGATGACGCTGGAGTTGTCGTCCAATGATGTCCCGTACGTGCTCGATTGGAGAAAGATCTGGTGATCAAGCAGGCCAAGGCAACATATCGACACTCTGTAGAGCATGTTGGGTTAGAACAGTGGTATGAGGGCGAGCGTTATCCTGTTGGAAAACACCCCCTTGAATGCTGTTCATGAATGGCAGCACAACAGGTTGTATCACTAGACTGACGTACAAATTTGCAGTCAGGGTGCGTGGGATAACCACGAGAGTGCTCCTGCTGTCATACGAAAACCATAACTCCAGGAGTAGGCCCTGTGTGTCTAGGCCACAGACAGGTCACTAGCAGGCGTTCACCTGACCTCCTTCTAACCAACAAACGGTTATCACTGCGACCGAGGCAGAACCGGCTTTCATCAGAAAACACAACAGATCTCCACTCCGTCCTCCAATGAGCTCTAGCTTGACACCACTCACGTCGCGAACGGCAGTGGTTTGGAGTCAGTGGAATACAATGTACAGGGCGTCTGGCTCGGAGCTGTCCTTGAAGTAACCGATTTGTAACAGTTCGTTGTGTCACTGTGGGGCCAACTGCAGCTCGAATTTCAGCTGCAGATGCATTACGATTAGCCAGAGCCATACGCCGAATACGACGATCTTCCCTCTCCGTAGTACCACGTGAGAGAGCTACACGGAACCTGGTCTTCTTGAGGCAGTACCTTCCCTTGACCACTGCCGCCAATATTCATGCCCAGTGGATACATTCCTACCAAGTCTTTCAGCAATATCGCGGAAAGAAAACCCACCTTCTTGTAGCCCTACAACACGACCTCGTTCAAACTCAGTGAGCTGTTGATAATGGCTTCTTCGTCTTCTCAGAGGCATCCTTGACTAACATTAACCCACTACGTCAAATCTCAACTGTAAATAACGATCACGAACCTTACAGCGCTTATTTAAAGCAAATCTCATTTGCATGTTCATAGTGTCGCTACTAGCGATACACTTACGCGCGTAGCTCGAAATTTGAATCGACGTCATCTTTCAGATGTATAAACACGCCTACCAAATTTCGTTTATTTAGCACAGCTGTTTCCTAGTGTTGGGATTTTTTTTCCATCAGTGTATTTTACCATGAAACCCTACAGGGGTTCTAAAAATTGAGAGTATACCTTACCTTTACTTGATAAATTCGACTTTCAATATAAATAACACATTGGCGAGAAGTGCAAAAATGTTCTTATTTTCACACATAACAAATGGTTTAATCTAGAGTAAAAGTAAAGAAAAATGAGCGAAAAACTTCTAAACTGAAAAGTTTCAGAAGCATTTTAAATAAACATACGCAGAATTTTACCTGAAAAAATTGAGAATGAAATTTTTGCAATATCCCGCTTAGAACCAAAGTGTAACTATTAAGTGCATGACTTTTGGCTCTTATAATGGCCCCTAAACGTTGTGGTGCCAATTAGAACAATTTTTGGTAGTTCTGAATACATTTCATCCATTTTTCCCTCAACAATTGTTTTAAATGGTTTTTTTTCTTAATATGTATTTTTGAGCCACTTTTTCGATTACGATCACAATTATTCAAAGACATTGATGAAGGAGAAGTGTGATAGTTTACTGCTGTTCACCATGAAAAAGACACCCTATTTTGACGTCATGCGCATTCCGTTTGGATGCGTTGCCCTGCTGGAAAATGGAATTTTTGTATAAACCAAAATTTTTAGCCCTTTTCTTTAGATTGCTGTGAAGTATATCTATGGTTTATAATGCTATCTATAAGTATTAAATTTCCTACACAGGATGAAGCATTGCAACCTCAAAACATGATGGAGCCACCCCTTGTTTAACAGTAGGGCAGTATTAGGCTTTCTTCTTCCAATGCCATGGCTGTAATCAATAAAATTGTTGTGTTTTCTTTCATCATTAAATACAATTTTAATCCAGAAGTTATTAGTTTTCAATTGATGAGTTTTTGCACACTTCAAATGCTTTCTCTGAATTTGAAACTAAAGAACGGCTTCTCTCTAACAATGCGAGTTTTATATCCAGGTTATCTAATTACTTTTCACACAGTTTCAGCACTAAACTTCAGAATAGGATCTGAAAAATTTCTGAAGCAAGCTGTATGAACCATATGTTAGCAGCAAATCTAAAGGAAAATCCTAAAAAAATGGGATTAGATGGGAATTTTTTCCAGCAATATAACGGCCCAAAAAAGAGTGCACGTAACGTGAAAATTTGGTGTTTTTTTAATGGTAAACAGCAGTTACACACAATACCACAGTACCCCTACATTATTGCTATTGAATATTCATGGCTTATAATTGAAACGAAATCCATTTATAGAGATTTTTATTTTCTTTTATTTGAATCATACGATGATTAGATAGATTTTTATAGAAATGAAGTGAACAATTATTTTTATGGATTGAAAAATAAAATAAAATACCAAAATTTTAATGGCTAATTTAATTCAGATTTAAAAAAAACTATATTTGTATTTCAGTAATAATTAGAAAAATAGAATTAATTACGAAAGAAATTGTTTATTTTGTAATTAATTAATTACAAATGCGAGTAAAAAAAATTAAAATAAGGGAATAAACTGATTTTAATGGATAATTTGTAGAGTAAGTTATTAATGCAAAAACTAATATGCTAGATTTAAACTGATACATACTATGAAAAAGATTTTTTTTAAATATTTTCTTATTCCATTGAAACCAATTCTATTTACTTGCATATAAAAATTTAAAACGATTCAATGAACTGTTAAAAGTAGCAACATAGCTCTAAGTTATTTTCTTTAAAAATAGTTAATCAAAATTTAATGGTTATATTATATAATTAATCTGGATTTTTATTTGATTTAAAATTCATTTAAGATTCCTGAATTATATAACAAACAAATGTAATAATGCTTAAGAGTCAACAACTAATATGCTATATTTAATCGAATTTATAGATAAAGCTTTTAGGATAATTGAAAACAATGAATTCTTAATCAGTGAATTAAATAAATAAATAATACGGTAAACAACCATTTTAAGCAAATCAATTAGATTTATGTAATTCACACTCGTTTTAACATTCCTTTGGCTTATTTAATCTAACTTTTATATAAGGTTTTTAGAATATTAGAAATACACTGATTGACATTCTAAATCAATGAAGTAGACGTATATTTATCACGGTAAATTTCAATTTTTATACTCAAAACTTTTAATTACAATTGCATTTGTTGAAATGAACGATTTCAAAAGCTGAAGATGAGGACGAAATTGATTAAATATATGATAATAAATAATATAAAAACTAAATAGAATGAATTTCAAGGTGCTGTAGTAAGATGAAAAACTGTTGAGAAGCAAATATAAATAATTCATCGAATATAGACAGCAAAACAAGAAGAATAAAAAAAATAATTCTATTAGAAGAAAGTTGAAAGTTGTTTAAAACTAACCCCAAAGCTATGCTATTTAGTCTTTATATTATTTATAAAAATGTTTTCAATTAGGTACACAAAACATCAAAATCTTGGAAATAAAATATTATAAAAAATTACTTCATTGGCATTGGTGTGCGTTTACTGTTCGAAACAAAATTATTTTTTTTCAATATTTCGAAATTCAAAATGCTCCATTAGATGAAATCCAATTTCCACATTGAAAGTTACAACAGCATCGTATAATGCGCTTATTTCTTGTCAATTCACAGTTTCAAAAACCCCAATATTTCCTCAGTCACGGAATCCGCCGAAATCACATCCTTTTATATCCAAGCGCATTCGCAGAAAGCTCATCACTCCATGAACTGACTTCAAAACTTTGCCCCTGGCGATGTTGCCATTCACTGGGTGAAATAAATATGAAGTGAAAAACAGTCTTTCAAAATAAATTAATAATAGCAAAAACCCAGCATCCAGAAGCATGCATCAAGACCAGTGTGAAGATGTTATTTTGACGGCGGTCCGGTGCTTTTCTGACTGTGAAGCTCGGACGGATCTAACAAATCGGGGAGCCCTTTCACTTCTTTCCGTCTGGCTACTCTCCCACCCTTACGCCCTCCTAACTCGCAGAGAATCAGTGAAGGTTTTTCACATCTGTATTTTTGTCGCCATTTCCTTTGGTGCCGATTTCCTCCCATCAGGGGTGAAACATCCTTCATTCGGGGATTAGTGGGTATTTTGTTCGATCTCTTTCAAGAAGATACATTCCCTCCCCCTTGTTTGTATTTTTATTTCTCTTTCCACAACTCATTCAATTTTCGCCTGTTCTCCTTCTCCGCTTTGGGACTATTTTCACTTCTGTCAGAAGCGAATATCCTTCAATTATTCTCTCCGCAATCTAAAAGCTGCCGTGAAGGTGTTGGGAGAGAGAGAGAAATGTGACATTCTCTTCGACGGGATGTCTTTTATACGGAACACATTTTTTTACCTCTAATCTTTCTTTGCCAGAAAGTGATAACACGAGGTCCCAAAATATTGAACTCGTATCAAGTCTATTTTAGTTGGAATAAGAGCAAGTTAGGGATAATTTCAGAACAGTTTTGTGCTGTTATTCAGTATTTGTTAATTATATCAATGGTTTCTACATTTTAAATTCATAAATAACCTAAACCTAATAAACGGCACTGTTATATTTGCGATATATTAAATTCGTTCAATATATAACAAAACTAAAGATTTTTTTTGCTGAATTGCCATTAAAGAGTAAGAAAATGGTAGAAAAACAAGAACTTTTATTACAAAAATTAGCAGTTGCTAATAAATTCAAATAGTATTTGTATAATGTAGGGGATATTTCCCTTAACGAAATATTTCTGAACAGTTCGTGAGCAGATACTAAGTACTCTTGTTTACAAAGCAAACAGAAATTTCTAGGCAAGAGAAATTAGGAGACAATTTTCTTGCTTATTCACATTGAGTCGCTCCTTATTTTTATACTAGTGCCTATAAGCAATTCCTCATCAAGAGAACTAATGACAACAAAAAAAAAAAAAACAATGAAAATAATTAATAGACAATCTTAAGGGCAAAAAATTAAATTCTTCACAAACTACTAATTTCAGGAGAAGCTCACTGGGTTTTCAATATGTCGTTAAAATAAATTTACTTTGCTTTTCCTCGTGAGCTGTTGATCGCTCTCACTCCACATGGTTGCCTGCTTTGCTTGACTGAAATCTTTTATGTGCAGCTTTCAAGATAATAGTGATGCATTGCTCTCTAGGGTCAGAAAAGGTAACTAATCTCGATAGAATTGTCAATAATAAATTTGTAGATGCGAGGAAACAATCTACTTCTCGTTCTAATAAGTCAAAACGCTTTTGTCATTTTTTTTTTAAATAAGAAATTGCATTGAGTTTAGAAGAAAATTGCAGAATTCCTAATTAGTGAATTAAATAAATGTACGTTACGGAAAACTTTAATTTTTGAATAAATTATATTTTTTATGTCATTCAATTTATGTCTAGATCTAAAGAATTTTTTTTAAAAACATGTTAGTATTTAAAGTTAAAATGCTGTAAAAAATTTTTTTAAGCAAATCAAATAGATTTAAGTAATTCACACTCGTTTTAATATTCCTATGGCTTATTTAATTTAATTGTTAGATAATGTTTTTAGAATAATAGAAATACTCTGATAGGCTTTCGAAATCAATGAAGTAGATGTTTTATTTCTCACGATGAATTTTAATTCTTTTATCCAGTACTTCTAATTGCAGCTGCATTTGTTAAAATGAATGATTTCAAAATATGAAGATGAGTACGAAGATGATTAAATATTTGGTTATCAATAATATAAAGCCTAAATAGAATGAATTTCAAGTTAGTGTAGCACGATGAAAATTTTTTCAAAAGCAAATATAAATATTTCATCATATCTAGATTACAAAACAAGGAAAATTAACCGAATAACTCTGTTATAAGTCAGTTGAAAGATCCGAATTTTACATTAAAACTAAAAAAAGAGAATAAAATAAGACAACTAATCCCTTCATTTGCATCAATGTGCGTTTACTGTGCATAACAAAATGATTTTAATTTGATATTTCAAAATTGAAAATGCTCCAATAGAAAGAATCAAAATTCCTCTTTAAAGTCACACGCAGCATCGCATCAAGCGTTTATTTCTTGTCAATTTACAGTTTAAAAAGTCGTAATATTTCATTAGCCATGGAATCGGCAGGAGTCACACCATTAATATCCAAGCGCATTCGGAGAAAGCTCATCACTCCATGAACTGACTTCAAACTCACTGGTAATGCTGCCATTCACTGGGTTAAAAAAAAAATGCTTTCTAAGTAAATTATTAAAAGCAAAATCCCAAGATTCAGGAGCATGCATCACGGCCAGTGTGAAGACGGTATTTTGACAGCGGTCCGATACCTTTCTGTCTGTGAAGCTCGGACGGACCTCACAAATCGGGGAGCCCTTTCACTTCTTTCCGTCTGGTTACTCTTCCCCCCAAGTCACGATTTCCACCCATCGGGGTTGAAACATCCTTTACTAGGGGAGGAGCGGGCATTTTGTTGTATCTCTTTCAAGATACATCCACCCCCCACCCCCTTCTTTGGTGTGTTTTTATTTCTCTTTCCTCAACTCATTCAATCTTCGCCTGTTCTCCTTCTCCGCTTTGGGACCATTTTTACGTCTATCAGAAGCGAATATCCTTCATTTATTCTCCCCGCAATCTGAAAGCTGCGGTGAAGGTGTTGGGATAGAGAGAGAAATGTAACATTCTCTTCGACGGGATGTCTTTTATATGGAACACTTTTTTTTTACCTCTAATCTTTCTTTGCCAGAGAGTGATAACACGAGGTCCCAAAATATTGAACTCGTATCAAGTCTATTTTAGTTGGAATAAGGGCAAAGTAGCGATAATTACTGAACAGTTTTGTGCTGTTATTCAGTATTTGTTAATTATATCTATAGTTTCTACATTTTAAATTCATAAATAACCTAATCCCTAATAAACGGCACTGTTATATTTGCGATATATTAAATCCGTTCAATAAATAACAAAACTAAAGATTTGTTTGGCGAATTGCCATCAATGAGTAAGACAATGGTAGAAAAGCGAGAACCTTTATTAAAAATTAGCAGTTGTTACTAAATTCAAATAGTATTTAAAAATAAGGGGGACATTTTCCTAACGAAATATTTCTGAACAGTTCGTGAGCAGATAATTTGTGTTCCTGTTTGCTCAACAAATAGAAGTTGCTAAGCAAGAAAAATCGTTAAACAATTTTTTTGACTAGTAATCGATTTACTCACATCAAGCCACTCCTACTATTTATAAAATTACTGATAAGCAATTTCATATCACGGATACGAATATTTCTTGAAGGCAATAAAAATTATATTCTTCATAAACTAATATTTCACGAGAAGTTCACTGAGATTCTAAGTGATCATTAAAATAAATTTACTGTAATTTTTCTCGTGAGGTGCTCATCTCTCACATACCACATGGGTGTCCTCTTTATTAGACTGAAATCTTTTATGTGTAACTTTCAAGACAATCGTGGTGCATTGCCCTGTGGGGTCAGGAGAGAAAACTAGTCTTGATGGAATTGTTAATTATAAACTTGTAGAAAAGTCGAAATGCTCAATTCTCATTTTTCGTTCTAATAAATCTTAACGCTTTTGGTGTTTTTTGAATAAGAAATAGTATTGAGCTTAGAAGAAAACTCAAAGTTGAGTTGATAGTTGAAAATGTGTCAACAGAAAATATGACTTTTAGAGAACGGAGATCATAAGTGTCATAGTCAAAATCAAAATGATTAGAGGAGATTTTCGAGGCGTAGTTTCCTCCATTGTGCCCCTCGTTCTCAACTAATCATTTGTTGCGGAATGTTTTCAACTATAATACGTAATTTGGACCTCTATCTTTTTATTTCGAAATGTTTAATGAACTTTGATCAGATTTAAAACCATTTACATGAAAATAGGGAATTAGTAAGCATAACAGAAAATCCCAATAGTTTTTCCGAGAATACTATTGAAAATATTTTCTTCATTTTAAATACTAAAGTAATTACACTTTGTTGTTTACCCATCTATGTGTGCTGCATATTAAGATCTCTCATTATATAAGAAAGCTAAATGTACTAAATACTAAAGAACAAGATAATGTTAGAAAACTAAGAAATGGTCAATTCACAGTAATAAAAAAATTTATTGACAGAATTTCTATAAAAATATCAAATTGTTACTAAAAAAATATCGGAACGTAATTAAAATCTAGTTATATCATCTTTAAATGCAGTTTAATCATAAAAAAAAGATGTAATATTTTGTTAATTTTGATTTAATCGGAACATTTTCCAATGCGACTGAAAGAGTAAAATACTGAAACATCTCTGGAAAATGCAGGCCTTCGAAATAATTTTATCAAATAAATATGGATTTTTCTTTTTCCTTTTACAAGTATTGTGAAGAGCAGATACAGATTTTTCTCATAAAAGTGAAGTGAAAAAATTTGTTATGAATAAAAAATATAGGAAAATGTATTAGAATATAATGATTTATTTAGTTATGCATAAGATAAACTGTATCTGTATATCAATAATAAAATAAAAATATTGTAATTAATTAAGAGAAATTGTTTATCTTATACTTAATTAATTAAAAAGGCTAATAAAATTATGAAGAAATATAAATAGAATGATTTTAATGGGTAATTTATAGAATAAGCGATTAATTATAAAATTTACATTAGAGATTTAAATTGATACTTACTATAAGAAAAAACTTCCTCAAAACATTTTCTTGCTCTGTTGAAACTAATGAAATTCTCTTACTTATAAAAATACAAAACAATTACATTAACTGTTAAAAGTAGCAGCATGACTCCCAGAGAATCAGTGAAAGTTTTTCACGTATATATTTTTGTCGCCATTTTCCTTTGTGTCGATTTCCTCCCATCGGGGCTGAAACATCCTTCATTCAGGGACGAGCTGGCATTTTGTTCGATCTCTAATACATCCCCCACCCTCCTTTGATGTGTTTTTATTTCTTCTTTTTGCTCAACTCATTCAATCTTAGTCATTTCTCCTTCTCCGTTTTAGGGCCATTTTCACCCGTGTCAGAAGTGAATATCCTACAATTATTCTCCCCGCAATCTAAAAGATGCAGTGAAGGTATTGGGATAGAGAGAGAAATGTAACATTCTCTTCGACGGGATGTCTTTTATACGGAGCATTTCTTTTTACCACTAATCTTTCTTCGTCAGAAAGTGATAACACGAAGTCCTAAAATATTTCACTCGCATCAAGCCTATTTTTGTTGGTATAAGCGCAAAATAGGATTAATTTCAGAACCGGTTTGTGCTGCTATTCAATGTGTGTTAATTAAATCAATAGTTTCTCCTTTTTAAATTCATGAATAACTTATTCTAATAAATGACACTGTTATATTTGCGATATATTAAATTCTTTCAATCAATAACAAAACTAATTTTTTTTTTTCTGAATTGCCATTAATGAGTAAGGAAATGGCAGAGAAACGAGAACTTTTATTTAAAAAATGGCAGTTGTTAAGAAATTCAAAAAGTATTCGACGAATGCAGGAAATATTTCTGAACAGTTCATGAGCAGACACCCTGTACTCCTGTTTGTAAAACAAATAGAAATTTCTACGCAATTAAAATCAGGACACAATTTTCTTCACTATACGTCCATGTATTCTCATGGTGTTAAATAAAAACATAACGCGTAAAAGCAAGCCTGAAATATTATCTTATTTTGTCGTGCATTGAAGCAGTTTCACTTTTTGAAAGTGGCAATATGTATAAAATCAAGTTCTAAAAATAAAGTAAAAGGAGAGTTGCCAGATTGAAATGTCTGATTCTGTTTTATTTTTCCAAAAACTACAGGAGAAAGAGAAACAAATTTGTTTTTCTGCGATTCTCAAAACATCGAGCCACTCCTCTTTTTTATACAATTACATGAAAGCAATTCCATATCAAGGATACGAATATTTCTTAAAGACAATAAAAGTTATATTCTTCATAACCTACTAATTTCATGAGAACAGTTTGCTGGGTTTCCAAGTGATCATTAAAATAAATTTACTACGCTTTTCTTCGTGAGCTGCTCATCGCTCACACTCCACATGGTTGTCTACTTTACTTGACTGAAATCTTTTATGTGTGACTTTCAAGACAATGGCAATGCATTGCCCTCTGGGGTCATGAGTGGGAACTAATTTTGATAGAATTGTTACTTATAAATTTGTAGATGAGATGAAATACTCCTCATTCTAATAAGTCATAACACATCTTGCTTTTTTTGAATAAGAAAAAGAATTGAGTTCAGAAGAAAATCAATGAATTCCTAATCAATGAATTAAATAAATATATATTACGGAAAATAGTAATTTTTTAAAACACTATATTTAACTGCGATTAGATTAACGTTTAGTTCTATAGACAACTTTACTTTAGGACTTGTTAGTCATTATTGTTAAAATGTTTAAACAACATTTTAAAGAAATTAATTAGATTTAAGTAATTCATACCCGTTTCTATGGCTTATTTAATCGACTTTTTTGATAATATTTTTATACTAATAGAAATACGCTGATTGGTATTCTTAATCAATGGATTAGATGTATATTTATCACAGTAATTTCAATTTTTATTCCCAATACTTTTCATAGCAACTGTATTTGTTGAAAGGAAGGATTTCAAAAGATCCAGATGAGCATGAAAATGATTCAATATTTGATAATTATTAATATAAAACCTAAATAAAATGAATTTCAAGTTGGTGTAGCACGATGAAAACTTGTTCAAAAGCAAATATAAATATTTCCCAAATCTTGACAGCAAAACAAGGAAACTTAACCAAATAATTCTATTAGAAGAAAGTTGAAAGATCTTTGCTTAACGCTAACTTGAAAGCTATGCTAATTAGTCTTTATATTATTTATAAAAATGTTTTTAATTAGATACACAACGACATCAAAATTTACAATTTCAAAATTGAAAATGCTGCACTGGATAAAATCAAAATTCTTTCTTATATTCACACTAAGCATCTCAGAATGCGTTCTTTTCAATTTTCACTTTCAAAAACTCAAATATTTCATCGGCCACGGAATCAGCAGAAGTCACACGATTTATATCCAAGCGCCTTCGCAGAAAGCCTATCACTCCCTGAACTGACTTCAAACCGATGGCACTGGTGATGTTGCCATTCACTGGGTGAAAAAAATCTGAGGTAAAAAACTTGAATTCAAAATGAATTAATAAAAGTCGAAACCCGGTATAAGGCAGCATTCAGCACGGCCAGTGTGAAGACGTTATGTTGACAGCGGTCTGATGCCTTTTTGACTGTGAAGCTCGGACGGACCTTACAAATCGGGATGTCCTTTAACTTCTTTCCATTTGCCTACACTCCCCCCCCCCTCACTCCCTGACTCCGAGAGAATCAGTGAAAGTTTTTCACTTCTATATTTTTGTCGCCATTCCTCTTTGTGCCGAATTCCTCTTTTCGGGGGTGAAATATCCTTCATTCTGGGAGGAGAGGGCATTTTGTTCGATCTCTTTCACGAAGATATATCCCCCTCCTCCCCTTCTTTTTTGTGTTTTTATTTCTTTTTCCTCAACTCCTTCCATCTTCGTCTGTTCCCTTTCTTCGTTTTGTGACTATTTTCACGTCTGCCAGAAACGAACATCCTTCAATTATTCTCCCCGCAATCTAAAAGCTGCGGCGAAGGTAATGGAATAGAGAGAGAAATGTAACATTCTCTTTGAAGGAATGTCTTTTATACGGAACCCTTTTTTTTACCACTAATCTTTCTGTGCCAGAGAGTGATAAACGAGGTCCAATTACACTCGTATCAAGCCCATTTTTATTGGAATAAGTGCAGAATAGGGATAAAATCAGTACAGCTTCTTGCTGTTATTCAATATTTCTTAATTATGTCAATAGTTTCTACATTTTAAATTCATAAATGGTCTAATCTAATAAATGTCACTGTTATATCTGCGATATATTAAATTCGTGAGATAAAAAAACCAAATCAAAGTGTTTTTTTTTTTTTTTTGCTGAATTGCTATTTATGAGTCAGACAATGATTTAAAACCGAGAGCTTTTATGAAAAAATTAGAAGTTGTCAGTAAATGCAAATAATATTTGAAGAATATAGGGGATAGTTCCCAAACGAAGTATTTCTTAACAGTTCGTGAGCACTTACACTGTGTTTCTGTTTGCAAACCAAACAGAAGTTTCTAAGAAAGAAAAATCAGGAAACAGTTTTCTTGACTAGTTATCCAATTATTCACATTGAGTCTTTCCTTGTTTTAATACAATTACCTATAAGCTATTTCATATCACAGGTATTAATGACAATAAAAAAGACAATAAATATTAATTATTGGAGCATCTTAAAGACAAAAAGAAATATATTCTTCATAAACTACTAATTTCTAGAGAAGCTCGCCGGGTTTCCATGTGATCATTAAAATAAATTTACTGTGCTTTTCCTCATGAGCTGCTGATCGCTTATACTCCACATGGTTGTCTACTTCACTTGACTGAAATTTTTTATGTGTAATTTTCAAGACAATGGTGAGGCATTGCCCTCCAAGGTCAGGAGAGGGAAGTAATCTTGATAAAATTGTTAATTATTAATTTGTAGAAGTATGTAATACTCTATAAACTCCTCGTTCTAATTAGTCATAACGCATTAGGCGTTTTTAAAATTAGAAATACTATTGAGCTAAGAAGAAAATCAATGAATTCCTTATCAGTGAAATAAGTAAATACTCATTACTATAAACCATAATTTTCAAATGAAGTATATGTAACTGCGACTTTATTTATGTCTAATTATAAAGAAAACTTTTCATTAGAACATGTTAGTCTTTATTGTTAAAATGTTGGAAACAAAACTTTTTAAGCAAATCAATTAGATTTAAGTAGCACACATGCTTTAAAATTCCTGTGCCTTATTTAATCGAATTTTTAGATAATGTTGTTAGAATAATAGAAATAAGCTGATAGGAATTCTGACTCAATGAATTAGATGTATATTTATCATGGTAAATTTCAATTTTTATATGCAATATTGTTAATTAGAACTGTATTTGCTGAAATGAACGATTGCAAAAGATGAATATGAGAATGAAGACGATTAAATATTTGATTGTAAATAATAATTGTAAATAAATTATAAATAAAAGAAATTTTAAGGTGGTATAGAAAGAAGAAAAACTGCTGAAAAGTGAACATAAATATTTCATTAAAACTAGAAGCAAGGAAAATTAAGCAAATAATTCTATTATAAGAAAGTTGAATTATCAGTGTTTAACACGAGCATGAAAGCTACTCTATTCAGGCTTTATATCATTTATAAAAATACTTTTAATTTGTTTCGAAACGATATAAAAATCTTTCAAATAAAATATGATAAAAATTTGATCATTGGCATCGGTGTGTGATTATTGCGTGAAACAAAATAGTTTTATTTAATATTTCGAAATTCAAAATGATGCATTGGATAAAATCAAAATTCCACATTGAAAGTTACAACAGCATCGCTTCATGCGTTTACTTCTTGTCAATTAACAGTTTCAAAAACTCCAATATTTCATCATCGACAGAATCGGCAGAAATCACAACATTTATATCAAAGCGCATTCGTAGAAAGCTCATCATTGCATGAAACTATTTTTAAACCTATGCCACTGGCGATGCTGCCATTCACTGAGTGAAAAATAATCTGAAGGGAAAAATATGCTTTTAAAATAAATTAATAATAGCAAAAACCCAGCATCCAGAATCATGCATCAAGGCCAGTGTGAAGACGTTATTTTGACAGAGGTCAGAGGCCTTTCTGATTGGGAAGTTCGGACGGACCTAGCAAATCGGGAAGTCCTTTCGCTTCTTCCCGTCTGGCACTTCACTCTCCGTCTCTACCCCTAGAGAACCAGTGAAAGTTTTTCACATCTATATTTTTGTCTCCATTTCTCTTTGTGCCGATTTCCTCCCATCGGGGCTGAAACGTCCTTCATTCGGGGAGGAGCGGGCATTTTGTTCGATCTCTCTCAAGAAGATACAACCCCTAACTTTCTTTGGTGTGTTTTTATTTCTTAATTTTACTCAACTCATTCCATCTTCGCCTGTTCCCCTTCTCAGTTTTGGGACCATTTTCACGACTGTCAGAAGCGAATATCCTTCAATTATTCTACCCGGAATCTAAAAGTTGCGGTGAAGGTGTTGGGATAGAGAGAGAAATGTAACATTCTCTTCGAAGGGATTTCTTTTATACGGAATATTTATTTTAACTGCTAATCTTTCTTTTCCAGAAATGATAACCTGCGGTCAAAAATATTGCACTCGTATATATAATATAAAGCATAAATAAAAAGAATTTCAAGTTGGTGTAGCATGATGAAAAATTGCTCGAAAGCATCAAGCAATTATATTCATCATAAACTACTAATTTCACTAGAGGGTCGCCGGGTTTTTAAGTGATCGTTAAAATAAATTTACTGTGCTTTTCCTCATGAGCTGCTGATCACTCACACTTTACATGGTTGTCTACTTTACTTGACTAAAATCTTTTATGTGTAACTTTCAAGACAATAGTAATGAATTGACCTCTAGGGTCAGAAGAGGGAACTAATCTTGATAGAATTGTTAATTATAAATTTGTTGAAAACATGAAATAATGAATTTACTCCTTGTGCTAATAAGTCAAAATGCTTTTGGCGTTTTTTTGAATAAGAAACAGTATTTAGTTTAGAAGAAAATCAGAGTTGAGTTGCGAATGTGTCATCAGGAAATATGGCTTTAGGAGAACCGGGAATCATTGACGTATCATAAGTGTCCTAGTCAAATCCAAATGGTTAGTGGAGATTCTCGAGACATTTTTTTTCTCCATTGTATTATTCGTTCTCAGTTAATCATTTGTTGTGGAATGTTTTCTATTATGATGCATAATTCGGACCTCTATCTTTTTATTTTAAAATGTTGCTTAACTTAGATAAGATTTAAAGAGATTGACATGAAAATAGAACCTTGGTAAGCATAACAGAGATCCGCAATAGTTTTTCCGAGAATACTATTGCCAATATTTTCGGGGTTTTAAGTGCTAAAGTAATAAAACTTTGTTGTTTACTCATATATGTATGCTAAATATTAGGATCTTTCAATATATAAGAAAGCGAAATGTACTAATTACTAAAGAACAAGATATTGCTAAAAAATTAAGGAATGGTCGTTTCACAGATAAAAAAATTCGTTGCAAGGAATTCTATAAAAATAGTTAAGCAAGATTTAATTGCTTCATTCCACAATTAATCGAGTGTTTTATTCTCTTTAAAGTTCATTAAAATTCCAGATTTAGAAAAAATGACTTAAAAACGTTTTATAAGCCATTAAATTTATTTGGAAATCTCGAAGATGTTTTATAAATAATTTCTGAAATTATTTAATTGACTCTTTAAGATAGAGTTTTTAGAATAATTGAGATGAATTCGTTATCAATGAATCATACGAATATATATTAAGGAAAATCTTAATTTTTTCCATACAATATCTTTAATTTCAACTCTATTTATGAATAGTTCTTATCTAAGGACTACTTTAGAAGATAACATTCTTTACTAATAAAATACAGTAAACCAATTATTTATTCAAATCAATTAGACTGAAAGAAGTTCAATCCATTTAAAAGGTTTAGGAATGACCCGGGTATGCTATTTAGTCTTTATATTATTTAAAAAAAAAAGGCTTTTTAATAAGTTACGCAACGACATAAACATCTTGGAAATGGAATATTATAAATTATTACTTCAGTGGTGTCGGTATGCGTTTACTGTGCATAACAAAATAATTTCATTTACAATTTCGAAATTCAAAATGCTGCATTGGATAAAATCAAAATTCTTCTTTAATATTCACACGAAGCATCTCAGAATGCGTTTATTTCTTTTCAATTTTCACTTTCAAAAACTCAAATATTTCATCGGCCACGGAATCAGCAGAAGTCACTCCATTTATATCCAAGCGCATTCGCAGAAAGCTCCTCTCTCCATGAACTGACTTCAAACTTATGCCACTGGCGATGTTGTCATTCATTGAGTGAAAGAAATCTGAAGGAAAAGAAGCATGCTTTCAAAATAAATTAATAAGAGCAAAATCCCGAGATCTAGAAGCATGCATCACGGCCAGTGAGAAAACGTTATTTGGACAGCTGAGCGATGCCTTTCTGACCTTGAATCTCGGACGGACCTAACAAATGTCCTTTCGCTTCTTTCCGTCTGATTGTTCTCTCCACCCCCAACCTGATTCCCAGAGCATCAGTGAATGTTTTTCACCTATATATTTTCGTCACCATTTCTGTTTGTGCCGATTTCCTCCCATCGGGGGTGAAACACCTTCATTCTCTGAAGAGCGGGCATTTTGTACTATCTCTTTCAAGAAGATACATCCCTGCCTCCCTTCTTTGGAGTGTTTTTATTTCTCTTTCCTGAACTCATTCAATCTTAGCCTGTCTCCTTCTCCATTTTGGGACCATTTTCACGTCTGTCAGAAGCGAATATTCTTCAATTATTGTCCATTCAATCTGAAAGCTGAGGTGAAGGTATGGGATAGAGAGAGAAATGTAATTTTCCCTTCCACGGGATGTCTTTTATACGGAACACTTTTTTTAACCACTAATCTTTCTTTGCCAGAAAGTGATAACAGGAGGTCTGAAAATTTTGCATTCGTATGAAGTCTATTTTAGTTGGAATAAGTGAAAAATAATAATTTCAGAACAGTTTTGTGCTGTTATTCAATATTGGTTAATTATATCTAAAGTTTTTGCATTTTAAATTAATAAATAACTTAATCTAAAAAATGACGCCGTTATATCTGCGATATATTAAATTCGTTCAACAAATAACAAAACCCTTTTTTTTTTTTTTTTTTTTTTTTTTTTTTTCTAAATTACCATTAATGAGTAAAACAATGGTAGAGAAACGAGAACTTTTATTTAAGAATTAGCAGTTGTTAATAAATTCAAATAGTATTTGAAGAATATAAGGGACATTTTCTTAACGAAATATTTCTGAACAGTTCGTGAGAAGATAACTTGTACTCCTGTTTGCAAAACAAATAGAAGTTTCTAAGTAAAATTAATCATTAAACAATATTATTGACTAGTGATCCATTTATTCACATAGAGCCACTCCTTGTTTTCATACAAATACTTAAAAGCAATTTCATATCACGGGTACGAATATTTCTCAAAGACAAAACTTACGTTCATCATAAACTACTAATTTCACGAGAAACTCCCTGGGTTTCCAAGTGATCATTAAAATATATTTACTCTGCTTTTCCGCGTGAGCCGTTGATCGTTTACTCTCCCCATGGTTGTCATGTTGAACATTCTGATAGTTCTTTATAGAAATGAAGTGAAAAATTATTGTTATTAATTGAAAAAGGAAAGAAATTTCAAAAATATAATGTATAATTTATTTCAATATAAAGAAAAGCCCTGTTTGCATTTCAGTGATAGTTTGGAAAATAGAATTAATTAAGAAAAATTGTTTATTTTGTAATTAATTAATTACATATGCGAATAAACATATTAAGAAAAAGGGGAAAAACTGCTTTTAATGGATAATTTGAGGAGTAAGTTATTAATCCAAAAACTAATATGCTAGATTTAAAATGATACATTCAATAAAAAAAAAATTCAATACTTTCTCATTCTATTGAAAACAATTAAATTTACTTGCATATAAAAATGTAAAACGATTCAATGAATTGTGAAAAGTAGCAACATAGCTGGAAGTTATTTTCCTTGAAAGTAGTTAATCAAGATTTAATGGTTTTAATCTATAATTAATCTAGATTTTTATTTGCTTTAAAGTTCTTTCAAGATTCCTGAATTTAAAAAACAAATTTAATAATGCTTTAAAATCATCAACTTCATTTAGAAATCTTGTATTTAATCAAATTTATAGATAGTGCTTTTAGGGTAATTGAAAACAATGAATTCTTAATTAGTGAAATTAAATGAATATATGCTACGATAAAGCTTAATTCGATCTTACGATAATTTTTTTATTCAGTATACTTAAATGGGACTATATTTATGTCTAGTTCTAAAGAAAACTTTTCATTCCAACAAGTTAGACTTTATTGTTAAAAAGTTGTAAACAACCATTTTTAAGCAAATCATTTAGATTTAAGTAATTCAGACTCTTTTAACATTCCTACGGTTTTTTATTCGAGTTTTTAGATAATGTTGTTAGAATAATAGAAATTCGCTGATATGCATTCTAAATGAATGGGTAAGATGCATATTTATCATGGTAAATTTCAATTTTTATACGAAATACTTCTAATTGCAACTGTATTTGTTGAAATGAATGATTTCAAAAGATGAAAATGAGCATAAAGATGATTGAATATTTTATTATTAAAAATATAAAACCTAAATAGAATGAATTTCGTGATGGTGTAGCCCTATGAAAAACCTCTCAAAAGTGAATATAAATAAGACATTAAAACTAGACCTCAAAACAAGGAAAATTAACCAAATAATTCCATTAAAAGAAAGTTGAAACATCCATAATTCTACAAAAGGAATCTATTCAATTTAGGCTTTATATTACGTATAAAAAACTTTTAATTAGGTAAGCAATAGTATAAAATTCTTGGATATAAAATATGATAAATAGTTTTTTCATTGTTGCGCGTTTGCTGGGTCCTGTTAGGGTTTGCGACCCAAACTGTAAAAAGTTCCTTTGAATACGGTGTTTAGTGTTAGGAACTAAAAGATGCTTTCCCCTTCTTTTAAGGGCGGTTATTGAAGATAAGCTCTTCGATTTCAACCACCCGCAGAGTTAATTGGTCATCTGTCCGCTTCGTAGTAAGGGGGTTGCTTTTTTTTAAGGTTTCGTCTCTACCGAACCCTAGTGTCGTAGCTTTATCTTTTTTTCCCTCCTTGAAATTTTTTTCATCAATTCTGTAGAAAAGAATTTTGCATTAAATATTATGACAGTAAATAAATTGCAAATACGATATACGCTGAAAATTTTAGTACATTGAACAAAAAAATTTTCAATTGTACTTAAAATTAAATCAATTTCTCAAGCATTACTGAAGCTGCGAATTTAACTGACATTGCTTGAACACAGCATTGCGAATTTTACTTTATTTTTATAATTTTAACTCATCTATTTTAATAAAATGTAAAGATTTATGTATATATATATATATATATATATATATGGTTTACTTAGAATTCGATACATAAGATATGATTCATAAATTAAAAAGTTTATAAATTAAATTATATTGTTTCATATTAAATTAAAAAGATTTTAACTTTGTTTTTGAAGGTCTTTTTTCTGAATAACAATTTTGATTATCAGCATTCGTTATTCAATACTAGTACCTTTACTAAAAAATGGTTTAGATTATCTTTCAGAAATGCTTAAAATTAGATCTATAATTCCTGACTTTTTTATGCAGTTTTGTTTTGTTTCAAAGCAAATATTTCCGGAATAATTTGAGTGTCCAATTATTTTTCAGTGGACAAAAATAAAGGTATAAGATTTTAATATTTCTTTTCTGTTATCTTAATGCTTAGAGAAACTAATTATTACTTTGATAGTTTTCATGAATCTCCTTCAATATTCTAAAACTTTCTAACATTTACAGAATTATGAAATATTAAATCAATCGTTTTCATAAACAATTACAAATAAGGATGAAACCCAGAGTTTAATTAAACATCATAACCGAAATATATTTCGAGCAGAAATACTATATCGAGTTCAAGTATGAAAATTTAAAACTGAAAAAAAAAAAATTGTAGGTAGCATTGGGCACCAATTACCTTCATTACATCATTGCATGATACGAAATATCAAATAATTCTTGGATCAAATATTTATCAGTCGATTAGATGTACTCAACTATAAACATATATTAATATAAATTTATTAATTTTTTGCATAAAATTTTTGAGATGAGCACTCTTTTGTTTACTGACAAATTAAGTCTTTCTAGCCAATTCTTATTTGAAAGCAAATATTTTATTTCATTTTTATCAGTTAAAAGGAAAAAATTGTTTATTTCCCGAAACATAATTTTTGCTGTAATTGCAAATAATAATTTAATTTTTAGGGCTGAAAAGAAGTTGCGTTAATTTTCTGAACTAATTTTTTTTAATCAAAATATATTTAAAAAAAATATTTTTCTCATATGAATGTCTTCAGTTTCTTCATTTCATTTTTATTTTGAAGGAAAGGATGAAAAGAACTATGTTTTCAATCGTGTACTAGTCACAAATGAAATTATGCTATCCCATTCTATACCCCCCCTAGGAAGTTTAAAAAGGAATGTCGCCTAAACACGGGTCAAAAGATTCATTGTCGCCAACAGTGATTACAATCGTGATTCCCGACCCTAAGAGGCACGACACAATACGAAGGGAATTTTATCAGGCAATTGCGGCTCAGCTGGAAAGTTGAAGTGGGGAAAGGAAATCCAAACTTGTTGCTGGTACAGCAGTTGTACCAAGCCGTACGGAAAGGTAAAAAAAAATCCTGGTACAACTGCTGTACCAGCCGTAAGCTAGAGGTTAATAGAATCAAAAATCTGGGATGCAGAAGCATTTATCAGGGCCAGTGTAAAGTCGTTATTTGGACAGCAGTCCGATGCCTTTCTGACTGCGAAGCTCGGACAAACCTAAAAAATCGGGGATACATTTCACTTCTTTTCGTTTCGCTATTCTCTCTACCCCCTCCCCCTCGACTCCCAGAAAAGCAGTGAAAGTTTTACACATCTATATTTTTGTCGCCATTTCCCTTTGAGCCGATTTCCTCCCAACGGGGGAGAAACATGCTTCATGCGGGGAGAGCGGGCATTCTGTTCGATCTCTTTCAAGAAGATACAACCTCTATTCCTCTTGTTTGTTGTGTTTTTATTTCTTCTTTTTGCTCAACTCATTCAATCTTCGCCTGTTCTCCTTCTCCGTTTTGGGACCATTTTCACGACTGTCAGACGCGAATATCCTTCAATTATTCTCCCCGCAATCTACCCCACGTCCAATGAAGGTATTGGGATACAGAGAGAAATGTAACATTCTATCCGAAGGGATGAATTTCATATGGAACTCTTTTTTTTAAATGCTAATCTTTCTTTGCCAGAAAGTGTTAAACGCCATTTTTTTGCTGAATTGCCTTTAATGAGCAAGATAATGTTAGATAAATAAGAACTTTTACTAAACAATTAGCTGTTGAAAATAAATTCAAATAATATTTGAAGAATATAGGTTATATTTCCGTAACGAAATATTTCTGAATAGTTCCTGAGCACTCACCCTGCGTTCCTGTATGCAAAACAAATAGCAATTTCTAAGCAAGGAAAATCATTAAACCATTTTCTTCACTAATCATCTATTTATTCAAATCGAGCCTGTAATTGTTTTTATACCATTACCTTTAAACAATTCCGTATCACTAGTGCGAATAGTTCTTAAAGGCAATAAAAATTATTAATTATTAATTTCTCAAAAATGCTTTCTGCGTTCCCAAGTGAGCTGCTGATCGCTCCCACTCCACATGGTTGTCGACTTTACTTGACTGCCATGCAAACATTTTCTGAGTGACTTTCAAGACAATGGTAAAGTATTGCCGTCTGGGGTTATTAAAGGGAGCTTAATATAATTTGAATTGTTAACTATAAATTTGTAGAAGGGATGAAATACTCAATCTACTCCTCGTTCTAATAAGCCATAACGCTTATTTCATTTTTTGAATAAGAAATAGTATTGAATTCAGAATAAAATCGATGAATTCCTAATCAGTGAATTAAATAAATATATATTGCAGTGAATCTTAATTTTTTAATAGAGTATATTTAACTGCGGCTATATTTATGTTTAGTTCTAATAGAAAATTTTCATTAGAACATGTTAATCTTTATTGTTAAAATGTTGTAAACAACCATTTAAAGCAACACAATTTGATTTAAGTAAATCCCACTTGTTTTAAAATTGCTATGGCTTATTTAATCGATTTTTTAGATAATGTTTTTATAATAACAAAAATATGCTGATATTCACTCTAAATCAACGAATTAGATGTATATTTATCGCGGTAAATTTCAATTTTTATTCTCAATACTTTTAATTGCAACTGTATTAGTTGAAATGAATGATTTGAAAACATGAAGATGAGCATGAGGATGATTAATTATTTCATTATAAATAATATAAAGTTTAAGTAGAATTAATTTCTAGATGGTGTAGTACGACATAAAATTTTTCAAAAGCAAATACAAATATTTTTTCAAATCTCGACCGCAAAACAAAAGAAATTAATCAAATAATTCTATTATAAGAAAGTTGAAAGATCTGTACTTCAATACTAACATGAAAGCTATACTATTTAGGCTATATATTATTTATGAAATTAATTTTAATAAGCTACCCAACGATATAAAAATTATGGAAGTAAAATATGATAAATAATTACTTCATTGCTATCGGTGTGCGTTCACTGCGGATAACAAAATAGTTTTATTTATATTTCGAAATTCAAAATTCTCCCTTAGATAAAATCAATATTCCACATGAAATGTTACTACAGCATCAACTTCATGAGTTAATTTCTTGTCAATTAACAGTTTGAAAAATCCTAACATTTCATCAGCCATGGAATCGGCCGAAATCACACCCTTTTATATCCCAGCGCATTCGCAGAAAGCCCGTCACTCCAAGAACTGAGCTCAAACCAATGCCATTGTCGATGTTGCCATTCACTGGGTAAAAAATAATCTGAAGGGATAAACATGCTTTTAAAATAAATTAATAAAAGCAAAAACCCAGTATTCAGGAGAGTGCATCAAGGCCAGTACAAAGACGTTATTTTGACAGCGGTCCGATCCCTTTCTGACAGCGAAGCTCGGAAGGACCTCACAAATCGGGCAGCCCTTTCACTTCTTGCCGTTTGACTGTCCTCTCCACCCCAACCACCACCACTACTCTCAGAGAATCAGTGAAAGTTTTTCACATCTATATTTTTGTCGCCATTTCTCTGGGTGTCGATTTCCTCCCATTGGGGGTGAAACATCCTTCACTCTGGGAGGAGCGGGCATTCTGTTCGATCTCTCTCAAGAAGATACATCCCCCCCCCCTTCCTTTTCCTCGACTCATTCAATCTTCCTCTGTTCTCCTTCTCCGTTTTGGGACCATTTTCACGTCTGTCAGAAGCGAATATCCTTCAATTATTCTTACGAGGTCCCAAAATATTGAACTCGCATCAAGTCTATTTTCACTGGAATAAGTGCAAAATAGGGATAATTTCAGAACAGCTTTGTGCTGTTATTCAATATTTGTTAACTATATTAATAAATCCTATACTTGAAATTCATAAATAACATAATATAATAACTGACACTTTTATACTTGCGATGTATTAAATTTGTACAATAAATAACAAATCTAAAGATTTTTGTTTGCTGGAGAGCCATTAATGGGTAAAACAATGATAGAAAAACGAGAACTTTCATTAAGAAACTAGCAGATATTAGTAATTGCAAATGATTATTGAAGAATATAGGGGATGTTTCTTAACAGTTCATCAGAAGATACCCTGTGCTGCTGTTTGCAAAACAAATAGAAGTTTCTAAGCAAGAAAAATCAGGAAACACTTTTCTTGACTAGTCATAGATTTATTCACATCGAGCCACTCATTGTTTTTATCCCATTGCCTGTAAGCGATTCCATATTACGGGTACTAATGACAATAAAAAAGAAAATAAATATTAATTAATAGACAATTTTAAGGACAAAAAATTATATTCTTCTTAAACTAATAATTTTACACCAAACTCGTCTGGTTTCCAAGTGACCATTAAAATAAATTTACTCTGCTTTTCCTCGTGAGCTGGTGATCGCCCACACTCCACATGGTTGTCTACTTTACTTGACTGCCATGCAGACATGAAATCTTTCCTGTGTGACTTTCAAGACGGTGCTAATGCGTTGCCCTCTGGTGTCAGGAGAGGGAGATAATCTAGTTGGAATCGTTAATTATAAATTTGTAGAAGCGATGGAAAACTCAATCAATTCCTCGTTCCTATAAGTAATAAATCTTTTTTCGTTCTTTGAATAAGAAATAGAATTGAGTTCAGAAGAAGAGCGATGAATTACTAATCAGTGAATTAAATAAATATATATTTTGGTAAATCTTATTTTTTTAATGCAGTGAATTTAACTGCGACTGTCTTCATGTCTAGTTTTAAAGAAATTTTTTCACTAGAACATGTTAGACTTTATTGTTAAAATGTTGTAAACAACATTTTTAAGCAAATCAATTAGATTTAAATAATTCACACACGTTTAACACTCCTGTGGCATATTTAATAGAATTTTTAGACAATGATTTTAGAATAATAGTAATACTCTGCTAGGCATTCTAAATCAAGTAATTGAATGTATATTTTTCGCAGTAAATTTAAGTTTTTATACGCAATACATTTAATTGCAGCTTTATTTGTTGAAAAGAATGATTTCAAAAGATGAGGATGATTAAATAATTGATTATAAATGATATAAATCCAAAATAAAATGAATTTCTTTGGTTTATGACAGTGAAAATTTGCTCAAAAACAAATATTAATATTTTATGAAATCAAGACCGTAAAACAAATGAAATTAACCAAATAATGCATTATAAGAAAATTTAAAGATCCGTATTTTTCATTAATATAAAATCTATACTATTCAGGCTTTATACTATTTGCAAAAATAATTTTAATAAAATAAGAAACGATATAAAGTACTTGGAAATTAAATATAATAAATAATTACTTATTGGAATCGGTGTGCATTTACTGAGTGTAACAAAATAGATTTATTTAACATTTCGAAACACAAAACTCTCGATTAGACAAAATCAAAATTCCTATGTGAAAGTTACAACAGCATCGATTCATGCACTTATTTTCAGTTTCGAAAACCCACGGAATCGGCCGAAATCACACCATTTATATCCAAGCTCATCACTCTATGAACTGACTTCAAACCTATGCCACTGGCGTTGTTGCCATTCACAAGGTAAAAAAACCTGAAGGAAAAAACATGGTTTCAAAATAAATTAATAAAAGCTGACACCCGGGATCCAGGAGCATGCATCAAAGCCAGCGTGAAGAAGTTATTTGGACAACGGTCCGATGCCTTTCTGTCTGTGAAGCTCAGACGGACCAAACAAATCGGTGAGCCCTTTCATTTCTTTCCGTCTAGATACTCCCCCGCGCCCCCACTCCCTGAATCCCAGAGAATCATGGAAAGTTTTTAACACATATATTTTTGTCACCATTTCTCTTTGTGCCGATTTCCTCTCATCGGGGGTGAAACATACTTCATTCGGGGAGGAGCGGGCATTCTGTTCGATCTCTTTCAAGAAGATACATCTATTCCCCTCTTCTTTGGTGAGTTTTTATTTCTTTTTATTCAATCTTCGCCTGTTCTCCTTCTCCGCATTGGGACCATTTTCACGTCTGTCAGAAGCGAATATTCTTCAATTATTCTCCCCTCAATCTGAAAGCTGCGGTGAAGGTATTAGTATAGAGAGAGAAATGTAACTTTCCCTTCCACGGGATGTCTTTTATACTTAACACTTTTTTACAGCTAATCTTTCTTTGCTAGAGAGTTATAACACGAGGTCCCAAATTATTGCACTCGTATCCAGTGTGTTTCCGTTTGAATAAACGCAAAATAGGGATAATTTCAGTACACCTTTGTGTTGTTATTCAAAATTTGTTAATTATATCAGTAGTTTCTGTATTTTAAATTCATAAATGATCTAATCTAATCAATGTCACTGTTATATCTGCGATATATTAAATTCGTTAAATAAAAAACAAAGTCAAAGATTTTTTTCTGAATTGTTATTAATGAGTCAGACAATAGTAGAAAAACGAAAACTGTTATGAAAGAATTAACAGTTGTTAATAAATTCGAACAGTATTTGAAGAATATAGGGGACATTTTCCTAACGAAATATTTCTGAACAGTTCGTGAGCGGATAACACGCGCTCCTGTTTGCAGAACAAATAGAAGCTTCCAGCCAGACAAATGAGGAAACCTTTTTTTTTACTAGTAATCGATTTACTTATATCGAGCCGCTCCTTATTTTTATATAGTTTCCGATAAGCAATTCGATATAACGGGTACGAATATTTCCTAAAGGCAATAAAAATTATATAAAAATTATATTCATCACAAACTACTAATTTCATGAGAAGGTCGCTGGGTTTTTAAATGATCGTTAAAATAAATTTAAAGGTCTTTTCCTCATGAGCTGCCGATCACTCACAATCCACATGGTTGTCTACTTTACTTAACTGAAGTCTTTTATGTGTAACTTTCAAGACAATGATATTGACCTCTAGGGTCAGAAGAGGGAACTAATCTCGAAAGAATTGTTAATTATAAATTTGTCGAAGACATGAAATAATGAATCTACTCCTCTTTCTAATAAAACATAACGCTTAGGGCGTTTTTTTTTCTTTTTTTTTTTGAATTAGAAATAGTATTTAGTTTAGAAGAAAATCAGAGTTGAGTTGAGAATGTGTGAACAGGAAATATGACTTTAAGAGAACGCGGAATCATAGACGTATCATAAGTGTCCTAGTCAAATCATAATGGTTAGAGGAGATTCTCGAGGCATTGTTCTCTCCATTGTATTGTTCGTTCTCAACATTTGTTGTGGAATGTTTTCTATAGTGATTCGTGATTCGGCCCTCTATCTTTTTATTTCAAAATGTTGCATAACTTAGATAAGATTTAATGTCATTGACATGAAAATAGAACCTTGGTAAGCATGCCAGAAAATTCCAAGTGTTTTTCCTAGAATATTGTTGCCAATAATTTCAGCGTTTTAAGCATTAAAGTAATTAAATTTTTGTTGTTTGCCCATCTAGCCTTCTTTTTGTTGTTTGCCCATCATATTAAGATCTTTCAATATATAAGAAAGCTAAATGTACTAAATAATAAAAACAAGATAATGCTAGAAAACTAAGAAAAGGTCTTTTCACAGCAATAAAATAATCATTGAAAGAAATTCTATAAAAATTTCAAATTGTTACAAGAGAAAACACTAGAACAATGTTAAAATCTAGTTATTTATTAAAAAGGAAGAACTGTTTTAATTTTTTTAATTCTGATGTAAATGGAATATTTTACAATTCAAACATCTCAGCAAAATGCAGCCGTCGAAATAATTTTATTAAAAAAACATGGATTTTTTGTTTTCATTTTACAAGTGTTGCGAAGTGCAGATACGGATTTTTTTCATTAAATGGGACGAAAAAATTTGTTATCGATAAAAAATATAGGAAAAAGTATTAGAATATAAAGAATTATTTTCTTATGCATAAAAGAACCATATCTGTATGTTGATAATAATATAAAAATACTGAAATTAATTAAGAGAATTTGTTTATCTTATAACTAATTAATTAAAAATGCTAATAAAAGTATTAAGAAAAATAAATTGAAAGATTTTAATGGTTAATTTATAGAATAAGCGATGAATGAAAAAATTTACATTAGAGATTTAAATTGAAACCTACTATAACAAAAAACTTCCTCAAAATATTTTCTTACTTTGTTGAAATTGATGTAATTCTCTCACTTATAAAAATACAAATCAATTAAATCAACTGTTAAAAGTATCAGCATAACTGAAAGTTATTTTCCTTGAAAATAGTTAAGAGAGATTTAATAGCTTCATTCTACAACTAATCTAGTGTTTTATCTTCTTTTACGTTCATTAAAGATTCCAGAATTAGAAAAAATGATTTAATAATGTTTTATAAGCCATTAAATTTATTTGGAAATCTCGAATATGTTTTATAAATAATTTCTGAAGCAATTTAATTGGCTTTTTAAGATAGAGTTTTTTGAATAATTGAAATCGATGAATTCTTAATCAATGAATCATATAAATATATATTGCTGAAAATCTTAATTAGTCAATATAATATATTTAATAGCAACTGTATTTATGAATAGTTCTCAATTAAGTATTTCTTTAGAAGATAACAGTTTTATTGTTAAAATATATTAATTAATTTATTTATTCAAATCAATTAGATTGAAAGAAGTTCTATTCATTTCATGAAGTTTACTTAATTTTATTTATTTTATTACATTATTTATAATTATTACTTATTTTACTTATTTACTTAAATTTACTGAATTTTATTTAATTTTACTTAAATTATTTTATTTAATAGAATTTTTAGGACAGTGTATTTTGAGAATAATGAAAATACAATGATAGTGTTAAATGTAATCGATGCTTTAGATATATACATATTACGGTGAATTTAATTTTTAAACTCAATATTATAAATGTAACTGTATTGCAGTCCATTTCAAATGTAGGAATTTAAAAGAATATGACTTTTCTTTTTAAATAAGATACTGTAGTTGAACTATTTATCATGTATAAACTACTTTCAATATTAATTAGATAACAATGAAAAAAGATTTTTATCTACTTTTATTTTCTCTGCTTTAATACCCTAAAAGACTATGTAAAGTATTTATTTTTATGTTCATTATGCTTTCATATTTGTCTTAAATATATTTCACATTCCAGTTATTAAATTAAGTTGTAATTCAGTGTTTGATTTTCTAGAAATCACTTAAATAAGAGTAAATACAGTAAGATATTAGATATTAAATTCTTAATGATAAATTTTCCAATTCCTTGTGTATAAGTATTAGCCACAGAAGTTTTCTGGTTCTTTATGGTTATATGTTTGATTATAATAACAAAAAATTAATCTTAATTTCTAAGAACAACAATTGAAATTCTTTCTCTGCAATTTTTTAACTTAGACGCATAGCCTGCAAGATTGCGCTCGTGAAATAAGGAATATCAGTAAAATCATAACACAGAAAATTTCTTAATAAATCTATAAAAACAAAGTAAAAAGGAATCTTTTTTATAATTTACCATGATATAATTTATAATTTACCACGATATAACATATAATTTACCATGAAAACCTGCTGTGGCTCGAAACATTGAGAAACATGAGACCACCATACTTTTATTTGATTAATCTGACTTTCAATATAAATAACACATTACAGAGAAGTGCAGACACGCTCTTGCTTTTACACATAACAAATTAAGAGTAAGAATTCAGACAAATCAGCGAGAAACTTCTCGTTGATTCTTCTTGAAAATTTTCAGAAACATTTTAAATAAACATACCCAATATTTTGCCTCAAAATATTGAGAATTCACCAATGAAATTTTTGCAATATCTCGCATAGAAACAAAGTGTCACTATTAAGTTGCTTGTCTTTTGGGTCTTATAAAGGCCTCTAAACGCCATGGTACAAACTTTTGTTCCATGAGCAATTTTGTAACTACCAAGAGCAACTTTTGGTAGTTCTGAAGATATTTTACCTCATTTTTCTTGCAACATTTGTCTTAATTGGGTTTTAATTCTTATTTTGAGTTTTTGAGACACTTTTTTGAGTACATTCCACGAATATTCAATGGCATTGATAAAGGGGTGGTATAATAGTGTGCGCAACTGCTATTTATCATGGAATATACACCCTATTTTAACGTTATGAGCATTCTGTTTGGAATCGTTGTCCTGCTGGAAAATGGAATTTCCATATAAACCCAAATTTTTAACACTTTCCTTTGAACTGTTGTGAAATATATTCAAGTAAAACATATGGTTTATATTGCTATCTATAAGAATTAAATTTCCTACTCTGGATGAAGCCATGTAACTTCAAATCATGATGGAGTCACCACCATGTTTAACTGTAGGACATAAATTTTTTGCATCGAAACAGTATCAGGCTTTTATCATCCGGTGTTACGGCTGTCACTGCCCAAAAATGTGTTTTCTTTCATCACTAAATATAACTTTCAACCAAAAGTTATTAGTTTTCACTTGATGAGTTTTTTCAAACTTCAAATGTTTTTTCTGAATTTGGAATTTAAAGAACGGTTTCTCTCTAACAATGCGACTTTTATATCCAGGTTATCTAATTATTTTTTGCACAGTTTGGGCACTTAATTACAGCCTAGGATTTGAAACATTTCTGCAGCAAGCTGTAAGAACCATATGTCAGCAGCAAATCTAAAAGAAAATCCCAAAAAATTGGATTTAGATGGGAACATTTTCCAATAGTACAACGACCCCAAATAGAATGCACGTAACGTGAAAATATGGTGTCTTTTTCATGGTAAACAGCAGTTACACACACTATCACAGAACCCCCTACATTAATGCCGTTGAATATTCGAGGGCCATACTCAAAATGAGGGCTCAAAAACATAAAATAAGAAACGGAATTCTTTTAAAATATGTGATGCAAGAAAAATGGGGTAATATCTTCAGAACTACCAAAAACTGCAAGAATCGTTACTATGACGTTTAGAGGCCCTTATAAGAGCCAAGAGACACGCAATTAATAGTGTACAGTTTTTAAAGTTTCCTCAGAAGAAAAATCATTGTTTTATGAATTCAACCACATATATATTAAAATTTGTCAGAAATTACCAAACGGTGATTAAGAAATCAAGTAAGAATTTGCGTTCATATAAGAATTTTCTTATAAATATATACGTATTTATATGATTAATTGTTTTCTAATTTACCATCATGCAAAACCAATAACGAAACAAAACATCACTGAAGAAAAGTTTCAAGTTTTCACTGAATAGATTAATGAAAATTTTTACTAAATCGACTGGTGAACAACTAATTAAATATAAGACGAGGAATTTATTTTCATTGTTTTTGTTTAAATTTAGAGGTAAATGTTCCAATAATTATATAAAAAAATTTGAAAATTTTATGAATATTGAATGTCTGATACAGAAATTTTAATTTCAATTTTTAAAACTTTTCTAGAAAAGTAATACATTTTAAAAAATTCTCAAAATTCAGTAAATTATGCCAGAATTTCAAAATAATTATCTAGAACAACAACTGAACAAGAACTCTCTTTTAAAAGTTTTTAAAATCCCACCCCTCAGAATCATATTAAAGTATATGCGGTGTTTCCTCCCAAACAACAAAAGGCATTAAATAAAGACTTTTTTTCCATTGACTTTTTAAATACGTACTTTGCGGTACATTCATTCACTGTAACTTTACATCAAAAGTTATGAGTGTAAGTGCCTTAGATTTGATTGGACTTCGCTGATATTCACAAAGATCACACACAAATACTTATTTTTATAAGCCTAGATAGTACTGCCAACTTTTTATTCTTAAAAAATTTATCTTAAAAAGAGCTATGCTAGGATATTTTTATGAAGATTTAATATCAGAGAATTTTACCATAAGTTGAGCATGGTATTGTTACTGCAAATAATTACATTTTCTTGCAATTTGCTTTTGGATATTTGATCCCGATTAAAGAGGATATTTTAAATTAATCAAAAATCTTATTGAAAATTAAGTTCAAAATTTATAAAAATATAATTTTCTATTTGAGAACAAATTATAAATAAAAGTTTTAAATTGCTACAAAGACAAACGACGAATTAGAAAGAAATTTAAAGCTAGTATTTAACTAATATGAAAGAAACTAAATAAATGAAATAAATATTTGAACGTCATTGCGTTGGAAATATATACAGAGATGTATACATTCTGTATAAAGGTACTCATAATTCTCTAAATTTATTTTTACGTCAAGCTATGAGATAGCAATTAGATAGGAACAGATCGCGAAAAATAGTAAAAAAAGTTGACTTTAGGAAAAAAAATATGGAATTTTTTTAGCTTGTTAGTAAGCAGTATCATATGAAATAATGAAGGAACTGAATAAATACTACAAATAATCTTTCTAAATATACTAATAAAATTTAAAAAGCTAATTCAAAAAATATGTAACAGTTCTGCCAGCAATTGCTATAACGTGTAGAAAAACTTCATTTAATTAAGAACATAAAGCCTTATCAGATTAAAATAGTTTCCAAATTTTTCAAAAAATTCCAGGAGTTTTACTTCTTAATTATATTTACCAGAAATAATATTTTGTTACATTACGATAAATGGGAGTGACATTTTGGTATTTTTGTTTATCATTTTAATAATGTTAAAAAATCTCTATATATACATCTAAGCTAATCTTTAGATAAAGATCTTATTTCACAACCAAGAAAGTCAAAGTAATTAATGACAGTAGGCTATGATATGGCAGCAAATCACTTTGATATCTTAATAAGCTCCATGGAGTGAGGGTAATATATCTCTCACAATATTTTTCTCCGCCTAATTTAATAGACAGCAACATTGTCAGTAAATATGAATGATAGATGGTGCTCCAATATTTGCTCCGATAAATCCAGAAAGTAACTAGAAAATATAAGTTATAATCAACACATTTTTATAAATTTAATTATTTTCCTATTTCGTGATTCATTCCCCAATTTTCAGATTTTACTTCAACGTTGATTTTTATTGAAAGAGATATACGAAACAAAAATTTTAAAAAGCTAAGAATGATTGATTTCTAACGGGCATTATGTCCTTTGTTTTAAGCTCTACTCAGTAATTGACTTAATTTTTTTAAAACCTAATTTTGAATTCTGTTGATTTAAAAGACTTGATTATGAGATAAAAGAAATCATCTTTAAAAGGATATGAAAGTAATGTGTTATGAAAGCTTAGAATGTTTACGTTTATACTAAATGTATTCACATTAAGAACTGCATGTGCTAAAGAGATTTGTTCTTTTATAAAATCTCTTTTTTTATTCTTTACATTCATTTCCAACAAAATTCCAATTTTTATTGTCTTTTAAGAATAAAAATCAGCTCAAGAGATTAGATCAAATGGAATTCATCTCAATTAGTAATGATTAATAACAAAGATAATTAATGATTAAATGATTAATAACAAGGCATATATGAGCAAATGCCTTTGTTCGTGTTGAAGTTTTAAAGAGCAGACCAGAAGGTCTAGAGCTACAAAACGTGCCATTCATACTTTGGAATGTGAGACATTTTTAAAATTTTTAACCGCTTGCGGGATCATTCCGAGTTATCTGGGGTTTGTATATATTACAGTTGATTATTATCTAGAAAAAACTCGGTTAAAGCAGATTTTATCAGTACGATTTGTTAAATTACTGTTTTACTTGGCCTGGAGATATTCAGCTTTGATTCATAGTTTACCAAGTTTTGATGCTTTTGCAATTCTGTTGGTCGGTCACGTGTGTATAGAATCCATTTGCTTGTGGATTAGTAATGTACAAAAAGGATAGTTGCGTTGAAAAAAAGTAAAATAAAGGAGATGACGCAATATAGAGAAAGCGATGATTTTTCAGATAGTAATTATGAAGAGAGTGATTCCTACTACTGAAAAAGAAAATCAAATCCAAAGAGACAGTGTACTACTATGTGCTCCCGTAAAAGAAATTCCAGATGTAAATCAGTAAGTAAAGTGACCAGATACTAGTGTACAGAATGTCAAGTATCACTTTGTGTCGTCCTATGTTTCAAAAACTATCATACAAAGATTAATATTTAACTTTTTTTCATTCGCCCAAGATACCTCAGTTGGTAAATTAATGTTAAAACGATATGCTTTTACACCCATAAAAAATTAACAATTCAGCTTAAAACTTTCGTATTTTGTTTTGTTTCGTTTCCTTGGTTTAATAATAAAATTTAAAAAAATGTGATAATTTTTTGCAATTTTTTCAAAAAAAAAAGAAAAAAAAAAGATACATGTAAGGGAAGCGGTTAGAGAACTTAAAAAAACTAATTCACTAAAAGTTAAACTAAATTTCAACACTATTTTGCCGTAACAGCCAAACTATCACAGTATAGTATAAAAAATAAATTTTGAACAATTTTAAAATTAAAAAAATCGTACTTTTTAAATGTATCAACATTTTGCAGCGTGATGTTTTCTCCATTTTCGATTAATTTAATAAATATTTCAGCATATTTTACTGTAATATATTTCATTGTTGAAGTGAAATTCACATCGTGCTCATGGTTGCTGCGAATACTTCATTCGAACTTTTTGAGTTCTCCTATACGTAGTCTGTAGTAAATATCTCAATTGTCAAGAAATTTGAATTCGAGAATTTAATGAATCTTCAAGTTTCAGATCTCCCTGAGCTCAAAAAACACATTTTAAAATAATGTCTGTTTGTTTTTCCTGGCGGGAGAAATTTGGTACACTCTCTTTATCAAAAAATTATATATTTCTATTAAATATTGAGGAGGAAGTCTATCTATGTAGATGTTTGAATATAAATTAGTACGGCAGCTACAAAATAAAAGAAGCTAAATAAAATTCTCTATAAATGTTGAATACCTGTAAAGTACACATTTATCAAATATTGAGCCTGTTATAATAGCTGATTGATCGACCATTGGTCTGAAGTTTAGATACATATAAATGCTATCAATCAAAAACGCATAAATCAAATTTGATATAGGGCTTTTATGATTACAATAAGTTTTCTATCAAATTTTTGTTTGAATCTGTTGGCAAAAAAGTGTGCAAAGCACAGATTCAATTTGAGGACACTATTCATCACATGCCAGGAATTATTCGCCAAAAATCTCAACAATACACACAGGAAGTTATAGGAAAAACATCTACTTCTATATTCATGCATTTTTTTAAAGATATAAAGTTTTAGGAGGTAAATAATTTTACAAAAGAAAACAGTGAGCTTTCCGAGTTTATAACGGGACAGTTTTAATTCAAAAAATGCATTTTTCGGTGATTGTAAGCACTGGAGGAAGTAAAAAATAGCAATAATAATGATGATAATAAAAAATCTGAAAAATGCATTGGGGTGCGATAGAGGAATTCCTGGGAGTACTTTTTTCTATTTTAGGCATAAAACGTTTTGAATATTAGGAAAAATTATAATTTTAATCACAAATTTAAAGAGGGTAAATTAAAATCAGTAATTTTAATCACTTCGTCCTTCTACAAATAACTCTATATTACTTTTGCTATAATTTTATTACGGTGTAACGAAAATGTTTCTAATTGCGAGTATCTTATATAGTGTATAGTATAAATTTTATCTGTATAATATGTTTCTATTCTTAGATTATAAATATCACTTCAAGGATACAATTATTTTTAATTAAGAAATATTTTTATGTTTATACATATATTTTTACTCTTGTTTATGTAAAACAAAATTTAAATAACAACTATGATGTCAGAGTTTGACGTCAATCATTTTAAAAATGCATCGACTCTTTAAGAAGCATACGTAATATTGAAGCAATACTATTAAAAGCAGGACTACTTTTAAAACGCATCCGGTTTGAAAGAAACATACATAATAATAATGCAATAATGGTAAAAGCAGATAAAAAATATATGCTATTAAAAGATGTTGATGAACATTACCATTTATGCTTTATTCATTGCCTATGCAATTTCGAGCTTCAATTATTTCTCCAAAACTTCCTAATGAAAACAAGATCCTGTTTTCACATAATAAAAGACGTAGAATCTTCTCAACAAACTAAACCAAACGACACATTTTGTTTTAATAAAACTTTATAATGCAACTGATGGAATTCTGTGAAAATGCAAAAATCAATGCGAACGAAATTTTCTTCCCAAAAGAACTGACGATGGCGTTTATCCTCAGGAAATCCGTTAATAAGAATCAATAATTTTCATATTCCAGAATCAGAATTTTTGTGAAAATGGGATTTTGTGGAGCATATTTATCACTGTCAAACAAATGTTAAAACTAAAGGCTGGAGTCTTGTTTCATTTCGGTTTCTCAGTGAATTCTAAGCTTATCAAATCCGAAACTCAAGAAGACATAGGTTCTTTATGGACAATTTTTGACTAGAAAGAAATTAGTATGTATATTTTTTTTCTAATTATTAATGTATATAACAAGTAAATTATTAACAGTATATATAGCACTCGAATTATTAATGTATATAGCATGTGTATGCGGTAAGTATGTTTACGATGCACACTACCCAATTGCACTTTAAATAATTAATATGTATGGCACGTACCCAATTGCACTTCGTTAAGTTATTAATGTATTTACCACGGAAATTATTAATGTATATAGCACTCCAATTATTAATGTATATAGCACTCAAATTATCAATGTATATAGCACTCCAATTATTAATGTATCTAGCACTCAAATTATTAATGTATATAGCTCGTGTATAAGGTATGCATTTTACGACGTACAATACCTAATTGCATTTCTTTAAGTCGAGCATTTTACTCACTAAAATTTAGACATTAAGAGGGATAAAATAAGGAAATCTCTGTTTATAGTAGCTGAAGATAGATATATTAGTAACTGCAAATGCTCCTTTTGGAGAAAATCTACACTAGTCAGATCTGGTTATTATGCAGAAAGTCTTTAGTAATCCCTCTCGAATTCATTAATACTGATTGTCAGTAATTTTAATGTGAAAACCTACATTTTCATCACTTTTCTTAGAAAAGCAATAAAATCTCAAAGATACAGCTTTATTTTATCAATTCGCTTAGAACCGAGGCAAAGATGAGAACTCTTTGACAACACTTTGTTAATGAATTAAAGCTTTATTAATCACTGAATTATAATGACAACACTTTATGGATTGATTTAATAGGAAAATCATTTGTAGGGCAAATCATAATGAAATATTAAGCTTAATATCTGCTCCGTTCATTTTATGCTGGAATCTATTGTTGCTGTACTGGTATTTACTATGACTGTGAATATATGTACTAAGACTGTAATTATATGTACTATGACTGTGATTATATGTACTATGACTATGATTAAATGTACTATGACTATACTGGTATGTAATATGACTGTGATTATATTTACAAAGACTATACTGGTATGTACTATAACTATGGTTGTATGTACTATGACTATACTGGTATGTACTATGATTGTGATTATACACTGAAGTGACAAAAGTCATGGGATAGCAATATGCGAATATACAGATGGCAGTACTATCGCAGCGAAAAAGTATAAATGCGCAGTTCGTTTTCCAGAGCTTTCATTTGTGTTCAAGTTATTCATGTGAACAGGTTTTTCGTGATTTATGGTGGCACGACGAGAATTAAAAGACTTTGAACGTGGAATGTTAGTTGGAGCTAGACGCATGGGTCATTCCATTGCGGATATCGTTAGTGAATTCAACATTCCGAGATCCACAGTATCAAGAGTGTGCCGAGAGTATGAAATTTCAGGCATCACATCCCATCATGGACAGCGCAGTGGGCGACCACCTGCACTTAACAACCGAGACCGCCGACGTCTGTGTAGAATGGTCAATGTTAATAGACACGCAACACTTCGTCAAATAACTGCAGGAATCAATGTGGGATGTACGAGGGACGTGTCCGATAGGACTGTGCGGCGAAATTTGTCTTCCTTGGGCTATGACAGCAGAAGACCGACTCGAGTGCCTTTACTGACAGCACGACATCGCCTGCAGCGACTCTCCTGGGCTCGTGAGCATATCGACTGGTCCCTAGACCAGTGGAAAACCGTGGCGTGGTCAGATGAGTCACGATTTCAGTTGTTACTAGCTGATGGTAGAGTTCGAGTGTGTCGCAGACCCCACGAAGCCATGGACCCAAACTGTCAGCAAGGCACTGTTCAAGCTGGTGGTGGCTGCATAATGGTGTGGGCTGTTTTTACATGGCATGGACTCGGTCCTCTGGTGCAACTGAACCGATCATTGACTGGAAATGGTTATGTTCAGCTGCTTGCAGATCACTTGCAGCCATTCATGGACTTCACGTACCCACACAACGATGGGATTTTTATGGATGACAATGTGCCATGTCACCGGGCCAGAACTGTTCGCGATTGGTTTGAAGAACATTCCGGACAATTCCAGCGCATGATCTGGCCACCTAGATCACCCGATATGAATCCCATCGAGCATTTATGGTACATCATTGAAAGGTCCGTTCGTGCCCAAACTCCTGCACCATCCACACTTTCACAATTATGGACGTCTACACAGACAGCATGGCTCAATATTTCTGCAGAGGACTTCCAACGACTTGTGGACTCCATGACACGTCGAGTTGTTGCACTTCGCCGGGCAAAAGGAGGACCGACACGATATTAACAGTCATCCCATGACTTTTGTCATCTCAATGTATGTATTATGACTATACTGGTATGTACTATGACTATACTTGTATGTACTATGACTATACTGGTATGTACTATGACTATACTGGTGCTTACTATGACTGCACTGGTAGTACTATGACTGTGATTATATGTACTATGACTATACTGGTATCTACTATGACTGTGATTATATGTATTATGACTATACTGGTATGTACTATGACAGTATTGTTTCTGTACAAAACTATGGAAAACAACACCCATGAAAAAAAAGAGACGCACACATTCGAAAACTCTGAGGATTTATTGTACATGAAGGTTATTTATCACAAGAAAGAAATTCGTCGAAAAAACAACTGTTTACAAGCACAGTGATGATATCGACTCAAATAGATATGAAAGAGTGGGGAGGGTAGACAAAAGTTAGAAAAGCCGAAGGAGATAATGCTAAAAGTTGGTTAGCAAAACGTGACCTCATACACCTCTCACTAGAAAGCATTGTTTTCCCCAACCCGCCATAGAAATTTGATATTTATTAGTTATACTGGACAAAATTCCGAGCTTCTAGTTTAAAAACATTTATTGGGCATGTCACTTTTCTGTACATGATTACGTCTGATGACATAATGGCATTATATAGATTTGGATATCGATGATCATATTGGCATGATATCGTTAGAATTTTTTTCATACATATAGCTGTTTGTAATGAACATCTGATAGTTCCAAAAGTGAAGCACAATTAATTATGCCATTTTGACAGCAATAATTTGGTTGCAGTTAAGAGTGACAGAATTTATCTAATCATATCTAATAAATGTGTGTTATACCAAAAGTAAGTAGTTACAAAATTGGCGTATTGCTGGCAAGGGTATAAAAAAGATAATCAAAGTTTATTAAAAACATGCAAGGGAGATTAACAGTTATGGATAATTTTGGATTGCTTATTGCAGTTATATTCACGCATCTTTATGTTTAATGTGAATGGTATATTCATTTTCATTTTTTTAAACAATTGACTTTTTAAGTAATATTATTGCAATATTAATAACAGACTGGATGTTTTAACGGTATAATGATATCTTGGTTGCCTACTACAATTATTTTTGCATGTATATATATATATATATATATATATATATGTATATCTATACATCAGTTTTCAAATCAATGTTTTGTTGGGGATAAGCAATTTGATTGCTAATGATAACCGTTAGACTAATTTTAATCTGAACACGAACATATAATGATTAGATTACATTTCTGTTGAAAATTCTCATTTTAAAATGGATCAAAGGCCATTTAATCTATTCATAACCTTGTAAATGAAAGTCTGTATATGCTCCTTAGAGATTAAATATTAAACTTCTGCTTGATATAATATTTTATATATTTCTGAAACAGATTCATATAAAAGAATTCTGAAAAACAAAATGAAAATAATATTTTAACTACCACTCTCCATTATTTTATTTAATTTTCCTCTTAAGATCCCATTTCTCAATTATTTTGCTATTTAGGATTCTTATTTAAATTGCTCTGGTACTTAGCATAAATTTTTAAAAGTTTACATATTAGGCGATAATGTTTTGGAAGGAAAAATATCATTCTAGATAAAAATATTGATTAATAAATATTTTTTGAGTGCTTATGTCTTTTCAAAAGCATGCTTCAAAATTGATCAAACAAACTGTTAGAGGATTAAGAAATAGAAAAAAAAAACTACATAGGAAGGAGTGACAGAAAACTTCGTTAAATGAGCTAGAAGATGTAGGTTTTCAGCGTAATTTCTTACAATTCTTATTTTTGAGAGCGTGAATGCTTTAGAAATGCGTACGTATAAATGGTAAAGGAAGGGTAGGGGCAAATGTCTACAAAATGGCAAACATTTTTCAAAATGTTCACCAATTCCTATTCCACTACCGAAAAATCGTGCTGAATTTCTTATGATAAGAGTTTTGATCAGAATTCCAAAACTGAACTTGCGTGTATACTTCCAAGTATTCTCCAAATAGAATTTTCTCTTGTTATAATTTCTGAATTATTATGAATATTTTAGTTCATCCATTGGCATTATCTGATTATGCATTCCTAAGTGATTCCGATTTCTTTTATGTGTTAATTGTTTTTCTTAAGAGTTAACTTCGAGTTTTTTCTGTAGAAAAACGATTAGCTAATAAAAGAAATTGGAATCACTTAGGAGTGTATACTTGGATACACCAACTGATGAACTAAAATATTCCTAATAATCCAGAAATTATAGGTCAGTATCTATCTCATTTTATATATATTTATATACATATATATATGCTAGTTCATTTTGTCTCTTCCATAACCTGAACTTCATTGTAGCTTTCATAACTTTTTAATGGAACTGTAATGTATGATACACACACGCATATATATATGACATGTATTCGTCTGGCTCGAGATTAATATAAAAAATGTGTATATTTTCCTTACAGAAAAATTTACACGCTTTGGAATGTAGATTACAACTTTTTTTGATATTCAATCTTTTATGTGATATTCTTTTCAATAACTATTCTTTTTTCATTTCCGGTAATCCAACAATAAAGAATTTTCAAAACAAACAAAATAATGCCAGATTTGATACCCACAAATGAATATTTTGGAACTTCTAAAACAGTAATCCTCAAATCGGATTCGTTTTCGAAGAATTTGAGGCCAATCAGATCACGCTTTGCTAACGACGTCTACAGGACCACAGTTACAGTTAGGAAGTATCACAAGTGAAGTAAAAGATAGTAAAAAATATACACAGAGATACAGTAGGAGAGGAAAGAGGAGTGGAGAAGGTGTGATGTTACAGCACATATCTTGGGTTAGAACGCCGGCAGTTCGCGCATTATAGCATCATAAAATATTAGCTCACATACAGTAGTAATTACAGTGTTGCTAAATAATGATATAGCTTTAGGTATAGTTCATTTTTATGGTACAATACATAGCTTTATGTTTACAGAGATGTCTTCACGGGTCACCAAGTCCTGCAATTAGGAGAAACAGAACGGACACAGCAAAATATACAATGCAGAGATTACAAAGATCGATTTTCAAGTGATCTTGTGTCAAACATTTAACGCATTCGAGAATGGTATAATTCCATATAAATAGATATAGCTATTGAATTCCCATCAACCCTTGTTTATATAGAAAGAATTTTACTAAATCATGTGCTCTATTTAGACGTTGCAAGTTAATTGGGTCATATATTTTTGTATTATTTTTTCAAGGAGCTAAATTAAAAATTGTTTACAAGTCTTGATTTCGATTTCAGTAGGTGTATACAAAGCAGCCCACATATGTTGGAATAAATGACATATTTCTGTGAAATCGAATGTTGTTTATGGAATATACGATTGGCATTTGAAATTTGGATTCCATTGCACATTTTGCAACTTTTTACAAAGATGGTGAGTATAAAATGATGTTTTCCCTCTTTGCCATCTTTTCTGTATTGACGTCAAATATTGAATGATATCTTGCAAGATGCTATTTGATATTCTAAATGTGGGAGAATATCGCGAAGATAACGCAATAATGTTGTAATTTTGTTCTAATAGAGGGCGCAAGGGTAGATAGTATACATTATATTGTTTTTTCGCCTTTTCATTATATTTAAATTTAAAAACTGGCAAAGTCGCAGTAAATAAAAAATTTGACATGAAGTTTTGTTTTCATGGAGTTTTCTAAAATTGACACCGGGGTTCTGTGTACAACCTCCCACCCCGATCACCTACACCACCGAATACTTAAAGAATATGAAATTATTGCATTGTTAGATAATTTGAAATTTAATGTTAGGACGACATGTACAGTTATATAATAGAAGCTAATAATAAGAATGAATAAACTAAGCTTATAATAAGAATAATACATAGCTTGTCATTAATGATGCTAAAATGTAGCTTATCATTATTAAGTATGATGCGATATAACTTACCTTTATTAATGATGATAAGAAGTCTCTTATCATTCTAAATGATGATAAGGTGTAGCTAGCCTATTATTAATGATGATAAGTTTTGACAAATTATTATAATTGATGATAAAATGTAGACTATCATTAATGATGGTAAGTTTTGGCAAATCATTATAAATGATGGTAGTATGTAACATAATTTAAAATGATAATATATAGCTTATCATTATATTGTATGAGTAAGTTTACTCCATCATGATGTCGAATTTTTTGCTTTGAAGTTAAAAATCTATCATTACAAATTTGTTAAAGGAGTAGATCATATCGAAAAATAATGATAAACCAAAAAATCAATTTAAAAATAAATGGTTAGATAGTAATCGAGAAATATAGAGATGCCTAGTTTATGCATATCTTGAAAAAATTATATAAATAATTGTTCAATGTTAAATTTTAGTTCTTATTTCGCACACCTATTAAAAGGCATCCGTTAACAGTTGAAAACTTTGGAGCTGAAATACCATCTTGAATGAGTTAAAAGTTATTGTTTTAGAAATAATTGTATTGATATATTAATAGACTTGTCTATAGAAATTTAGTTGCTCTAAAAAAAATTATTAAAAAGTTTTTAAAAGACACTTCGATTTAAGCATTGTAAGTAAGAAAGGACTTAAAGCATTGTAAATAAGAAATACAATTTCATAATTAACTAAAAATTTTGAAAAATTCCAGCATAATAATTAAAAAAAAAAAAAAAACTGCAAAAGCGAGCATACTATTCAAGGATGTTTAAAAATATTAAATATAAATGCAAACAATAATTGCTTACATGAAAGTTTAAGAAATATGCCAGCAATCATTTTTGATAAAGAAAATCAACGATTCTCTAATAACCATTAAAATAAAATTATGTATATTTGTAAAAGACTAAAAAAGAAATTCTTTTTGGAAGTCGTTTATTAGAACATTAGCGATATTATGATTAAATTACTCCTTGTGATTTAAATATTTTCTTTTTAAAAAAGATATGAAGTTTTTGTAGACAATTGATTCAATATGATTGATAAGTAAAAAAGAAATTCAAATTTTAAATCATGAAATCTTAAAAGAAATATTAACTGAAAATTTTATAATGAGGTTGAGGAAAATAAAATTTGATCTTTTGTTGAAACTTCCGTATTCTGCTGTTAGGATTTAAAAAATATACTTATAATAATAATATAATAATATATATAGCAATATATATAATAATGTTTTCTTAATATATCTTTAGATAATTGAAAATAAACAATTTTCTAAATAACATTTTAAAAACTTTGAAATAAAACATTAAAAAAACAAGTAAAAGAATTTATACCTGAAGTAACATAGATAACATCGAAGAATATCATAAATAATAAAATATACAAAATAACAACTGTAATAAATCAACAATATCCATCAAAATATTCTACTATAAAATTAATAATAAAAAAATAACAGTTCTGCAAAGAAATAATTAACAAATTCCTTCGATTGATTTTAGAAACACTTTTGGAATAAATCAAACAATTCGAAATCACAAAAAGGAATAATAAATTTTCATCCTTCTGCATTTGCTTGAAGAAGAGTCACCGAAAATAAATCTCAGCAAATCAACATTTTTAAAAAATTAAAAATAAAGACACATTAACGATCTGATTGAAGATTAAGAATTTGAATTAATTAATAATCTTGTGCATCTTTAACTAATAAGAGGTTCTTTTTTAAGTGTTTTAATGAACGTAAAAGACTAGAATCCAATTTGCTGATACAGGCAAATAACTGAAGAGTATTTGTATTAATACTTCTAGCTGCTTTGGCGCGATATATAAAAAAAAAACCCATTTGAATTATAACTTTTGCTAGTATAAGCAAAATTCTGTTTCACTAGAACACCACGACGACCTTAATAAAACTCTCTGAAGCATGAAATGGAACAGCCTAGGAAAAAAAGTTCCAAGGATTCTACTTTTCTAGAGCAAAGAGCTCAACCTTTAGAATTTTCTCTTTCAAAAAGAATCAGTATGAAATGAATATAGATATGAAGCAAAAAAAAAAATCTATATGAAAGGAAAGGTGTTATAAACAGTTTTTTAATTGAAATTAAAAGAAAGAATATGAGGATTAATATTTCTTATAGCAAACGATATTAATTTTTTTTGTTCAGACGATCTTTGAAATCATTGAGTTGAAAAATATTAATTACATATTTTTTTCTGTGGCTCAGGAACTTGTAAGTATGGATTAGTTCCTTTTACAAATTAGAAGTATTTGCTTTCTTTAGTGATTTTGCAGATTTGACTGTTTCATTAAGACATCAAAGATTTCGACTAAGCTCTCTTGCAGAAAAGCAAGGGAAAAAATTGAAGAGGAAAGGGAAAAAAAGTCCAATACTTCAAATTAGTTTTTAAGTTCTTTTTTTTTTTTTGCTTTTTCGATAATCCAATACTCAATACTATGAAATTAAGAAAATCGAAGAAAGTCAAAGATAAGTAATTAAGAATTGAATGTTAAAAAAAGTGTACTTCAGATTTAAAAGCAGAAATGTAAACCTTGCCATCGTATTTGAGAAAAAGAATCCACAAATAATGCTGGGGTCGATAAATTTTTTGGTATTTAAAAAATTCTTTTATTATCTCGGTGAGGATTAATTATTGCTTATTATTAATAAAATATGTAAAATATTAATTGCCCTTTCTGAACAATTAGTGTTTTTATCCTATAAAAAATTAGTAAATATTTAAATGTATATCTCATATATTTTAAAGAATATTTCTATGATTATATTTATAAATGAAAATATTTCAAATAAATATTAATAGCACATTTTAAGAATAATGCCAGGTTTGCACTCTGCCATAAATAGGCAATAGAAAGGCTGAAAAATGCTGTTCGGTTTATGGCAGGTAATTGTTCCGACGGAATAACTAAAAGCCATGGTATTTATTTTTCTTACTACGCATGCGTTTGTAGAATTTAGCGTGTTTTTTGGCATGGAAAAATTGATCACTTATCCTAGATGAATTTCTATAATTTTTTTTATCTTTGTTCTTTGTAGTGTGAATTATGTGTTTTTTTTCATTTTGTTTGCCATTTTTTTCTGTTTTCCAAATTTAGATATATTATTAATATACTTATTTATTTTATTTTATTTAACTTTTATTTTAACCAAAATTACGTTATTTTAACGTTATTTTTATTTTAACGTGCTATTTTGTGTAAATATCCATCATTATAATACGAAACGAGAAAAAATAAAAAAAAATAAGTATACCAAAATGACAATTTATAGCCAAGCATGGAATGCCTGAATCTATTTGATGAAATTGTATTAAACATATGTCACATTATAAGTATGCTTTGCCTTCTTGCCCTTGTAACTGGCCGAGTATGAACCAGGCAAAAAGTTCTGTAGAATGTAGGAAACTTGAAGAATTTCTAAAATTATTTTTTGAAAAGAATGTTCTGCCTTCAAAAACAATTCTTTACAAAAAATTTAACCTTAACTTACACGAATACGTTAATACAATATATTATGCATTTAAAAAAACCTTTATATATTCACAGACAAGAATTTGCAGAAGAAGAAAAATGAAATTCCGGGAGAAGAAAATATGAAAAGTTTTAAACGAATATTCTTTAGAAAACATTCATCTGAATTTATAATAATGGAATTCTACATTACAAAATATTTGGAAAAAGGCACACTTCTCAAACTTTACTTCAACGAAAATTCTATGCATGCCATTTTCAATCTAGACAAATAAAATATTTTAATAGAATTTTTTTGCTCTGAACAAGAATTTATAATAATACTAATAGTTTATAATGTACGAATAATATATAAACTATAAACAAAATACAATAAACGAATAAAAATAAGTAATTTTTTTGCAAAATTATTCTAATATTTTATAGAAACAAATCAATGAAACAATGTTCATTACATTAATTGACGAGAAACATATATAAAAAAATAACAAGAAATAATTTGAACTGTATAGCAATTTTCAATGACTGTTAAACACATTGGTGCATTCTTTTGGAAAGATTGGAGAATTCATAATGCAAAAATAACATGAACCCATCGTTGGTAACCCACCTTATATTTTAATACATTTTGGCACATCGCACACTTAAACGTTATATTATTGTATTCACCCACTTTAATACTGCACATATCCAGATAAGTTCCGGTAAAGGTCATGTTGAGAAGTTCTGTACCACATGTTCAGTTATTGGTACAGACAACAACAAAAAGCACTCTTGTCTGAGTGTTTTCCTTTCAAGATGACCGCTGTTTTGAGAGATTGTACTACAGGCAGAAGATGAGAACAGGAACAATTGTCGTGAGGATGATCGAAATGTCCCACTTCGGTTTGAAATTGTTGCCACTGGCTCCTGATTCTTGCCCTTCACCTAAAAGAAAAATGTGAAGAATTAATATCGGTATATATATAAAGTCAGTTGGAAGAATGTATTTATTCTAAAAGATGCTTCCATTGTTTTAAATCCAATGTCGTTGTTTCCAATGCACTTGTCATTGGCAAGCCCGCTGATCGCTGTCGGTGACTTTAAACCTAATTTTAGACTCCCTTGTTTTTCAGTAGCGCCAACTAAGACTAGTATGACTTAGCTACTTCATGCTTCACATTCGCTTGCAAACCCCTTTTTACAGGGGGGCACATTCACACTACTCACGGATAGAACAACCATAACCGAACCGGGACTCGAAACCGAGAAGTCCAGAACACGAGGAAGACACTCTGCCCCTTAGCCAGGACGCCGGCGTTTATATCAAAGTTTTCTTCATTATCATGTGTGAAAATAATGTTGTTTTGGCCTGAAGCCTTTGAAGCCACAAAATATAATGCTAGAACACAGCTTTATCGCTTTTGAGACATTAATTTACCGATTTTAGGGCTGTTGCAAATGTTTAAAGAAATTGTAATGTTTGGCGACTTATCGTGAGCAAAATGTTATAATTTATCGCCAATACCCACCATGTATCCAATTCCCCTATCCTGTCAATAAAAGTTAGGGTCGTAAATACTGAATGGATTGAACAGTTTTAGCAACTTCGCATCATAATCAGACCTAAATCTCCCAACTAAGATTAAAATACAAAGAAAATTAGAATTTCTTTGTATTCTAATTTTATGCAAGAAAATAATTCGATTTCTTACATTTTTGCTAATTATTTCGATCTCCGGTCGCCAAAGAATAACCAGATTTTTCACTAGAGGATAAGCAAATGACTTATAATTATATGGAATCGATTCACTTACTATGAATACGCCATTTAAATGTGTAATTGAATGTTGTATCTTAGACGTATTGCGCATGCGCTTATTATTTACTATCTAATCGCTAGCTATAAGGATGTCTTTACATTTTGTGCTAAATTTTGAGTAACAACAACGGAACTGTTCTATCTAAAATTTTCTGGCACGATTTTTATAAAAAGGTATTATCCCAGAGAATGACTTTAATGGCATTGTCATAAAATAGTTAAGAATTCCTATTCTAATTTTTGAGTGTAAGTTTACATTTTTATATAATGTATCGTAAGTCGAGTGTTTTGGCTATTATTCCTTGGCGTGTGGTTAATAATATCCAACAATCATATTTTGTTTTAAAAGCATTTTTTTCAATCCAACTGAAACAAATACTTGACACAGAATTACAAATGTTGTCACAAAATCACATATCAAATTTGATATATTTGTCATTGCGTTTCTGAATTATTTCGTTTACATATTTCAACAGACGGTCACGTCCTCTTGCTAGTGTGATATAGAAGTTTGGAGTGGGAGGTACCAGCTCAGGTGTCCCCCTAGTCATCTGACCATGGTTCAAAATTATGAGCTCAGTCCCAAAATAACCCTAGTGTTATAGTGCGGGCAGATTTGCCCTAGACACTAACTTAATTAATTTAGACTCCATCTCACATCGAAACTAGCCAACTTCGAAAAAAGGTTTCATTAAAAGAAACTGTAAAACTCATAGCCAGAACACAACTGCCTTTTTCTTTCAGATATAAATTCAGAATTCATTTTTACAAAAATTGTTTAAAAACGAATAACCAGGAGATTACAGAAAAGAATGATTCATTTATTCATAACAAATAGTTCTTATTGTTTCCTAAAGAATACCACTTTTCTGTGTTTAAGGTTGACATTAATTGCATCATTTTTAATTTCTAAGTTTATTATGGAAACAAATGGAATATTATTGGAATACAAGTAATTTTTATTTTTCTCTTAAATTATCTATTGTTAATATTACGGTTATGGAAAAGAAATATTTACTTATTTTCTGAAAGTTACCTATATTAGATGTCAAAACAGAAAAGTTTAAATAAGATTTTCAACCTTCATTACTAAAGCAATCTGTTACCCAACATGATCTGAAATTTTAATTTAGCTTTTTAATGCGTATATATAAATACTGCTAACACTTAGAATGAAATATATTTAATTATTTTTTCCTGGTAAAAAGATATTCAAAACAATTAGCTTGAAATATATTTAATTATTTTCTCATGATGAAAAGATATTCTAAAACATTTAGAATGAAATATATTTCATGATATTCTCATGATGAAAAGATATTCTAAAACATTTAGAATGAAATATATTTAATTATTTTCTCATGATGAAAAGATAATGCCATTCTATGAAGAATAATTTTTCTGTTACTTATTATTATATTATTTGTTATTATATTATTTCTATTTTATTAATATACTCCCATGTAGAATCAGGTTTTTGAAGTCTAAGAAAAATGGTAGTTACCTTTTTTTTAAAAAAAAGATCTTACATAAGAAATTTGATATAAAGCAAAACACATCACTTATAAACGCTGATTTTAAAATTAAATTTTAAAAATCCCCAACAAAAAATAAAATAAAGTAATAACATTGTTTTACATTGAGAGTTATAAAAAAATCACAAAGAAAGAAAAAGGGGAAAAAGAACTTTCGAGAAAAGTTGAGATTTAGAATAAACATATTTTACTAAGAAATTTTTTTACAAAGCTTTACACAAAATTCAATCTGTATGCATTCTGAAACGTTGAAGTCGAAATAAGTTTCAAATTCCATAGAAAAACTTCTTCGAAATTTTACGATAAATAGTAATCCTTAGAAAAATTCTTAATGTTTACTTCCGTTTAAGTTTTGCATAATCTTGTAAGAAACATAAATATCAAATATCCACTAGACAATCAAAAAATATTCTTCCTATTTTGTGGCTTTATTTTATGAGCAAATATATTTTATTATTGTAACTATATGAAATTTGATATAATTAATATTTTCCAAAAATAACTACAGGAGAGTTTTTAAAAGTGCTGTATAACATTTATGTCATTTTCAGTTTTGTCTTTATCAACAAAAGATATATGCGAATATAAAAAATGCAAAATTATTCGTTTTTGAGCTGCATTTTATTGTTATATACAATGAACTTTTAAAGAATATCATTTGCTTATAATTTCAAATATATAAAAATGTAAACATATAAATTTTTAAAAGAAAAAATATATTGCTAATAAGGAAAATATATAAAAATTGCTTTCAAAACAGGAAAATATTTTATTTCATACAAAATAAACATTAATTGGAACAATCTTTTACCGTGTGTTCCCGAAATTTAATACCTATTCAAATTTTCATCTTGAAAAATTCATTCAATACTACATCAGCACAAGTTATTTCTATATAAACTATTCAAAATTTGCGAACTCTAAATTAAAAGCATTTAAATCTTTAGAAATATGATTCTTCTGTAATAAATATGTTTGATTCTATCTATATGTTTGCTGTTTTCATACGGTAATTTTTAACAACCTCTTTCATTAGATTAGATTTAACTAATTTGCTTAAATCCGAAATGAGATTTTTATTATCATATGGGAATATGATGTTGTTTTGGTTTGGGGATTTTGAAGCTTCAAAATGAACGAGTGGGAAGTTGGCGAATCATCGCTTTCAGCGCATCACTTTTTCACATTTAGAGTTATTAGTTTAGTTACATTAACGTCACGTTTTGAAGTAACACTAAGGATATTTTGGGACGGACCTCGTCATTTTGAACCCCGATCAGATGACGAGGACGACACCTGAACTGGCATCCCACTCTCCGAACTTCCACACCACACCAGATGGAGGACTTTTTACCCTATGGATTTAACGTGCACCAGATCCGCTTACACAGCATTGGAATCAGGCTTCAAACCTGAAACCCTCCGGTTCCAAAACCGAGACCAAACCACCTGGCCACCACAGCCACCAAGATGTTCTGAAAGCCATTATGTATTTGATAAAAGGTTTCTATGCTGCGACTGCCAAAGTAATTTTTGCGCGAAGTTGATTTTTATGCATACATAAAAAATTAAAAACTATACTTTATTAATGATGTCAATTTAATCCTTGTACAGTTTGTTCTTAACTATTGTTAAAAATATAAGAGTTATAATAGCTTTACGGAATTGAGTGTTGTTTCATTTTCACGCTGAGTCAATTTTAAACTGAAAATTTCAACAATATTTGTTTCAGCTTCCTATTACTCCATGTGTACATTTGTACTGAATTGGTAACTTTAAGTCAATTCATTTCATCTGTAGAACACTAAAATACATTTTCTCTTATTATTACGATGGAAAAATTTTCAAAGTTCGAAAAGTGAAGATATGAACAATCTTAAACAAAACAGCAATTTTTAATATTCAAAATATTTTTTTCTCTAAATATATTTTGAAATATCTATTGTCTAAAAAAATTTCAACATATCACATACTAATCCACCTAATCTTTAAACTGTCATTTTATATGTTTGAAACTGTAACATTCTAGTTTTTTACAACAATTTACATCGAAAAAGGATTAGAATTGCTATGCCTTTTACAGGCTGAAAAAAAAATCTAGCTTCTCTTTAGCAACTCCCAGAGGCAGCGTGAATCAGACTGTAGTAAATTCTATTCAGAAAACGTCTTTCAGGCGGAAGTTATTAGAAATTGATAAAGACGGATGTCACATTTGGAGATATATTATCAAATTGACTCGAGCTCTGCAATACAATAATCACGTAATCATTCCAAATTAGTTAAAACCAAATTTTTGCAAAAAAAGAAAAGTTTTGAGCTTGATCGATTTTGAGATGTTAGAGGAGAAATTATCGCTTTCTAAATATGGGCGAATGTGTAATCTGCAAGTAACATGATTGTGTCAAACCGGTTTAAACTGCGATTTAATTGTAAAAAATAATTCGTGCCTTGAGAAAAAAAAATTTAGAACTCAATTCATTTTGAGATGGTCAAAAACCATCACTTGTCTGAATATTGGTGATTTCAAAATGCGAGAACATTATGTTTCATGTGAGTCATGAGAAAATATCTTTTTAAATTCATATCACGTGAATTAAAAATACAATGCTCCCGCATGAGAGTAGCCTGGTTGGTAGAGCGTCAATCTCATAACCGAAAGGTGGCAAGTTCTGTCCTCGTCTCGGCCAAAGAACGCCGTGCTGGCTCATGGCGGGGCACGTTAAATACGACGTGACTGCAAAGTCCTCCATTATACTTCTGGAGATACTGAATCAGGGATGAGTCGGTCTCTGATTTGGATCTAAGTTCTGACTTGCGGGTGTATGAATGAGTTCAACCGCCCCCTCAAAAGGGCCGTGTCGTGTGTGTTCGAGTAAAGTCGTACTTTCACCTTAAAGGTACTCGTTAACAACGAAAGGCGCACACTTCTGCCTTCATTCGAAAGAACTAAATCTCATTCGGCTTGGTATGACCAAGTGGCATTAGACAGACCCGACATTTTGTATTCAAATTTACGATGGTGTGCAACATGGAATCTTCCCTAGATGTTTATGGTCACCACAACATAAACAGATCTTACGGCACTCAACAAAACATCAGTTTGTTAGCGGAAACTGGATTCCATTACAAATACAGGCTAAGTTATAGAGTGGCCACCTTACTCACCGGATCTTAATTCATGCGAGTTTTTTTCTTGGGGAGGTTTGAACGATACAGTTTATCTCATATAGCCCTCAACATTGGGCGGATTGAGAGCTGTAATCGAAACCGAGGTCAAGGAAATTGGAACGTATGTTTTGCAGAAAACAACTGCGAATGTTGATTACAGATATCACTATGTGGTAAGTTGTATTGGTTCAGTATAGAAACTTTGGGCTAGAAGCCTCGTAACATAGTCACTAAACAAAAGCAATTGCTCGTGCCCAGTAGATGTTATCTGGCTTATGAACTTACCACCACAATCATGTCATGTTCGAATGGCCGACATTTCCAAAATCTTCCGTATTGAATTTCCTCAATAAACACTGATTTTCACTTGTGCTTCTTTCTTTGCTTCTGTTGTTCCCCCCCCCCCCTATTTCTTGAAGTTTTTATAACACAAGCTTCATACCTTAATTAGACGATAAAGTTGCATTCAGAGACCCCACATTTTTTTTACCTCAAAATTTTCGCCTTGGTGAGTTCTATATCAATCTATATATATTTAACCTGCATACCTTGTAGGACACTAAACTAAATATCTATAACTTTAACATATAACTTATTATAACTTTAACTTTATAATATCTATAAGTTTAATATAACTTATTATAACTTTAGCTTATTATTTATTATAACTTTAACTTTATAATATCAATAAGTTAAACGAAATAACTATAACTTTAAACAACTACAAAAAGTAATAAAAATATTCTAAACAGTGTTCCAATTTCAAATTTTATTGTTTTAACTGAATTACTACAACAAATTAGATGGTTAAAGACTAATTAGACGTTCCCCAAAAGGGGTTTATAAATAAATAATATTTCAAAGTTAAATTCATAAAGTAAATGAATTTTTTCACTTAAAGAAACCGGGGAATAAAGTCATCTTTTGGAAATAAGATCTAATGCCTGCTTTAGAGTAAAATTTAAAGTCGAATTCTGCTTTATATTTTTTGAAAACTCGCTTTATATTGGATTAAACCAGGAAACTAAGAAAAAGCGTAAGTGTCTTTATAATTCAAGTGTTACAAAATTGTTTTTTCCACGGGCGTTTAGCGTATAAAGATTAGGTAATTATTTTTGAAACTAGAAGTTAAACATAACATTTTGTTATTTAAGTAGCCCATTACGCAGCAAATGTTTTGCTTGTATAAAACCATTACTGTGAAATGTGCACCACAAGAGCTGACTGTTAAGTAGGAGAAAGTTGTTTGTTTTATTATAAAGAAAGACTTGTATGAAATCTCCGTTAAGTGTCGCATTTCTTTTTTCGTTAAGCAGAAAATATTTTATTACTGTTTTCAAGAAAAATATATTTTACATGTAATTATTATCATTGAATAAAATTTTCATTTAATAAATAATTATTTTACCATAAAAATATTTAATTACTTCACATACATACTTACTCCATTTATATATGTATATATATACACACATACAAGGTGATCAGCGAATAAGCCCTGATTTAGAAATTAAATATCTCTGCAACAAAGATTGATAGAATTATACGGTAAATTGTACGTTTATTAGCAAAACTGTAAAAATGCTGCACAAAGGTTTAGAAAATTTAGTAACGAAAATCGTTAACAGATGGAGCTCTCATCACAATGCCCATAGACGCTTTCAGTGTGACGTCAAAAACGCAAAAAATGACTCTCGATCTGACTCCTTGTGACCTTTTTCTGTGGGGAGCATTGAAAGACACTTTCTATAGAAACAATCCCGCCACTCTTGCTTGAATCGTTGATTGGTGTTGCATGGGATTCCATTTCTGTTAAGACACTGCAAGACGTGATGCCACATTTCATTGTTCGATTACCCCACCACATTGTTTCGAAATGTGAACATTTTGAAAAAAGTGTATTTTGATTGATAAGACCGCATTACTTTATTGTTTTTTTTTAATACTCCTTTCAGAAAAAGAGCTTTCAGTGCAAAGCGCCATCTGTTAACGATTTTTGTAACTAAATTTTCTAACTTTTTGTTCGCTATTTTTATAGTTTTGCTAATAAACGTACAGTTTACCGCATAATTCTACCGATCTTTTTTGTAGAGATATTTAATTTTAAAATCAGGGCTTATTTTAGGGCCGGTATATATGTAATAGGATTATGTATAATCTTTTTCAAATGTTTCATTGTGTTGTTTGCTCAATCCGCAGAATTCGGAATATAAATATTTTGGAGAATTGATGTATTTTCAATTTTCATCAATCCAATTCATTAAAGGTTTAAAATTCCATCCAGAAAAATAATCAGAAAATAGCTTTTTCATCAGAATCCCAAAATGAAATTAAATTCTTGATTATATCCAAATTGATCGAAAATAATTGGAAGAATTCGACAAAGAACGCAAGAGGCCTTACATGTTCTATATCTATTTATTTAGAATCCGAATATAGTTTTTTATTCTTCCGATCGCTAAGAGGGTATTCTTCCAATTAAAATAAAGAAGAACCATCGCTGGTTTAATTGGGTGGAATATCCAAGCACTTACTTTTCTTCGGAAGATTCAATTAGAAAGCTTAATTTAAAAGATTTTCTTGTTCTTGGGTTCTTTTGCGTTTGTATAATTATTTCATTCGTTATTTCGGTGATTGCATCGCGGCCTAAGTGCAGTTTGTTCGAATTAGGAATGAAATGAATGAACGGGGCGAATAAAAACAAAAGGAAAAATCTGGGAATAAAAATTTAGAATTTTCGGGAAAACTTTGGGAGGTTTTCTCGCCGTGTTAGTTGTGGAAATAATGGAGGTATGAATGAATGGATTAAACAATTGTTTTCTTGTTTGGGGAAAATTAAATCGTTAGATGTCCGAATGCGCCATTTTTGAACATTTCGTTTGAAGAAATCGATTCAAGCAAAGGATCGATGAGGAAAAACAATTTTGAAAGGTTATCTCAAGGTCAGAAAAATAAATTCCATAATGATTTTAATATCGAGTTATAAAATAATGTAATGAAAATAATTTATATATTTATAAACATAATGAAATTCCAATTCAAATCTATTTCTGAAACATACTATAAGAAAACTAAGCATTATTTCTGTATGAAATAAAAACTACACAACTGCATTTAGAGAGCAGTACTATGCTACTTCCAAAACACAGATTAACTTCACGAAATTAGTAGAAATATCAAGTTAATAAAAGCTAAAAGAATAAGCTAACAGAAATCAAGAATCTGAACTGAAGAATTTCTCAAGGGTCACCCTCATGTAAGAATTCAAATAAGGAATTTTTCTCTGAGGGATCTGAATTTATCAAACAATATTGACCCCTCGTGACCTGAAAATCCCTGAAACTGAGGATTTAGAGATTTTACACAATTTTTTACAGAAATAAAGCAAAAATTACAATAAAATACAACCTCCATATTAAGCGAAAGTTACAATAACATATATATATATATATATATATATATATATATATATATATATGAACTTGATTATTCATTTTAACAATAAATTTCACTTCATCAAATTTATTTCATTTGGTAGGCGTATTATGTACAAGAAAAAAAGATGTAACTGACGTCCGTTCCGTTTACATCGTGGTACATGAGCAGAAGAAACAGAAAATTTTCACTTCATTGAGTTTACTATGAGATTTTAACTAAGACCTTTTTGACACTTGCAGTCTTAGTTAATGGAAATTTAAGTATATTTAATTTAGTGTTTTAGAGTTGAAAGCATTAAGGATTTTTATTCTTGTCTGGGGTGGGTGGGAAAATACTGAAGTGAACAGTTTATAGTTCACTTATATAATTAATTAATTAAAAAATGAAATTTGAGCAGAAAAAAGAGGATATTTTAGAATGTAGTTGATATGAGTTGAATTAAGATGAAAATGAGGAAATAAATCAGAATTTATATTATATTTGAAAATATTCTTACATACATATATTTAGTATGTAGATTAAAGCATTATATTTATAATACAAAAAATTAAACTTTTGCAATAAAATATAAAGAAATAGCTTCACAAAAAAAGATTTCGTCATTAAAAAATTCACATACAAAAAAAAAAGAGAGAAAAAATAGTTATATAGTCAATATCTATATTTAGAAAGAAGATAAAATTATGATTATAATTCAAAAATATTATTCTTTGAAACAAGGAAAAATTATTTTATCTTATCTAAATTCTTCAGCATTTTATTTGCATTAAGTTTAAATGTTCACAATTCTTCAGTGAATGTTTTTAATAAAAGAAAACAGCACACAACGTCTGTCTAGTAGCAAGCCCGGGATTTTTAAAAATCGGAGAAAGTCTCTAATTCACTGTGACTGTTTCGCGGATTAGATATGCCACGTCGAAAAATCTAATAACCAGAGTCTAAATTCTTTGACAGTTCCATTTCTTGTCTCAGCGGAAAAAAACACATTTTGATTCGATTTCCGTTTTGATTTTATTTTTCTTCCTTTTTTTGTGAAAGAAAGATGTCAATTATAATTCAAAATATCTTTTACCAATCAATAATTAAGAGAAAGAATGCTTTTCAAAATAATATGATATGTCTATATGAATGCATGAATTCGTGACTGATTTTAAACTATTATTTCAAATACCACCTTATTGAGTATAAATATGATTTTTTTAGAGCATTCCAAAATCTTATCACTTTTCATGTTTTTCCCAAGTCCTTCTCTCTTTTCAGTTAAGTCAATTTTCATAAGAGCAAGGATTTTTTTAGAATAAAATATCTAATAGAAGAAATTCATGCTCATTTGAGAGAATTAAAATTGCAGGGGAATGTTATCTAATGCAGACTGTGATCTAATGGCCCCTATTTCAGGAGATAAAACGGGAATTAGATTACAGTACACATAAAAGTCTGTAGTTGTATGTAGGTTGATAAGTACTCGTTCGGTTGTAATTTAACTGTAACTGTGATTATGTGACTGGTAAATTCTCTAAATTTCAAAGTTTTTTTTAGAATTTTTAGTATTATGTGAATACTGTTGGAATCAACTTGTTTGCACTTTACAACAATATTGAAGCTCCTTTTTTAAAAAAATTCTATTTTCCCACATGTGCTTTTGAGAGCTGAGCTCCAAGTTTTATTATGTTGAATGGGTAGCCATTTTAAACTCTTATATTTTCGATGGAATCATCATATAGCATAGTTTGATATAATTTTTCTATATTTTCAGCATAGTCAGTGTAGCGACTTCTAGCAATTTATAAACCTGCTGAATATTATCTGTCAGCGATTTAAGCCGAGTGAGCATCTCTTGTTTTTTCAGCAGCGCCATCTAGGACCAAGAGTGTGACTTAGCCATTTCATGCGTTACAACCGAAGGTGTAACTTCTATTTACAGAGGAGGGCACTTTCACACACCTCACAGATAGAACGTTGAAGAAGAACAATCAGACCTGAACATGGACCCTCGGATCACGAAGAAGAGCTATTTCTATGCCAAAAGTTCAGTTCAGTAGAGTCTGTCTTTTTAACAGTCACAGAAATATCAGTTTGGTAGAGTCTGTATTTGTAAATTACAGAAATAACAGTTTGGTAGAGTCTGTTATTTTTATATTTTATACAGTGTCTTTTCTAATCGCGGCAAAAATAACTTCTAAACCATCAGAGATATATAGACTAAATATTAGCTGTTATTAATTACTAGTAATAATAGTAATTTGAGTAAGTATAGACTTAATCTAAATACCTTTTTAAACTTTTTTTTCAAGGCAGATTACTAATTTAGAAGTTGACCAAACAATTTGCATTTCAACAACCTAACATTCCCATCGGTTAGCATGCAGAGATCAAAGAAAATCATTGAAATATTGATGGAAAAAAAGTTTCTCTGTCATTTTGCAATAAATCTGAATAGGAATAAAGTGTGAAAATGAATGAAATAACTTTTTTCCGACCCGGCAAAACCTGAGCTCTCTTGTTTTTGCAGCAGCGCCATCTAGGAGCAAGAGTAAGACTTAGCCACTTCATGCTTCACATTCGCCTACGTTACCTCTTCTTACAGGGGAGCACATTCACACACCTCACAGATAGGACAGAGAAATAAAACAACCTTGCCTGAACAGGGACGCTCAAATTACGGGGAAAACGCGTCACTCCTATGCCAACAGTTCAGCTTGCTGGATTTGTAATTTTAACAGTTACAGAAATAACAGTTCGGTAGAATCTGTATTTTTAACAGTTACAGAAATAACAGTTCGGTAGAGTATGTTATTGTTATGTTTTATACATTGTGTCTTTTATAATTGCGGCAAAAATAGTTTCTAAACCATCAGAGAAATATAGACTTGATATTAGTCATTATTAATAACTAGTAATAATAATAATTAGAGTAAGTATGACTTTATAGACTTAATCTAATATCATTTTTAAATTTTTTTTCAAGGCAGATTACTAATTTAGCAATTGACCCAACAATTTGCATCCCAACAACCAAACAATTCCATCAATTTTCATGTACAAATCAAAGAAAAATCATTGAAATATAGATGGAAAAAAGTGTCTATATCATTTTATGCAAAAACTTTAAAGCAATAAATTGAAATAGGAATGAAGTGTTAAAAAATAAAAAAAATAACGTTTATCAAAAAAAAAAGAAAAAAAAAAGAAAAAGAAAAAAAGAAAGAAAGAAGAAAAAAGAAAGAAAGAAACAGTTTGGTAAAGTCTGTATTTTTAACGGTTACAGAAATGACAGTTCGGTAGAGTCTGATATTTTTATGTTTTATACCGAGTGTCTTTTCTAATCACCGCAAAATTAATTTCCAAGACATTAGAGAAATATAGACAATATTAGTTGCTATTAATTGCTTGTAATAATAGTAAGTAATTAGATTCAGTACAGACTTATATTAACTTGCTTTTTAAACTTTTTTTTCAAGACAGATTACTAATTTAGCAGTTCACCCAACAATTTACATCTCAACAACCTAACAGTCCCATCAGTTTGCATGCACAAATTAATAAAATCCTTGAAATATTGATAGAAAAAAGTTTTTCTATCATTTTGTGGAAAAGCTTTGCAATGAATTTGAATAGGAATAAAGTGTTAAAAAATGAATGAAATAATCTTGGAATACAGTGTTAAAAAATGAATGAAATAATTTTGGAATAAAGTGTTAAAAAATGAATGAATCATGGAATAAAATATTAAAAAATGAATGAAATAATCTTCAAATAAAGTGTTAAAAAGTGAAATAATCTAGGAATAAAGTGTTAAAATGAATGAAATAATTTTGGAATAAAGTGTTTAAAATGAATGAAATAATCTTGGAATAAAGTGTTCAAAAAGGAATGAAATAACCTTTTTCCGACCCGGCGAAAACTGTGACCGGAGATGGTGAGTCTCTCTTCTCCAAATCTCCGTTTGCCAAGTCCTGCATCCGACCTGCAAGAAGGAGGGGGGGAGATTAGAAGGAGAAAAATATGCACCACAAAATGCATTTTTTCCACTTATAAAACCTTCTAGCATATATATATACATTTTTTTTTATTTTAGAAGATTTCTTTATTGCTTAGAAGTTTACTGGAAACTTGAGAATGGCTTATAGAATTATACTCAAGACATTCAATGCCAAAGTAGATGCATAAATGTTTTTATACTTATTATATTATTTATTTTCTAGTTGTAAAGCAATAATTCTATCTGAAAAAACGCAGAATTTGGAGAATTTTTTTAAAATTTGTTTAACCAATTATGAACTATTTGGCTTCTTGCGAAGTTTTGAAATCGTCTGCTGTATTTTTGATTACATTTCGAACTTGAGTCACCTAACTAAATACTGTACTGTAATGGAAATAATATAAACTGAAAAATAATATTTTCTCTTTAGAATGGTATAAAAATCATTTCCGTGTACTATTGAATTTAGTATTTACAGACAAAAAATTCTGACATTTAATTCTTCATAATATTAATTCAAACTTTGAACTTAAATAACTTTTATTGTAAATCGTGATTATTTAGGTTTTTAAAAAAATGGAGCTAAATATTGTAATGTAATGTAATCAATATAATCCAAGAAGCAAGTTTTTAGAAAAAATAAAATGTAAATGGACTACTAATTTTGGAAATTATTGAAAATATCGTTTCAAAATTTAGCTTAATTCTAAAATAATTAAATTTTGGCTTACAAAGAAAGGGCACAAAGTTGAAAATTCAGTTTGAGATGAGATTTAGTATGCATTTAGAATGTGTACTCACGAAAATAATTAAGCGCAACCGCCCGTCAATTTAGAAAAAATAACCCTCAAATTTTCTGCAAAACTTATATACTTAAAATGTCAGTTTAATCCCTAAAATCTTAATTTAATTAAAGTAATTCTGAATATATAAAAATGTATTCATATTTACAATTATTTTTCATCCAAAAATTAAATTATAATCAACGGAATAGGGTGTAAACATTTTTTTGCATAAAAATAGAAAACATTAAACTGTTTGTAAATTGTTCAATTAATTTGAAAGAAATTAAAAAGAAAAAAAATATTAGCACAACTCCTAAATGCTACGTTAGACCTTTCACTATTGTAATATTTATTCACAGCTAGGTAGTTGCAACACATTATTAGTATACAAGCTATGCAGAAAGTTTGAGGGTCATTTTCTCTAAATTGACTGGTCATTGCGCTTTAATATTTTCGTGAGCAAACATTCTAAATGCATACTAAATCTCATCCCGAACTGAATTTTCAACCTTGTGTCCTATCCTTGTTAGGATACTTAAGACTTTTACAGAGAATTTGAGAATATTCGAATAGAATTATAGTTAACACATTCAAACGTGTAATTCCTTTATTCTTATTATGTCTCATAATTTCCAAATGAATTCTAATTCTATTTGCAATTCTGAATGAATTCTATTCTAATTCTAATATTATTTGAAATAATTCTATTTGCAAAACCCAGAATGGCAAATAGAATTATTTGCCATGTGACATAATAAGAATAATTCCTTTATTCTTATAATATCCACATAATTTCCAAATGAAATAATTCTATTTGCAAAGTCCATAATTTGGCGAGTTTTTTGTGCGTTAAATTTATTATTTAGAAAGTAATTATTTGGCTGTTTGCCAGCTTTTGAAATCAACTGCTGAATTTTCATCTGAATCTTGGATCTTGAATCCCCAAACACGATTATTTAGAGATATATTAAAATGAAACTAAATATTGTATGTAATAGAGTTAATATAATTCGAAAAATAATTTCTTTTTTTTATTTTAAAAGGTATGCAAATCATTTTTGTGGACTAATTATTTTAATATTTATTGGAAAAAAGCTTCCAAAATGTGGCTTAATTCTTAAATAATTAAAATATGGAGGATTGTGTATATATTCTACATCCTATCTATATATATTTCATCTAAATCTGATTGTTTTAGGTCCAACAGTCGGTGTTATAGCGGTTGAATAGGGAGATGAACATAGAAGTAACAAGAAATTCATATTAACTCGTTCACTGCCACTACCCTCGCCTGATATCAGGACCGTCTATATAATGATATGACCCCTTCTTTGCTCTCTTTTAAATGTAGTAGAGAAGGTGTTATCTAATAAACATAGAAGGTTAGGTCCTCGAAAAGAACACAAACTACGAGTTAGCTCGTAATTGGCAGTCAAGGTGTTAAAATTTTCAGACCACAATTAAAAATATAGTTGGTAATTCCGTGAAAAAGTAATTATTAAAAATTCAAAAGTTCCAAAAAATTTGTACTATCAATATGAAAGATAAAAATATTTCTATCTATGGCAACTTAAATGGAGATTTGTTTTTGTATTTTAAGTCGATGATAGTAAAATTTTGTGTTATTGTATTTTCGTACATTATCACAGAAAATCTTGAAACGTTAATTTTTTTTATTAAACAAAATATCTTTCACACATGAGGCAAATTTAGTTATTCTATAGACAGGACGTCAACTGACGAGCAAATGCTCATTTCCTTGTGTTGGAGATATTTAAAATATTAAGCATTACAAAATATTGATATAAATTTTTAAGATTCTTTCCATTTTAAAACCTGAACAAAATGAAGCACGATCTAAACATTTTAAGCTACAAAGAGATAGTGCAATTTCACCTTACAAATGTGCAAAATTTTGAAAATATTCATAAATATGCCATAGAAACTTAATTCATTATTATCAGGCATAGATAACAATATTAAGTATTACATTTCTGTGTCTTAACAGTTAAGTTATTCTTAACTCACAACGAATATCTTAACTATGGAAAATAAACCAGTCTCTTTGATCAAAGGATACGGCATTTCATCCCTATGGAGATGCATACTATAAGTCACAGCAAGGATATATTTCTTCAAACACGCACTGCATACGCTTTTACTGAAATTAAAGCTTGAAAAATGCAAGAGCATTTGCAAATGATATTTGTTTGATAATATCAGAGTAGACCTTCAAGTGCATTCGTTATAGATTATTGATACATTATAGGTTTACGTAACCTTTGTAGTGCTGTTCTGTTTTGTAGAAACCATAACAAAAAACGTGTTTAAGGGCAAAAACTCTGCATAGTGCTATCGAAATATGAATTATGTTGAAATATCACTGTAAGAATAGCCTCAGAATTTTGTCAGGATGCTAGAAATGTTTTGCCGAAAAGAGTTTTCTTCAGATTCACGTGAGAGATATTTTTTTTTTTCACAAAAGGATGGGCAAAATATATCAAAATAAAATGAAATCACAAAAAGGGATCAAATTCATATTAAATGTATTAAATGCAATCTAATTCCCTGCTTTAGGATAAAATACACGCTACGATGACGCTAAAATGCTCCAAAGATGAGAATTTCGAAGTGTAATTTTTTTTCTTCTTTTTAGGTATTTACTTTTCCCGAGACTTCGGAAATGCGATAGTATCAGTTTTTTTCCTTAATTTTAGGCAACTATTTTTTCCGAGACTTCGGAAATGCGGTTGTATCAGTTTTTGTATCAGTATCAGTATCAGCCATAGTATCAGCTATTTTTATGTAGTTATTTTTTCCAAGACTTCGGAAATACGATTGTATCAGTTTTTGTATCAGTATCAGCGATAGTATCAGTTTTTTAAATCTCTTTTTTTAGATAGTTATCTTTCTTGAGATTTCGGAAATGCGATTGTATCAGTTTTTGTATTAGTATCAGCGATAGTATTAGTTGTTTTAAGGTAGTTATTTTTTCTGAGACTTCGGAGTTGCTGTTGTATCAATTTATGTTCTAAATGAATGAAATAATATGTAGAGTATTCATGATTCTGCAGTGGGTAGAGCTGTGAAATAGGAGAATATACATGCAACAATTCTAGCTCAGAAACGTTATTGCTACTTGTAAGCTCGGAATTCATAGGTCAAACTTCAAGGGTTTTGTTCCTGATTCAATACTGCCATACGAAACACTATAGAACAACGCTACCGCCTTTATAGTGTAGTTCTGCTTTGTAGATATCATTAAAAAAATGTGTTTAAGGGCTAAAACTCTGTATAATGCTATTGAAATATGAATTATGCTAAATACCACAGTACAAATAGTCTCAGAATTTTGTCAGGATGCAAATGTTTTGCCACAGTACAAATAGTCTCAGAATTTGGTCAGGATGCCAATGTTTTGCCGTAAAGAGTCATCTTCTGATTCACGTGGAAGATTTTTTCCACGAGGATGGGCAAAATATATCAAAGTAAAACGAATTCACAAAAAAAGGATAAAATTTATATTAAATATATTAAATGCTATCCAATTAACTGCTTAAAGATAAAATATGCGCTAAAGATGAAAAATTTGAAAGGCATTTTTTTCTCCTTTTTAATTAGTTCTTTAACCAAGACTTCGGAAATGCGAATTGTATCAGTTCACTTTCTAATTGAATTAAATAATATGTAGAGTATTTATGATTATACAGAGCGTAGAACTGTGGAATAGGAAAATAGACAATTCTAGCTCAGAAGCGTCACATTCTGAATTCATCGGCCAAACTTCAAGGGTTTCGTTCCTGATCCAATACTGCTATGCGGAGCATGCTTATTTCTTTATACATCCATTTACCTATCCTTGACTTTTGCTATATCTATCATTGACTTTGGCCATTTATCTATCCTTGACTTTTGATGAATTCAGAGGCACCATGTGTATTAGAAGGATATTAGTAAGAGAGAATACAATACATACTAAAAGAGATGATAATACACAACTGCGGTAATATTGAACCTATTCCAAGCTATATCTTTGTGTCAAATTCCTATTTTTTTAAAACAATGAAAACGAATTTTTTTTAAAGAATCAAATCATAAAGAGATGATATCTTCTTACCTTCATATCATTACGATATCGAGATGTTCATTTTCACTTTTTGCACTCGAAGTTAGTAAGGATAAATTTAAGCGTTTTTGAGAAAATAATGGATTTTAATGAAAGCTTACAAGCGCAAAAGAAAAACAAATTTGAAACTATACAAGATTGACAAGTCTATGCACATGATAGCTGAAATAAGCTAAATAAATGTAGTTTGATATGTAATTTCTATATCATATCTGTAGATCTGCATCAAATTTCAGGTATTTTATCAGGAAATATACACATATATCCTTGAACAGACTAAAACAAACAATTAAAAAATAGATAATCAGAGCTTAGAAAGTAGACTGTTGGATAATCTGAGCCTGTATTTTATGTTCAACCAGAAGAGGCTCAAAATGTACATGTGTCGCTTTTACATATAACGAAGTAAAACATAAAAATGCACATGTGTCGGTTTTTTATATAACTAAGAAAAACATAAAAAGTCCCATATTTTTGTAAATATATAAGAAAATTCAAGAGCAATGCAACTATTATTTATTCTAGATTATAAGACACCAAACGAATGAATTTGTATCTGTAACTATGCAGATATAGTGGTGTTTATGAAGCTCAGCAATTGCCAGTTATTTATAAAAATAGTTTGGCAAACAACCTCTTAATGATATTGAGTAATTGCATCACTCTTGTCTAAAAGGGAAAGCAGGAAGTTTTTAATTTATTAGACGCAACGACCTTGCAAAATGATGATTGAATTTGAGTTCGAAAAACAACACTCCAGTAGTTACATATTCTTGTTAACCTTCCACGAAATTGGCATGAGGTTAATAGGGTTAAATAAACAGTAATTAGCATATTTGCTGGGGTTGCCAAATATTTTTATTCTGCTAAATAGGGACATAATTTTATCAGGAATACGTTTTAAATCGAGCTCTTCAAAGCTGTCGAAAAGTTCTCTAATTGTAGGAAACAGGGACGATTCTGAAAATTAAAATAGTTATGTGCAGGTTGCCTTTTATAAATAAATAGGATATCTTTAAGATACTCTTTTATAGAAGAAATTATAAATGATATATTTGATGTTTCCATATTTGTTTGTCTATAGAATTTCTATTCATAAAAATTGAAGAAGTAATATAAATTTTTAAAAAAATAAATTCCCACATAGGTCAACGAAGAAAATTTTTCTTTTAGGTCATTTTTATTAAATAATTATTAAAAAATTATAGATTTACGCAAGAATTGAACTCGTGTTATTCACCTTCACTTGAAAAATATTAAAATCCTTGCATTTTACTGATTGCGATTTCAATGTTCTAAATGTATCGGCCTGTCGATTTCAATTTTCATTAACAACTGCTAAAACTTTTAAATATTAAATTAGATTATATCTAATCTGATAAGTATGTTTAATTTAGTTCTTTTTACAAAAGGCCCTTAAAGGCCTTTTAACAAATTAGGCCCTTTTTAACAACAAAATTTTTTTAACACAAGCCGATACATTTAGAATATTTCAAGCATTCAAAACTGAAATTATTGTAGGAAATAGAAAAATTATATTTATATTTGATTATATTTAAAATTATGTATCAAAGCTAATTTTTTGAATTTTTAATGTAAATCAAGAATATTTTTTGTACAATAATTTAAACCAGAGTTATGAAAAAAATTCTAATTATCTGATTAAAATTTCATATCTAATTAAAATTCAGAAAAACTTCTTTAGTCAGCATTTATTAACCTGGTAGTAATTATTTAAAAACTTTGCTAGCTCTAAGTTCAAAGAGCTTATCCTTTTAAAGAGTTTGAAAATGATATTTACAACATGCCTTTTCAGATAATATATCAAATTAAAACATAATTGCGTTAAAAACTAATTAAAGTCACATTTCACTTTTGATATTTTCATTTAAATTAGTGTTTTGTAAATTCCGTTTCGTTTTATTTCATTCATTATTCCCAATATTTCGTTCTAATTTCGGAACTTTAATGCGTTTGTACAAAGAACAAATAGATGTACCACCTATTATTAAATTATTTGGAATAATATGAAAATATAGAACGTCATTTCATTTGAAAGTCTTTAATAAATTTTACTCTCTAAGTATATTAAATTAAACCTCGTTTGTTACTAGATATTAATTTCATTTTCAACTAATTATTTTTTTTACAATTATGTATATAAAATTAGTATTTTTTTT